>JBCNJP010000013.1:7023607-7103764 GCA_039602395.1 Deinandra increscens subsp. villosa
GGCTAAAACGAGAATTTCTTACCTTTGGCCACGCTTTTTTCAAAACAGTGGCTATGCATTATCAAAAAAACCGTGGCCAAAGCCACTTTTTGACGTAGTGTTAGGCACGCGAATTTTAAAACCATTAACTTTTTCATTGGAATCAGAAGGATGTTTTGACAACAAAGATACAACTAATTGTTTTGACTTGGACGTATTAAGTTCTGACACAGATGCCAGAACATCGTCCTTGGGTAAATCAGACATTAAACTACTAGACACATGACATTCATTGACTTTCAAACATTCAGCATCCTCCCCAGACACATCTTCAATACCTACTTCATCTGCACATGAAACAAATCCATCAGCAGGTTCAACACTATTGTTTAATGACTCCTGGGATGGACCCGATTTACTTGTGGATGCCATTGTTTCGTTCTGATTACCCAACCTATAGATCATGTGTTTCTTATTTTCAAATTCCTGAATACCCAACCTATAGTCCCACGGATGGCGCCAATTGATGAACCACAAAATCCCACCGTATGTAAATGAGAGATTATAATCCAACTAGGAACAAGCTAATCTAAGAAGAATAATCGATGAATCAATGGATTTTATTGATATCTCAAGTATTTGTTTACAATTGGGAGAAACACACAGTAAATGTGTATTTCCTGGAATCAGAAGTTACATTGCAAATGAGTGAAAGAACTATTTATAGAGCTTCTGAAGTCGCATCTTCATGAGTTAGTCGGATGCACTTGCATCTTGTTCATCTGCAACTGCATCGCTTCCAGCTCATCCTCTGTGTGACACTTGCTCTCGGGATCTTTACCATCAGAAGTGTAGATGCCAGGACACTTGCATGCCCGGTCTTGACCTATCCTCATCACTATCTAAGGGAGGTCCTATCTCATGTGTTCCTGTTTTAGATCTATCAACCTGATCCTCCTCAAAGATTATTCCTATTATGTCTCTAGTCTTATCTTGAGGAACATCATTCTTGTTTTTATCTGAGAAGCTAATTCCTATTCCACCTTTGTCCTTACCCATTCTAATATCAGTTATGCAGGTGTTCAAAGACTTACTAGCCTCTAGCATTCTTTTGCTTCTCATATGATTCATATCAAGTTTTACTTGTAACTCATTGTTCTTATGCTTAAGTTCATCTATCTGCTTACTCAGTTCAGCCATTTCTAACTTAGCATTGTCATACAGAAGAGTTTTCTCAGTAGCAAGTTTTTGATATTTCACAATGTCTAGTTTCTGAGCTTTTACCTTCTCCTCATTCTTTTGCCATCTACCCTTAAAAGAACTCCTCTCGCATTTTATCTCAAACAATTGTAACTCATAATTTTTACAAATTTGCCTAAGTCCAGGAATTATACGAGCACAAGTGGGATTAGGACATACCTTGATGTTATCAACCTCAGCAGCAAAGGCTTCCTTGTCTTCCACCAGAATCTCTTCAGGTTTCTCATCAGTTACAACAAATGCATGCTCTTCCTCATCATCCCTTTCCATAGCAGCAATCATTGCATGCGACAGGCTAAACTCTTTCGATCTGAGGAGTCCAGTCATATCCACCTCCTTCCTGTACAACCAAAGCACTTGACTCTGCCTTTCCTTTGTTATCACCTGCTTTCCTTTCTTCTGTTCTTTCTCTCCTCGGCTTGGTGCACTCTCTTGCGAAATGCCCGTACTCGTCATAGTTGTAGCACCTCAGCTTGCTCTTGTCGAACCCCATCCTAATCTTATCTTGATCCTTCCACACATTTTTCCCAGTCTTCGTCATGAACTTCTTTGCTCTGAAAACAGCCATTGCCATCTGCCAAGAGACATCTAACATATCTACATCTTCAGGATTTATCTGGTTTAGCTCCCCCGACAGCATCTCAGTAGGCACTAAAGTTCCTGCCATAAGAGCATGATAGCTGTTCATAAATCCCATTCCGAGGGCAAAGTTGGGATCATTTGTAGCATCAGGGTTGACACCTCCACTTCCACCTGATTGAGGTTGTGCCACAAAAGCAGTTGACTTTGTGACAGAGCTCGGTCCACTCCCAGTTGACTTTCCATCTTGCTTACACTCCATTTCTTCTGACAACAGTGCTTGGTTCAATTTTCCCGCCAAACTAAGAGAGCTTATATGGTTCAATTCTCTCTGCTTGTCATCAATAAGTTTTGACTTTAGTTTGTTAATCATCTCATCAAGAGATAGCTCACTCAGCTTGTTGTTGTCCTTAATGATGGAGATGTTGGTATTCCAGGATTTGGGCAAGCTATTCAGCAGTTTCAGATTCTTATCTTCCTGATCTGGTTCAACATTGTAGCTTGACATTTCTGCCATCAGAGACACGAACCTTTGCACCTGTGCTTCAAAGGATTCTCCTTGAATGTGGTTGAAGAGATTGGACTTCTGCTTCAGCATTTGCTTAGGGCTTGCTTTTATGTCTGGATTTCCTTCATATGCTACTACCAAAGCATTCCAGAGTTTCTTTGCAGTCTTGCAGTGCTTAAATCCTTGTGCAATATCAGGTGTTAGAGCCATAGTCATAATAGCAAACGCCCTCTCAGCTTTGTTGCATCTTTCCCAATCATCATCATCAAACTCGTCTTCCTTTTTAGCCTTCCCCGCATTAACTCCTTCTGCATGTGTAGGCGTGTATGGTCATGAATTACTGCTCTCCATAGTCTTAGATCAACACTCTTCAAGTGGTTTTCAAACCTATATTTCCATTCCAGAAAGTTATCCGCCGATGTGAGTCTTGGTGGACGAGTGATGGATCCAATCTCAAAATCCAACTTCTGATACATGCTCGGTTCGAAATCCATAACGTAAGCTTAGGAAAACTTAACAACAAAAGTCCAAAAGTCCAAACTGTGAGATTACGATCGTAAATGCCTGATTACGATCGAGAACACCTGATTACGATCGAACAGAATCGTAAACTCCCAATTACGATAAGAGGTGACAACGGGTCGTAAACCAGTGAATCGTAAACACCGATTCCGATAAGAGCAAATCGTAAACTCCGATTACGATGAATGTTTCCGGTAAAGAATGTCGTAAACCCCGATTACGATCAAGTACAATCGTAAACACCAATTCACCGAATCGTAAACTGATAAAAATCCAATCTTTATGTCGTAAACAGGTTTCCGATGAAGATCTGCAAACAAACCAGTCGTAAACACATAAACCAACCCAGAAAATCTACCAAGTCACGATATTGATATCACAAACGAGTGCGGAATCCTCGTAGGTGATTGATTCAAGAAGAAAGTAGAAGAAATAGATTTAATAAAGATCAAATCTTGAATGAAACACAAATACTTTCTAGAGCAATTGAAATCTGATCGTAAACTACAAGAGTGGCCAAAATCGTAATCCCAAAAGCTAGTTTAATCATAAACACAGGGGTTTATATACTACCCATTACAAAGCCCTAAAATCTAATCATAAACCCATTAAGGAGCCGGCTCAAGTAAGCTCTAAACGAAATCTCTCTAAGCCCAAATCATGAATACTAAGCCCATTATCAGGTAAGCCCACATCTAATGTTCATGCCTCTAATATATAGCCCAACAGAAGCTATAAAGGAGAAAAGTTTGAAGAAAGAACGGATCAAAGGAGCAGTGAATGACCTAGTTGATGGCGAAGATGGCCTTAAATACCGGCTCGGTCGACTATGGATGCCTAATACTTGTGGAGTGAAGGAATTGATGCTAAACGAGTCTCACAAATCTAGTTACTCAATTCATCCAGGGGCTACAAAAATGTATCGTGATTTGAAACGGGATTATTGGTGGCCTGGTATGAAGAGGGATATTGTTAAGTACGTGGGAAAATGTATGACCTGTTTAGAGGTTAAGGCGGAACATCAGAAGCCTTAACAACCATTCGAGATACCTGTGTGGAAGTGGGAGCATATCACCATGGACTTACCTTACCAACTTGCCGAAAACGGTAAGGAAAGTAGATGCCATACGGGTGATCGTGGATAGATTGACTAAAAGCGCACATTTCATGCCTATTAGTGAATCTTATAACTCGGAAAAGTTGGCATAAATTTTTAGTAAGCAGATCGTGTGATTACACGATATACTGATGTCGATGACATCTAACAGAGATAAACACTCTACGTCGCGATTTTGACGGGAGTTTCAGAGGATATGGGTACCAAATTGTAGTTAGTACCACATACCATCCTCAGACAAATGGGCAGAGCGAGAGAACTATCCAAACTCTTGTGGATATGTTGCGTGCGTGCGTCTTAGATTTTGGCGGAAGTTAGGATAACTATTTGCATTTGGTGGAATTCGTATATAATAATTGTTATCATACAAGCATTGGTATGCCTCCATATGAAATGTTATATGGTACAAAATGCTGAACCCCATTGTGTTAGGGAGAAGTGGGAAAGAAAGAGATTGCTCCTAAGGATGTTGTTAAAGCGACTACCAAAAAAAGAATCGGGCGCGATTGAAGCTGCCCAAGATAGAAAAAAGAATCCTATGCTGACAAAAGGCGGAAACCCGTTGAATTTCAAGTTGGGGACCATGTATTGTTGAAGGTGTATCCGTGCAAAAGGGGTGATAAGATTTAGAAAGAGGGTTAAATTAAGTCTGAGATTCATCGGGCCATGTAAGATCATTGACCGGGTGGGCAAGGTCACTTACTGATTAGAGCTTCCCGAGGAACTTAGTGGCGTTCATGACACTTTTCAAGTGTCTGATCTAAGGAAGTGTTTAGCGGACGAGACAACCTATGTACCGCTAGATGATATAGTATAAATTGAATTATGTGGAGAGGCCCATTGCTATTCTCGACCGCAAGACCAAGCAGCTCTGAAATAAGGAGATAACTCAAGTGATGGTAAGATGGGAGCATAGAAAAGGAATGGAAACCACGTAGGAGTTCGAAGAAGAGATATTATCCGCATATTTTCAGTACATATTTTCGTTTCAGGGAAGAAATTTAAGGGGGTGGAGTTGTAACATCCCGAATCTCTTTATATTATTTTATTATATTGTTGTGTGTTGTGTAAAGGATTAGGTAGGTGTAGCCAAAATCACATCCCGGTCAAAATTAACAAAATAATATAGTTAGTTACTAAGTTATATTTTAGTGGCTAATAATTATTATAAAAAGATGAGGGGTTTAAGAGTAAATATGAAAGTTTGTTAGGATTTGATAAAAAGGAGTATACATGAGGGACTAGGATTGTGAATAGTCTAATAAAACAAAGATCTGGAGTTCTCCAGACCATGTTCGCGAACGAGAGAGAAAGGAGGAACGAGAACTTGTTCTTGACTAAATCCATCACAAACCTAAGTGTGTTAAAGGAGAATCGTTGGAAGAGGGCTGAAATTCGGTTCAAATGGGGTGTCTAGAGCAAGAAATTCATATCTTTTGTTGATTCCATTGTCAAGTAAGTTGTTAATCAAGTTGGGTGAATTTTATGAATGTCATCTTGAAGGTAAATTGGCATAGGAAATCAGTATTATGTGTGTTTATATGCAAAGACAATGCACAATCTTACCCTGCATGCTTAAGTTCATGTGCTTTAAGAGGTTGGGTAATTTGGGTTGGTTAATTTGACCGTAGGAAAGTTTGTTATATGATGAAATTGTTAAGTTTCCTTAAAATGTGAAATTATTGCTCTTGTAATCAAGGATGGGGATGCATTAGTAGGTTGAATGTTACATGATAGTAAAAACATCAAATATGCACACAAGGTGTTTGATAAAATGCCTATGTGAAGACTAGTAAAATATTTATGCAATTCCCTAGCCAAAATGGTGTGATATGAAATGTGGATGTAAATCGATAAATATGATGTGATAGGATGCCATGGAATGACTAGATCACATGATGTTTACCAAGTGTTTGATGAAATGTTTATATAGGCATAAAAACTTAGTAGGCTCAACTTTTCTTATGAAATTGGTAGTGTGGAGTGAGTAGTTGTAAAGTATGTAAACCCTCATGGTTAATCTAATAACCATGAATTTTATAGGTGAAAGAAGTGGAGGCCCAATCCACCAACATGACGGGAAGGCTACAACATAAACTCTTGAGGTTACGTATGAGGTGCTTAGATTAGTCATGTTTAAGTATGGGTGGTCATATCTTAATTAGTAAATATGTTTCTTGTTGCTTACGATGTGTGAATTATGATTGATAATAAACATGGGTTGGGTTAAACACCCAATGATTAAGGGTGGGGTAAAAAGTGAAAATTGAACCGTTTGGGTATGATGGTGAAAATTGACCCGTTGTTTAAGATGGTGAAAATTTACCCGTTTTGGTAAGATGGTGATAATTGACCCATTTAGGTAAGATGGTGAAAATTTCCCCATTTGGGTAAGATGGTAGTTAATAGACTAATCAAGTGAAAACCTTCGGGTAAGAAGGAAATTATACCTGTTATAATTCCAAGTACGCACCTTAGGGTGAAAAGTGAGCATAGCGGAATTAAATCTATGCTAGGAAGAATGTAAGTAAGAAACGAGTTGGATGAATTCATGGGATGTATTGTTGAATGTGAATTCTCCATTTAAAAATAAGTAGATGATTGAAATGAAGAATTGGCATGGAAATGCTAGAAATGGGGAAAATGGGTTAACGAGTTGGGATTTAGTAAATTTAATTTCATACGTTGAATCCATAGTTATAAGTGAGAATTTATGTTTAGTTGATTGAACTGTTGCTTTGCTCAGGTATGGTTAAAAGAATTGATAAGGAATGAAGTTTGTTTCATCCAAACTTAAAAACTGCAAAAATTTGGTTAAGTGAATAAACTTGAAAAACTTGAAAAACTTGAAAAACTTAAGCTGACCGCTGGAAATTTGGTTCCAAGTTTATCGCCTAAGACCAAGCTTAAGCGATACGCTTGAAGCAATAGGCGGTACGCCTATTTCAAGGAAAAGTTTAGGCGATACGCCTTAAACCTGATTTTTGAATTTGTTACTTGTTTTGCTTATTTTAAGCATTATAGTGTGACATAACCACAAATAAGCCATTGTTTGCTAACACGTGGCAGGTGATGATTAGTGGTACCGGGTAAAGATCAAACCGAGATTCAGGACCCAAACACCTACTTTTTGGAAATGGAAACGTTGTGGTTATATTGTAATGGACTACTTAAATGCTTACTCTATTATGAGCGAGTATGTACTAGACAAATTTGTCATGTTTGATAAAATAACATTTTCATGGTATTTGTTAATAGTAAGGGTTGAAACTTTCTGGCTCGTATTTTACCACGCCTATAATCTTATGAAACATGATAGATTCATGTGTTGTGATAACACTTAAACTCAAACCACGTGCCAGGTTGGCTTGGGCGTCGCAGTGGCTTGGGGTATAACGGTTCGGAGAGCACCTCCACTGCCGGTGTTCGGTTCGAGGATTAATCGGGTGACTCGGTAAGTAGGTTAAATTATTTGATTGATAATGGTTATGAACAATGCAGGAAGTAGGTGCGAACTTAGATGTACATGTTTGTACCAACCCAAGTAAGAATGTTAAAAAGGGGGAAGAAAGTCAATCACAAAGGTTGGTGTTAAAAGACTATACCTATGTGTGTAGACAAGGGAATGGGCCAAATGGGCATAAGGATAGTAAATAAGATGTTAAAGGTGGTGACCATTCCTATTTATAGGAATAGTGTGATAAAATAAGTGGTAAAGTTCTAAATTGTATGTTACAATGAAGGATAAGTTTGAAATTAATAAAAGTGGTGGAAGTAACCTACTTGTGATAACAAGTAGTATAACTATGTTGAATTCATTTCAACATAAAAGTGTTTATATTTATTACAATTGTACTAAACTATTGTAAACTTTCAGTTTACAATGGCGATTGAGAATGATCAAAGTGGAGCTTTGACAGAGGCCATGGTGGCTGAAGTCAAGAAGATTGTTTTTGAAGAGGTGGAGGGCTCCGTTGATGCTAGTGTACGGCTCCACGTAGGCCAGATGGAGGAAACATTGAAGGAATTGATAGAGAACAAGTTAGAAGCGCTAAAGAATGAATTAAAGGTGGATGAAAATATAGGGAAGAAGAAAGGAAGATGCACGTATAAAGACATTATGGTGTGCAACCCCATATTTACACCAGTGATGCAAATCTGATAGCTTACCATAGGTGGCTAACGGATATGGAAGATGTGTTTAAAGAAAGACGATGTGATCCAAAGGCTCAAGTGATCTTCGCAACCAGGAAACTCAGGTCGCGAGGAAAAGATTGTTGGGACAGGTTGAAAACCGAGAAGGGAAGGGAGGTGACGAATGCTATGGAGTGGGAACAATTCAAGGAACTATCTGAAACCTACCATAGTCCTCAATCTGAAGTGGATAAGTTGCAAGATGAGTTATCATAGTTTCATCAAGAGAAAGGGCAACCACTTTCCGAGGTGATAGGTTTCTTCCTAGACAGGGTGAAGTTGTGTAAAGATGGGCTATACAACTTATAAGAATTTATTCATAACTAGGCATATACTCAAATAGGAATGTGTATCCCGTTAAGCTTCCTAGTCTATTGTAAATTCAATCTGCCCTTACACTAGCAGAATATATTGTGCCTCACTCTTCATCTGCTATATCAGGAGCATTATACATCATATATTTGTCACTTCTGGTGTCTAGTACTCTTCAGGGTATGGTAGTATTGCTAACTACCAAGCAGCTCTTACCGTATAGGCTTCCTATAATGGCTAGTCGCACCACATTTCAGTAGACCCTTCTGTCTCAATCGACTCGGGAAACACTACCCTTTTCTCTCCCTATTTCTGAAGCCTTCTTGCTACTGACCACCTTGTGACCTTGCGGATCGCTTTATTTAAGAAATTTTACTCTTTTAATACTCAAATTCTTGATAGCAATCCTAACCTCCATAGTTTCACTACCCGCCCCTAGTCAAATACCCTAGAGCCTTAGGTTTATTAGTAGATAGTGATAAGCTATTCATATATTGCAACTAACGAGCATCCCCCAATTTATCGTCAGTGTTTTTATATAGAATGTACCTACGGCGTATCCACAACACTTTTGATATACTGGGCAACTTGTATATATATATATATATATATATATATATATATATATATATAGGAACTACCAGCAGCGTATCCACCACATAATAATATAGTAAATGTCTCACTTGTTCTCATATATAAATACATACTCACTATACGTCTACTAACAATTCCCTCATCACTTAGCCATTTAATTTCAAAGAAAAGTAATAGAACATAATACATCATAATCAATCTAATTGCATAAACAACATGTATAAGCAGTTAAATGTATTTCCATAATACCGTATGTATATAAGCCCGAAAACATTTCAAAACATTTAGAAGTGGGTTCATAGAAGTCACATTTGCTTAGCGAAGCAAATACTCTGGTTAGCCTATAAAAAATCAGGTATCCAACGGCTTTAACGTTATGTCCCTAACAAGATACCGTAACAGTTACAAATAGTAATTTAAGATTAACCCTTCTATCCTAAACCCGACTCTACGGATTTTAGTTCTTCAATGTTAGTATGAAGACCCGCTTTCCTATAGGCTAACACTCATTCAGAAAACGCCCAAGAATGTGTGCCAAGTCCCAGTTAGGAAGAATGCGACAACCTTCCCTAGCCAGAAAACTCAGTGTACACGCGTTTACCCTTCATGTTCGCACGTGTTCTAGATAACCGATTATCTCGATATGTTCAATACTTCATTAATCATCAAAATTTAACTCCTATATACTTAATATATATATATGTGTGTGTGTGTGTATGTGTGTGTGTTCGAATACCGAAAATCAAATCCTAATTCCTCCCGAATTGTTCAATTTCATATTGTCATTTTTCAAAACCCTAATTTGACATAATTCTCAATAAATTACCAAAGCTCTTTGGATTATAATATAAACTTAGCGCTTTTATTTATAATATTATATAATATACTTCAAAAGATAGAACCTTAATTCAACCGCGTTTGCTTAATTTTGACAAAACAACGTTAAGAAAACCCTAATTCTGACTCATTTCTCCAATCAATACCAAACTTCCCAACCCATGAAATTAAATTATGTCTTTATTAATATATGATATAATAAGACATACTACAAAATTTTGGACCCTAATTCAAACCCGATTGTTTAATTTTAAAGAAACATGATCAAGAACCCTAGTTTTTTTACATTTCTAAAACTCCAATCAAGCTGTTATGAATCGCAAAATTGGTTGAGGGCCTTTATAAAAGTACCAAATAAATCTTGACTGCATATTTTCAGCTTCTAACACGTCCTTGATCGATCAAATTTAGCCAAAGAACTTTTGTGAGGGTTTTAGGGTTTTTTAGATATGATTCACAAAGTTTGCAGCTGGATTATGATCAATTGGTGTGCTATTTATACGGGTTAGGCGAGCCCAATGCCTTAGACACATCCCATGGTGAGTAATTAGCCAAAAACAATGCGTAGGTGCTTCAAATTATGGCTGAAAACGAGTCATCACGATTTTATGTTTCTGGCAGCCTTCGATACGGACCGCGGAAGAAGACAGAGACCAGCTCCTGGTTCTTGAACCGCAACTGTTGATATATTTTTATTTTTACTCTTTTGGCCCCTCTAGTTCTGTATAATACAATTTACCCCCAAACTCTTATAGAGTTATTTTTTATGCCCAAAAACTTCTTACAACATAGTTCCGCTAATTTCTAACCTTGGGGCACGCATAACGATAACTATTAACATGTATAACATCACGTATTTATCCATATATTATCATATTAATTATTTAGAACATGTATTCACAACTTTTAATATAAATACGCATTTACCTAAATCTTGGGATGTTACAGTATCGATTTTTGATTAATCGCCAATGTTTCGAGACTCAACTTTATGTGTGATAATTTGTGTTGTGATTTAGGAATACTAGACTCATCCAATACTCTAATTGGCATGCTACGCCCATATACAAGATTTCCCAATTTATATGTTTAAGTTATTGCGGGTCCCACCCGAGGGTCATATTGTCACATCTTTCCCTTGTTGCAGGAACTTTCATCTTGAAAATTAAGCATTTCAAATATGTTTTCTTAAAAGCAAGGAAAAATTTTCAAGTTCTCACATGTATCAATGTTCACCAGAAGCGGAAGCAAACTGTAACACCCCAAAATTTCATAACTTAGATTATATACGTGTGCTATATTTGTTAAGTAGCTGAAATACGTGTGATATAATATATATGCGTATAATAGAGAAACGTCACTATTCACGTACAAATATTCGACACGACATTCGAGGAAACGTCAAGGGGCGAAATTATAGAATATAGTAGGTAACGAAAAATAAAGATCGTGGGCGCAGACGGATCTGAAATCCAAGTTATAACGAAGCAGGAAAACGCAAAATAGTGATTTAGGTCCGGTTTGTAATAACCGTAATTAAGGCACGAACGCCACTAAATTAACACCGAGGCAAAAGTAAAATATCAGGTATTGCTAAATACTTGATTTATAATTATTATAAAATATATTTGCGACGTTCGGCACGAAAAACGATGAAATCAGTAACCGGTGTTGTTACGTAATAATAACCGGAATCAATTCGGTTAGCCGTTCGAGATGATTATAACGCCTCGGCAAAGTATAAATAATTATTATAATATTTATGAAGAATTTCGGTCGAAAAGACGTATTCGGTCTGTCAAACGGCCGAGACCGCAACAATGATTAGACGCGCTCTTTACCGCGTAATAGCTGAACGTTCACCGGTTGACGTTACAACCGAAGAATAAATATAATAATTATATTTAGTGGGGTCCCGTAATATTTTAGATGTTCGGGAATTTTTATAAACCGTTTAGAAAATATTATATTATTAAACGGGTTCAAAACACGGGTACAATACCTACCTATTAAATAGTATTCAATATTAAATACACATTTCTTGTTCCCTACTTTACTTCGTAATTACCTGTCGAAAATTGTTGTGATTCAGCAAATAAATTGAAGACTCATTACGTACGTGGTGAATATTTGTTGAAGCAGTTCTCGTATAAATACTTACATGCATACAAAAATTACAAACACACACAAATCACAATTTCAAATGTAAAAGCTGTACCCGACAAAAGAAACAGAAAGAAGAGAGAGAGAAAGCAAACCGTACCCTCCCTCTCCCTCTCGACTTTCCGACCAGGAAAAACGGCGACTGCAGCGGCGGTCTCTACCGGCCGAACCCAGCTCTCCTCCGGCCGTACACCGGCGACCCTCTGCCGGTAACCTTCTACACCAACAGCAGCCTCCACTATCGTTATTTTTCCCGACCGATTCCTCGACGTCCACCCTCTCTTCTTCGTTTCCCGGAAACCGGCGACACCCTGCTCCATTCGTCTCTCCGGCGAGCCAAGCAACACCGGCGACTCAGCAGCCGGCGACGACCCAGCGGCAGCAGCAGCTTAGGGCCGCTAAACCCGGCGACCCCCCTGCTCTCTCGTTCCTCTTCGTTTTTCCGGCAGGTTACCCAAAACCTCCGCCTGTTCAAACATCGGCGACGGCGATGAACCGCCGGACGACAGTAGGTGGTAGTAGCAGCAGGTGGTTGAGTGTAGGTGGCGGTAGATGGTGGTTGTTTAGCGGGGGTTCAAGTGAAATCCGGTAAACCCGGTTTACCGTCCTATCTTTCGGATGATTTCCGGCGACGCTCGGTTAACGACGGGTGACAACGACGACAACGGTAAACACCCGGGATGGTGGTGAGTGGTGACGGTGATTGGCGGTTGTTAACGGTGAACAATGGTGGCCGCGATTCGAGTCTGAAAAGGAGACGTCAAGTTAAACCCGGTTAAGTTCGGTAGAGTTTTCGGTGGCGTAACGAGGTCCAAACGACAAACCGACAACGGGGAAATGCTCGTGGCAAGAAACTAGTCGGGAAGGAGTATTCCTTTATCTAAAACGGACAACTTTATTATTCGGCTATTTTGGACTCGTTTCACGACCCGTGAAAGAGGTAATCACGTTATATTTGTTATTATTACAAATATTATTGTTAAGTTAAAGTTTAAATAATAGAACGAGATAAATGATATAATTATATATTTAAGACGAATAAATATATATAATTATTAATCAGTTTTATTTAATTAAAATTGATTAAAAGAATATTATATTTAAATATTAAATATATATAAATATATATATTTAATATAGAAGTTAACGATAATTATAAAGTAATTATCGGGTTAAAAGAATGTTTAAATATATATTGAAAAATATATATAAAGTGTTTAATGTAAAATTAGGGTTTTCTAGCCACTGTGCTATTAAAACCGAGCAAACGGTAATGAACTAAGCTTTGTAATTTTAAAGCATGTTATAAAATGTTATAACAGATAATACCCTAAGTCAGTTTTGAATAAAAATGAGTTTTGATAAAGAAATGAGAAAAACGGGAAATTAGGGTTTCGGAATATGATTGTTTAAAATAAAATAATCCGAAGGGTATGGAGATTTGATTTTTGACATGGAACTGTGTTTATATATATACTAAGTATATATAAAGTTAATATGGATAAATAATAAAATATTTAAAATACCGAGTTAATCGGATATTAGAAGTTCGCGCGGACCGGAAGGGTAAACGCCTGTACACTGGGGTTTCTGGCAAAAGCGAGGGTGTCGCATAAATCCCAACTGGGAAATGGCATCCCTCACTGGGCGATCCCGGAGTGAGCGTTTACTTATAGGAATGCGTGTCTTCATATTATCAATAAAAGAAAAGGATAATGGCCTAAAGGGCATTTTGGTCATTTTGACCTTTAAAAAGAATAAACTTAATAACTAAGTATTATTAAGTTAATAAAGAATTGAAATAAACATAGTAAATGTTTATTATATTAAACCTTGCGTTAACGCCGTACAATACGCGATTAGGTTTAATTGGAAGGCATAGCGGAAGTTTTCTCTGAATTAACTGCTTAAGAGAATAAGGTGAGTTCTATGAGCCCACTTTTTAATGTTTTAAATGTTTTAATGTTTTCGGGCTGATATACATGCAATGATATATATTCAACTGTTTACTTGAAAAGTATTTGAGATGCCTTACTTGTTTTGTGTTGATACACATACGTGAAAAAGTTATAATACTTATAACTGTTTTAAAGTTATTATTACCTGTTATTACTCTTTTCGGGAAGGTTATAATGAACGGGTAATAAAGAAGTTAAAGTTTTAAAGAAAAGTTTCAAAAGAGGAAAATGAGTTTTTGAGGATAAAGGAAATGACCCTTGGGGTTATTTTAAAGAAGTTTTAATCTAAGCACAGATTGTCTGGTAAGAGGGGGGTTGTACAATCCAAGCAGTGGAAATGAAGCCACTGGAGTAACGACGGTTACTCAAGAGGTCGGGAGGCGACGGCCAACCGAAAGGACTAAGCGTAGTCCCAGAGGATAGACAATGCTTAGTAAAAAGAGGTTTTGCTTATAATATTTCGTATGACTTTATTATACGTAATGATTATTTGCACAGAGGATGGGTCCCAGAGACCCAAGGTAATTTAGAGTATTAAATGATTTTTAATACTGACGAGTTAAACGTTTTGGTATAATCATGTTATGCTTATTACCTGTTAAATGTTTATAAAGAAGGGGCCGTTAGGCCCAAATGTTTGAGGTATGTTTTAGAGTATTAAATGATTTTTAATACTGACGAGTTAAACGTTTTGGTATAATCATGTTATGCTTATTACCTGTTAAATGTTTATAAAGAAGGGGCCGTTAG
Organism: Deinandra increscens subsp. villosa; assembly: GCA_039602395.1. NCBI lineage: Eukaryota > Viridiplantae > Streptophyta > Magnoliopsida > Asterales > Asteraceae > Deinandra > Deinandra increscens. Next base: position 7,038,381 of record JBCNJP010000013.1, read on the forward strand.
GCCCAAATGTTTGAAGTATGTTTTAGAGTATTAAATGATTTTTAATACCGAATGTTTAAATGTTTTGGTATAACTCTGTTATGTTTTATACCTGATAAATAAGGGTCGTTAGGCCCAAATGTTTGAAGTAAACCTTTCAAGGAAAGGTAAAAGTTTTAAATACTTAGAACTCACCAGCGTAAGCTGACCTTTAAAAGCATGTATGTCAGGTATCGGTGATGTTTAAAGTAGCAAGGGAAGGGCTCTAGCAAGGGCAGATTAGATGGGCAAGCTATCATGAATGACTCGGTAGTAGACTGGCATAGCTATAGATAAGATCTAGTTATTAGATTATGTTGTTATCTTCCTTACTGTTGTAACTTGTTATATATATAAATGAAAAGTTTTTAAATTTCCGCTGCTTAGTTATCTCTGTTGTACCATGTGTTCATGAGTAAATCCGACATGTGACCCCTCCTGGAGCCAAGACTGGGAGTGGGCGTCACACAAACCAGCAAACCAGAATCTGAATTATATCATACTTTTTAAGCTTCACAAGTACAGTAAAAATGTGAATGTATTCTAGGAGTGACCAGAGAACTCAACAATACGAATGTGACAGTAGTCACCAGAAATGTCAACACCATATATGTGACCCAGATGACAAGAAACATGCTTATTTTTTGAGCCGTATATACTTTATACTCCTCGTAAGCAATACAACTAGGTGGTGGCTCAACCCAAGATTGCTAAAATGGACTTGTCAAATCCAAATAGCTAAGGGTTATCGAAACCAAAGGTTTACCAATGGAAGGAAGTCAAACCAGACGTTTATTAAGTCAAAATCAAACATAGACATCCCAAAGGGCGAGATGTCTCGAAGGAGCAGACCTAGAGGACCAGACTTCGTGAAGGACCAGATGCTTCATATAACCAGCGTCCCGTAGGACCAGATGTCCTGAAGGACCAGAACTGTCTTCGAAGGACCAAACATAAGAGAACCAAAATCCAAATGATGTTGTATAGCAGGGTACAATCAAATGAAAGCAGGAAGTCAATAGACCCGATTTCATAAATTTAGAATCAGAAATTTCTGATTGTTTGGGTTCACAGATTTGTCATTGGTCAGATAACATAATTTTATGAGTCAGGTATAAGAATTATGTGGGTCAAAAATAACACAATTTTTGTGGGTCAGATTAACAGATTTATGTGACAGGTAACAAAGTTCTACCACCATCTCACCACCCTACTACCACCGTGAACAACCACTCTCACCACTCCACCACCTGACCACATGCAACCATCTTGACCACCTCATAACCAACCCACATCTCGGCTCACATGTAAACTACCATAAGAACACCATGAACCATCACCTCATAACCACCATATAACACCATGCATACACCTCCATGAACCCGTCCATCCAACACAATCCCAAGTACATTCATTTAAAGCTATGCATGCAACATCTAGGAGGAGTTCCGTTCATCCATATCTATCCTTTGCGAGTCACCTTGTCACTCCTACCTATCTCCCTCTCTCCCACAGAGTTAACTCAAGTCCCCATCCTCATGCATGCAACCTCATTAGGATATTCTCCAAAGGTCTAGTCTTGTTCATTCCTTATACATTTTATTTGGATCCATTGATTGCATTATTTCGTTCGGTCGAGATAATATACTAAACTGTGATTACAATACAAAAACATAATTAACAAAATCCTTAACAATAACAAGCCTCTGTCTCAAGGGTTAAACCCCCATGTAGGTAGCCGAGAAGTCGTGGGTTCGACCCCAGTGACCTCCAACCCTTTTATTTTAATTTTACTTTATGATTATAAACATGCATGCACAGAAACACTCACTTATACATCATTTTGGCTGCCACTTTTATATAAAGTCTTAAACTCCTTTTGTAATAACCAAGTCGTCCTAATAATCAGGTAAACATTTTATGAAATGGGTCACTTAGATTACTTTGGGTAATCGGGTCAGGTACTACAAATGGGTTTATCTTCGGCTCATGCTAGTGGACTAAACCCACTAGCCCCAACCTATCAACTAGATTGAAACGGGCCTAAGTGGCCCACTATCTTTGCATAAACAAAATAAACCACATAATCGGGCTTTAAGGCCCACTGCCTCTAAAATGTGTAATCGGGCCAAGGCCCACTGTTTTATAAAAATATAAAACGGGCTACGACCCATTGTTTTTAGAACCACAAACCGATTTCCTTAAACATATTGGGCCTCATGGCCCACTATTCCTAAAACACCTAATCGGTTCATATCTATATCCCACCAACGGTTTTACTTACAAAATTAAACCTAACTAATTAACTTAAAACACGTTCATCGAAACGGTCAAGACTTATATTGGGGCCAGGTTGAAGCAGGTCATTAACATTTTTGAACTACATCAACTAACACCTTTTCGTAAAGCCCATTTAACTACTTAGGCTCACAAGCCCACTTTTTTTATTAAGAAAAATAAGTCGGCCTAACACCATAAGGTGTTTGGGCCAAGTACCAAAAACCCACTATTCTAAAATCGAATGGGCTACGGCCCACTATTTCAAAACCCGGGCCAATGTTTTCAGACCAAACCAACTAGCCGACCACATTAGGCCTAGTGGCCACTGTAATCGGGCTAAGCTCTCCTTCGGGTTGAGTTCTACTAAACGGACTTACAACACTCTTTTTATAAACTAAACAAAACTACTTTTACCAATAAGATCAAATAGGTTAATCCTTTTCAAAACACATTTCCGAAGTAAAACTAAAGTCATGCACACTAATTTTAACCCATTGGGCCTACGGCGCAAAACCCAAGCCTTAACCTGATAACCAAACTGCTAGACGCGCATGTACACAATCTTAATTCCTTGATAAAGGAACCGCGGTTAATATGGATAGCGCTATTTGAGGATAATACCCTCACGTCCTCGTGCCTATGTTGGGACTCCCTCACAATGGAGACATACTACTTTTGATGCATCGAGACCCCATGGTTGGGTCCACATTAATATTTATAATCGGGTAGACTCTATTGGCGAGTGGTCGCATACACATAACAATCGGGTAAGGACCACGACGGATAGAGGATGGTTGATTGTGAAACTTATATTACATCGATTCCAAAGCATCTCATGGTCGACGTGCCATCACAACGATACATATATCTTTAAAAAGGTACAATAAACCCATTTTTTGCTAAACGCTCTATTTAACCATATTTTTGGCAAACACTTTGATAAACTCTTTTTGGGCAAATGCCCCAATAAAACCATTTTTTTAACCTAAACGACAACTACATTTTTTTTATAACTAATCGTTTGCAACTAAACTCATGAACTCACTCAACTTTATAGTTGACACAAATCATTTTTTAGCATATATCAGATACATAGCTTTGAAGACTTGGATAGGAGAATCAACCATAGACGAGCTCGCGTGCGCATGGAGAAACTTAGAAGACCTTTAGCTTCCGCCTTAGTTTATTTCATTATAGTATTTGTCTTTCCTAAAAATGTAATAAATAATTTGAATTTAGTAGATTATTCGTGATTAATAATTAAACGTATCGATCTTGGCTCATTCTGATTTCCAATAAATGGGTCGGGGTGTGACAAGTTACAATAATGAAAGCTAACTTATAGTTATCTACCGAGTTAAAGATTCATATATGATCTGTCATCATCAAAGTAACTAAAAAACAATTAAAAAAAATTCATAGAAGTTTTTTAGATTTCATGTTTGCCTTCATTTTGCAAGTTGTAAGACCTTCGTCCATACCTCTGATCACTAAATCATATTATAATTTAAATACTTAAAACCAACAGTAATTCAAGAATCTTTCAAACACTCATCTTCTATAAAAAAAGTTAAAAGTAAATTGCTTGAAAATTCAATTTCTTCCTTGACCTGGATAAGTAGATTGATCTTCTGATCTTTCCTTATGGACATATTGGTTAGATTCATACTATTTATTACTTCCTCTATTATGTTTGAGCATTATGATCTTTATCGTTGTCCTGTAGGTCATCAGATATTTGGTTCCGTCTTTCCTTCAAAAAGTTTAGCCTGTTTGTTAGTTTCGACAACGCTGAAGTTGTATTAGCTGCCTGCAAGAGTAAATAAAAGCATGCATTTCCTCAGAATAGTTGATTAAGAGTTCTTAAATCTCAGTTCCCAGTAGTTTGCATCAAAACAGATTATAACTTTGGTCTGATTTCTGTTCTAGCTAACCAAGTTTGGACTTTGGATTAAAAAACCAACAAAGTTTTAAAACTGTATATTCAAGCAAACCACGACACATCAATAAAAATAAGTCAACTTGGTCAAATCTAGCAACAGAATAATGGCCAGGTTATCATTTGGAATACAAGATTGCTTTAAATAGAATTTTTTCTTGGGTACTTAAACCAAATAATCTGAAATTTTTTCAAGTGAAAATAAGTTGGTTACTAAAAATAGAAACTGGACCAAAGAACATGTTCTTACCTCCGCCTTTGAATGGGGCCTTCTAGAGCTCGTAGACTTGCTCATACTCCGGTCATGATGTTTACTAGGATGCGAATGAAGATGATGTTTATTACCTTGTTCCTTGTTAGAGTGTGTGTCCTGTAAATAGAATAACCAAAATTTATCGTAAAACTAGCAATAACCTATTACTGGCCGTGTAAATTTAACAAATATGAATATGCTGCTAGTATGTTATGTTACCTTATTCCTATATGAAGTTGTTGTAGAATCATGATCCTTCTCTTTATGGTGTAATCCGGGATCATTAGAGTTTTGTTCAGACAGTTGGTTAAGTTGTAATCCACGATCATTGGCCTCTGATTGGTTAATATTGTTTGGATCTGCATTAGTCTTTATAACCAACATCTATAAGTTAATGGTATTAAGAATACTAGAACTAATAAACAAAAGGGTATCAAGATAACAGACATTTTCTTCAGTGAAAGTTGACAATGGAACCTTCTGCAACTCATCCTCTAATCTTGACACCTACAACCATAATTATGGTTCATTAGAAAAAGGTTATCCAAAAATTATTATTTAACTCGCAAACAATTAGTTGTGAAAGCAATATGTTTATCCAAATATCAAAAATTGACATGATAGTTGCAACTTCAAGTCGCAATAATCAGATCATTAGTTTCTGAACATAAATTAGGATATGTTTAGAGCAAACCAAAGAAAGAAACATATCCAGTAAAATCTCATTAAGACAACAAGGTCTAGAAAATATGATATGGAGACATGCCTTAACTCTATCCCATTGGATAAAGAGGTTGTTCCCAGGATCAGGAAAATACAGAAAACAAAGAAAAAGAAATACCTCTTCCAAAAGAGCTACACGACGCATTTCTAAAGCTCGCTTCTTGCTCACTAAATCCTCTTTCAATATGGTGTTTCGTCTTGCCTATATAATCCAGTAAAATTAAACCATCATTTATTGAAATTTATAAACATTAAAAAATAATCAAGAATACAACCTCTGCTTCAACTCTCTCTTTTAGTTTAGCTTTATTGGTCTCAAGCTTCACAATTTCAGCCCTTTAAATATTCACAATTAGTACATGCATGCATCAACAAATAACTCTCATATATTAACTATTCCTTGTACTGTTTCTTACTGTTGATCGGTTATGTATGCAATACTTTCCAAAGGTGATCCTTTTTTTACCTGAACTCAGCATAAAAAAAAATCCTTAAATATGATCATAATGCAAAAAAAGCATTAAAAGCAAGTTTGCATGTGTACACTTACACTAGTTCGTCGCCGAATACTCTGTTTCGTACTAACATTTGGATCTTCATTGGACATGGAAGTTGGGCTACCAGAGCCCTGCATGTAGAAAACATTATGGATAGAATCGTCGTTATCTTACAAAAAAGTAAGTTCCACAAATGAACATTAGAAAAAGAAAACCTTGCTATGATCATCGTCCCCACTGTCAGTCTCACTATAACTAGTACTTGATCCATGACCTGATTCTTCCTCATAAGAGCAAGAATCCTCTGTGATATTTTCAGCATCATCATCATCAGAGTATTCATCTTCTTCATAGTATTCATCACTTCCGCTCTCACTTCCATACTCATCTGAGTCGGAGTATAGATCACTTAACATGTCTTCTTCCTGCCAATAGCTAATTGTTGAAATGGAGGTGGCAATTTTGCCCTTTTGTTTATGAATGGATCTATTTACATTGTGTTTTTTAAATCAAATAAAAACAAATCTGGTAAAATAGGTTAAAAGTGGTCCAAAATGTAAAGATTAAGTTCATAATCCCTTTTTTGTTTTTATTTACAAATTCAAATACTATTGTATGAAAGTGTAATGCATCAAGATAACTATCTTACAAATTGGCACAAATTGTTATTGGGTCTGCCCAACCCGATACATTACACATAAGCCAATACTAAAAGTGACATGATTAACCCCAACTCGTTGTGATAGATAGTTTAAAACTTCAGTTTTAGAAAAGTAGGTTTTCTTTTTGTAAAGTTTTGTAGCACTAGATGTATAAAAAAGTAGAGCATACCCCAAATATTTTATCATATTCCTCTACAAGGGTGATAACAATTGCTTGAGCATGATTAGCTGCTGCAGCTGCTTGTAAAAGTTGAACAGACCCATCACCACCAATATCTGATCCTTTTTCAAGTTCAACTTCACCAGCCAAAAGAGGTCGAAGAAGTAATGGTGACATGCACGCTGCAACTGCAGAAACACTCATTCGGTTTACAGATTTATTCTCAGCAACAGCTTCCATCATTATCAAGATCCTGCAAAAATAAGACAGTTTATAAAAAAGTAAATTATTTAGAAGCATTAAAAAATTTAAAATTTTCCACCTCTGTAATAAACGACGATTTGGTTCTGGAAATGTGTCGCAAATAGCTGCACGCATGGCACTCACTCTTGTAGCCCGGTCAGATCCTATCCGTGACCAAAAGGTTTTCCATTACTAAGACTAGATTAGAAAAATAGCATTCTTATTTGTAAGAGTTCTATACCGATATATTCAAGAAATTAAATGGCATTGCAAGTTAGTTCAATATTGTACAAATGATGTAAAAACTTACGATATGCTTCTAGCAAAGCAGAACAACAGGATGCTGGGACCGGGGGTGATGGTAACTCACGAAGAACATACTGAAATAGGTTGGTAAGAAAGAGTAGTCAGACTTGAACAAAAAAATAAGAAAAAAGTGCTAATTTAGAGGTGCATAGGCCAGGACTAAAAGAACCGTTGGTTAATTTGATTGGTGTACCTTGATACAGTCTCCTATAACGTGTCCATCTTCATCTTCGGTAAAATCTACCTTACCTGTAACAAATCATATTTCAAATATATGAAAGTTAAATAAGAATAACCTAGTTGCCATATAAACGAAACAAAATTTGTAAAAGAAACAGGTGTTTGCATTTACTCACCCTGTTCATACTCTCGAATTCGTCGTTCAACATCATCAACATCAGCAGCCTGCCTCAAGATTCCTTCTACATTGATTCCTAACAATACCATACTTTTAAGTATTGCAGTTCATAAAACACACATGACTTTTATCATATCATAAACTCTCAAAAGTAAAGATATAATATTTTTTTATGAAATAGAATCCATCAAGATCGAAGAAAACAAAAATCGGGCTTATGTGGTCCTAATTAAGAAAAACAATCAATGCATATATCAGCATTGGGGATTTGAATATGTAAAGCTGAGAATCTTACCAAAGTCTTCTACATAACAAAGGGCTTTCTCTAAGAAAGATGGTGTTCCATCTATATCTTCCAGTGCAAGTAAGACTGGTTGACCAAGAACCGTCGATTTTGCCTGTGTTTGCTCTTTTGCTGTTCAATAAAAACAAACAAACAATATAAAGTAATGTAAGTGTGTACATAGAAGCATGTTAGTTTTCTCTTGATAGCCCAAAGAAGAAAAACGATACTTCACTGAAAACTCCCCCTATATATTTATATTTATATATATATATATATATATATATATATATATATATATATATGGGTGAGGTTCATTGTAGACACCTCCATAAGTGTAGACAGGTAGACACCCTATTTCACATGTGAAATTACTTTACTTCACATGTGTTTTCACATGTGAAATTTTCTGAACAATGAGAAAAAAGAAAATAATCATAACCATTAGATCAAGAGATCTAATGGTGAAAAAAGGTGTCTACCTGTCTACACTTATGGAGGTGTCTACAATGAACTTTTCACTATATATATATATATATATATATATATATATATATATATATATGTAGGGTTAGGTTCAAATGAGAACTTTTAAGAACCATTCTGAGCCACTAATTTTCAGGGGGGGGGGGGGGAGCATTCAAATTCATATGGGGGGGGGGGGGGGGATTTCTTTATATATAACTTGTGGCTCAGAATGGTTCTGAAAAGTTCTTAAAACCATTTGGTTCTCAAATGTTCCTCCCCTTATGTATATGTATATATATAAACATATAAGTCGTTGCATAGTATGAAAAGAGACCTACATTGTTCCTGGGAAGAATCATCAGCATCACCCTTGTCATTTTTTGATATTCCATTTCCTGCACTTGGTGCATCTGACAAAGCTGCTTCTAGTGCATCCTTCCACTCATGTAAATCTTCTGAAGTTTCAGCCTAAAAATATAGATGCATAAGCTCCTTTGAAGCAACTAAAACCCCCATCATAATCGATAGTGAATCAATGGTGTGATTTCATTGAAAAAAAGCTACCTTAAGAGTAAAGGCTCTTCCGTCACGGCCATCAGGGAATAACACTGTTAAGAGTTTCTTATCTGCTTTCACAACAACACTGAAACATAAAGATTACTTAGTGGTTAAACTTTTGACACCTTTAGTTACGAATAGCAAATTCAGGTCAAGGATAAAAGAATATGGGTCGCATTGTTGTTGTGAACATAAAAGATGCACTAAAAAGATGTATATTCTTTATATTACCAACAAGGAAAAGTGTTTGAGCATTCAACCCATACTAAAAATGACATATTTAAACCATTTTGACTTGTTACCACTAATAAATAGAGAGAAAAGAAGCATCAGGTATTTAAAGAAAGGTAATCATGGAACTGGACCAAAGGCCAACCTTCCTGAACTGTTGAGATCTATGCCACCAAGAGTCAGATTCGCTTCGCCCCCCTTTTGAGATGTTGCATTCTGAATATTCACACACCGATGAAATGATTAGTGAACATTCAATATTATCATTAATAATGATACCAAGTTCGAGAAAAAATACAATTAAACTGAAAAGAGAATATTTCCATATCATCAGTATAACTTACTGGATCACTTCTGAAGAAGACTAATGAGGTTTCTGTTAAAATGAACCACCTTTTCTTCCATGAAGTCCACCCAATCCCTGTATTAGATGTGTATAACAGACTTAAGCCATAGGCAAACAAAACATGTAAATAGAATAATGATCATAAATATATAACTATTTTAATTATTCATCTAACACTTGTATTACTTCTCATATTAGGTCTTTACGTGGAGAATGACAAAAAAACACACCTTTTGATGACAAAAATAACCAGCCGCTCTTGTAAACCTGCAAACCATCACAACTAAGATTCTAAACAAAATAAGAGCCATTTAAGGAGAACCAAAACTAAAAGTGTGTTCACTCAGCTGCTATATAAGAAAAACATCCAATCCTCAAAAAAACATTATAAAACCACCCCTATAAGAAGACTCGAAAACTTTATCACATCATTACTTGTTTTTATATTTAAATACATGTCTCTCTCTATATATATTTAATAAATAAAAAAATCAAGGGGGCCCACCATGCTAGCGTTCTTGGCATGAACGCACCCCCTAAAAACACCAATACTCAAACCACCACAATAGTGGTGAAAGTGAAAATCGGACACGTGGCCTAAAACCGGTTGGGCCTAGAATTTTTAACAAAATCAACCGAACCCAAATGTAAACTCCCATAGATATATATATATAATAGATATACAAAAAGTACATTTTTTGTTTATGTGAGCCAACCTATTTTCTAAATTTGCAACAATGATCCAAGTGAAAGTTATACCTTGTTGCCATTATGAGAATGTTGTCTCTCCGGTGGCGGAGCCGCAGCCGAAGAATGCGGCATAACATCACCACCAGTGTCTTCCTGAGACATAGCATCAGAATTTGTTTTGGAATCCGGGTTATATTTCAAATCAGAATGGCTTTGCTTCCAATCAAATTTGTTGTTCTTGGATTCAGCTCTGTTCATTTTTGAATCGGAGTTTATACTCTTCAAATCACCATGGTTGTTCTTCGAATCAGCGTTGTGGGTTTTCGTATTAGGCATTATATGGATGTTATTTTTCGCTCCAATTGAAACAAAAACCTGAAATTAAACGCAAGACGACCTTCATAATCAATTTCACAATAACCAATATTGAAATTCATGTCCCAGTTGACCATATGTGGAAGAATTACATAAATGTATTGATGAATTTGGGGATTCCGGATGAAAATTGGGGAATGATTGAAGAAAAGTGAATGGGAATGTGGGAAAATGGAAACTCGATGGTCAGGCAAAATTTGGGAACCTGTAATGAGAAATGATTGGTTCCCAGTTTTTAGTGTTGATTGCTCATTTCCCACGTTGATTTTACGCATTACATGCACTCTCAGAGTTTTCTTCTTGCATGAATAAAGGTTGATACTTCGGTGGAATCTTTGGAGTTGTCCAAAATTAGCCCAATTGTATAAACTTAGGTTAATGTCCAAAATTTCTATATATAACATTTGACAACTTCTGTCTAGCAACCACACACCTCAAAAGCCTTTTTATATATATACTTTCTATATATAGAGAATTTGTGTCGTTCCAATATATAACATTTGATAACTTGTGTCTAGCAACCACATATCTCAAAAGCCTTTTTATATATATAGTATTTGCCGATATTTAAAATAATTAATTAATTATGCATCTGCCATAGTCGTGTGCGAGGATTAAAATTTTGGGAGGGTGCATGCCATGCTCAATCCCCATAACCTCTAACTATATCCGATTTTTTGCTCTGGCCTGTCAATTACTAAGAGCATTAAGTTTTAGTTAAACTAATCATTTATAATTATCCAACACAACCTTCTATTATTGTATAAATTATAAGATGAGATGTACGCTTATTTCACTCTCAAAACTAATTTACTAACCTTTTCTCGTTTTTTGAAGACAAATTTTTTTTCTCAAATAGTCGGAAGATAGACGCTAAGAGAAACCGAAACATTTATCCTTTTTTATATTTATTACAATTTTTTCTTAAGTAATTGTATATAAAATTAAGTGTTGATCCCATTTTAGAGTGGGGATTAAAGATCTTAACAAATGATGAAAGATTTGTGTCTACACATATAAGAATATATAAATATATATATCAAAGTTATAGTTCTTATACAATGAACACATAATCAATACAAACTTTTGGTGTCTATATCTTGCTCGCTCAAGAATGTGCGCGTGTGCATTTGGATAGCCCATCCACCCTCACGTTTATTTCTTTCAAGTTTTATAAACACAACAACTTGTAGGAAAATCGTTCATAAATTTAAAATAAAATAAATATTTTATTTTATGGTACGATTACAACAAAAGAAATGATCAAACTATTATAATACAAGAAATGAAATGTCTACTCCTAATACAATACAGGAAAGGAAATTACAATACAATTACGAAGAAAAAATAAATACAAATTACAATTACAATGGAATAAATGAGATGAGTGCAAATGAGAAAATTAAACACAGTGATGAAAATTTTGATAGAATGAAATGAACATTTGAAAACCAATTTTAGAGTTAAAATGAAACAGTAGGTTTTGGAAAATGATTTTATCAAAGTCTTGAATGTTTAGAAGAAAATGAAAAGAAACAAGAAAACTCTTGGCGAAGGATTCAGATCAAAACCCGAGTCCCTAAAACAAATTCCTGATCTACCAAAGATCCCGTTTTGTTTCCAGTGTACAATCGTCTAAACCCTATTGTACGGCCGGGATAACTCTAAGTTTGAAAATACCTTTGAAGCTTGAATAAACCAAGAACGAGGAGGAAGATGAGAGAAAAATGAGGAGAGGCAGAGAGAATTCTTTGTGTGAATTCAGTGTGTTTTGCCTCAACTAATGAGGCTATATTTATAGTGGTGGGAGTCTTGTTGAGCACTCAAAAGTTAATTCGTAGTTAAACTTTGCATTAAACGTCTTTTGTTACAATTGTCAATTTCCCAAGTTAACACCGTTAACTATTTCCGTTAGTCTCGTTAACAACCCAGTTATACTTTTCGTGTCATGTTAGTGTCACTTGCGTTTACGCGACCGAACCTGTCTCCGTTCACTATGTGAATCGGTTGCATTACGTGAAATAAATAATTACAACATAAATAACTTATATTAATTTATTATGTGTCACTATGTGTTATTTTAATAATTATATAAAAATATATTACTAATTAATTTAGTAATTTAATTCATGACTTTATGTGTTTCTTGAATAATTGCATTTTGTAAGAAAACGGGTTTCGTACGCGATTTAAGTTTTATGTGCGTGCACGATAACGAAATTTTTCCCGAATAAATATTTCATGTTAAATAAGTTAAAAACACTGGGAAACATTTCTAGTATTTAATTTCCAAGTTTTGGGTTAAACCCCCACTTATTACTTGTTTTGGGTCATTTGTGCATGAAATGGAACTATAGTGACAAAAGGAGTAATTCCTTTATAATGAAAATGCAGCCCTAAGACTCCTCCCCCTCCCCCATTCACGCTCATTTCTCCCCTCCTTCTTCCTCTTCACGTATCACACCCACCAAGCACACCCATCTTCAAATTCTTGAAATTTTCTTCAAATCAAGCAAGGTTAAGGTTTCCCAAGCTCATACAACCATCAAGAAGTCTAGGAGAAGCTTCAATCTCGTCTCATCTTCACCAAATCCACCATTTCTTCTTCATCTTGTAAGCCCTAAAATATCCTAACATGAAATTGGTTAAAAACATGAGTTAAGCTTTTGTTTATGTGTTAATTGGAGTGTGTAATCACTCATGAATTATGTTTTATGTTAGGGTAAGTTAATTTATGTTTTGGGGCTGATCTTGTGTCGTTATGATGGCTGTAAATGTGATAAAGAATATGTCATTAAGTGTTTTTGTAAAAGCTTGTGTTGTTGAATATGAAATTTAGGTGTATTTGCTTAATTTCTAGTCCTATGCTTTGATTTTGCTATGAATACCCTAGGTGTGTTATGAGGGCTGGAAATCCATGATGAAACGTTGTTAATGATATTACAAGTCTTTACAAGAAGTTTGATGACCGAATGATTGGCCAAAACCGTTTAAATGCATTTTAGGCAAACGACCCGTTTTGGATAGATTCTGTCCAGAATTTTAGGTCGTCTTGCGCAGGTCATAACTTGCTCAATTATTATCGGATTTAAGAGAATTTTTTTCCATAGTAAACTTCTATGTCTTGGCTTCAATTGGGCTACTCATATGCTTTCTAAGACCTTCGTTTGTCACTCAAAAACCTACTGCAAGTTCAGTGTGCAGGGCTGTTAAAAATTCAGCATTTTGTATAATTGTGCAATTTTGTTGGGCTTGATCTTCGGGCATTAACGAAGGGATTTTTGAATGAAAATTATGTTTATATATTAATATTAAGATCTGGAGGTGTTGGTAAGCAAACCACAAGTTTTGACCAAGTTATGCAATAAATAAGGCTACTTTTCTTGTTTTACAAAACAATACCAATGCTGAATTTTTGCCAACTTCCGACGTGCATAACTTCCTTAATACTTAACCTTTTGGATTGATTCTTTTCACGACATATCCATAATATTGGAAAGTTTATGGCTGTAAAATTTGAGAAGCTAACTCCAAATGTGGAGCAAATTATGCGTATCAACAAATGGTGTGTTAATGACAACAAAGCTGATTTTTGCCAACTTTCAATACACATAACTTTCTCAGTTTCTAACCTTTTGATTTGATTCTTTTTGCAACATGTCCATAATATTATGGCCTATAAAATTTGAGATGCTAACTCCAAGTGTAGGGCAAAGTATGCATGTCACCAAATGTGTGTTTTGTGTTTGACTTTTTAAACTTTGTAATTATGCAATTTGACTTGAAATTGTGCATCTATGTTTTCCTACAAGTTTAGGACTTGGGATTAAGTGTTATGACCAAAATGAATGCATGATAACTTGATTGATTATTGTTAAGCAATTCGTCCTAGCGACAACCTCAAATTTGGTTAGACCGTATTTACCAAAATAGGTCAATTCAAACCAACCTGTAAAGTCAACTGCTGAGTACTAGTGCAACCTAAGGTGAGTTTCATTACTTCATTTAGTTATATCCTGTTGAGGATGATAACACACAACTATTTGCATTCGGTAAAGGATGGTAATGTAATGACAAAGGTATTTTGTCTGTTTAAGTAGTTATCCGACATATATCACATGACTCACCGAATTGCTTTATGATTACAAAAAGTCCTTACTTCTCGGACCGTTAATAATAAATAGCGAGTTAATGTTAAGTAGTGCTACTGAGGATTGACACCCCCGCTCAGCGGTGCACGTGATGCACCCTCCCGACTGCTGTCGGACTGAGAACAATATTAGCCTAGAACTACCGTGATTGGGAAAGACACGGGGAAGGCAAATCGCACATGCTAAAACCTGTGACGCATAGTCAGATTCGGTTGCGAACATTCAGGTGAACATAAGCATAGGCTAGCTACCTAACGATATGGATATTACTTGTAACTTACGAATTGGTCTTTTATTATTTGTATACACTCTTGGTCTACACGGTAAAGTGTAGATTGCTTTTGTGAACTCACCACCTTTTTCTAACACTTGATTGTTGAATACTTTTCAGGACGCTAGGAGGATCTTGGAGGCACGGGCGTAGGCAATACTCATTTATGTTAAATCTTTTGGGAATTACACTACAACACTTTCATTACATACTTTTGCAAAAACAACAACTTTGTGTACTTTTAAATGCTTCTGCTGAATTTCGATGTAAACCCTGTTTTGTAAAATGCAATATAAGACTGTTTTATCCTTCATTTATGGCCTGGT
Organism: Deinandra increscens subsp. villosa; assembly: GCA_039602395.1. Lineage (NCBI taxonomy): Eukaryota > Viridiplantae > Streptophyta > Magnoliopsida > Asterales > Asteraceae > Deinandra > Deinandra increscens. Next base: position 7,053,519 of record JBCNJP010000013.1, read on the forward strand.
TGTAACTAAAGACTTGGATCCTGGTCTGGATCACACCACACACGGTTATACCTCGTTGGTGGAAATTGGGGGTGTGATAGATTGGTATCAGAGCCCTTGGTTACAGCGAACCAGAACATTTCAAAAAGTGTTTTCTGAATTGTAACTGTTTTTGAAAGGTTTAGTTACGACTCTATCCCAAAAGTATTGCCACACGTGCCCAAGTTGATCCTCACTTAGTTCGTCTGCCTTATGTGTTAATGCACTAATTACAAGAAGAATAATCATGAAATCTGTAAATTTGTCTAAGTGTTAGAATCGGGTCGTTAGGTACAACTAAACAGCTGCTGGTCGTTTAGTTCAATACCTGGTCGTTTAGTTCAACACCCAGTCGTTTAGTTCAACACATGGTCGTTCAAACACTTAACCAAATATTCCAAACATAGGGTAGTCGTTCAGTAATACGCCCTGGTTGTTTAACCTTATACCCTGATCATTAAGACCATAAGCTGGTCGTTCAGCTTTGTACCCTGGTCGTTCAACACATGAGCTAATTGTTTAAGTCTTCAAGCTGGTCGTTCACCTATACAAGCTGGTTGTTAAGCATAATATATCATATGAATAGAGAATTAACTAAGTATAGGACCAGACCATTCAACAAAGTAGTGTTAGACAAGATGTTCACGTCCTAAGTACATCAAGTTCAATTTACAAGCCAAAGTAAAGGTCTTCATGGTTTAACCATTGATCAGCAACCGACCTTGAGGAATCCATTTGAGTTGCTACCAACCATTAGATTCCAACAGTTTTATACGATCTGAAATGTGACATGTTGTTCTCTACGGTCTATACTTACACTTGAAATATTTTATTCACATAAATGGATGTTTTCATGTAAATTGAGTCCTCATGCAAATTATGCCTGTGTGAGACATTTCTTAGGAATATTTTGGCTATTCCAACACTTAGCATACTTGTAACGTGTCTTAGTGCACTTTAGTTGTTCCTAACGGACATCAGTCGGCACATGGCATAACTTCTTGATTTTTTTTAATGTAACGATTGTGTGGTTGTACCATGTGTTTGAAGGCACATGTTCCCTGTATAGTGTATATAGGGGCCTTGAAAAACCCTATTGGGGTAAGTCTCACCCAAAACACAATCAGAGAGAAGGTTTTCTCTTTCTGCTGGATTTCTTCAACAAAACTTGAATGATTGATCGCAAGTGCATGTAGTTTCGTACTAGCTTCATAAACAGGGTAAGATCCATTGTTTAGGATCCTGACATCTTTATGGACTTGTTCCACCCTTAAAGAAATTGGTTGTTCTTAAGGGCCTTGTTCACACCTAACGGCATTGTTTAGCGGCCTTGGTAAGTTTATCCCTTACGGTCTAAAATCTAAGGCAATGATCCAACATATCTTAAGCTTGACTGCTCATACTCTCTAATAGCATAAATAGGTACAGTTGTAGATCCTATTTGAGTAATTCACCCATTAACACAATCCGAGAGTAACCTTATCGAAATGCATTATTGAAAATGTTGTTTAGCCTTGTTTAGGGCAGCATTGTATAGAACCGAATAGTTACTCATGGGACGCTTGTAAATGCTTTTGTTAACCCAAATTGTTGACACCCTTTCCTTGGTCATTTTGACTTTGCATGTTAAGCTAATAGTTGTTGCGTGATAATTCAATGTGGATGCAACTTTTATAACCTAAATGGAATCGAGCAAGTGATGACTAGGATTACTATGTTAATCTCCCCCTGTATATATTTAACAGATTCGTGATTGAGTCGAAGTGGGCATAACCATTCTACGTCTCGGAGCTAAATTGGGGGCAGTATGGCATGCCCTACCCAAACCCCTGCTGAGCCACTTGCTTACTGAGTTGAACTTAGTGATAAAATCTAAGTTAAATGAGTATTTTATTCTCAACCCGTCTCTCTAGTGAATTTCGGTCAGTTAACTTTGGGGCTAATGACCACATTCTTGATACTCAACCTATGGAAACCACATACGTATTCATAAAACCTGGTAGCTAAAGTAAGAGGAACCAGCGTGACCATACAAGGTAAATTACCATTACGGGTGCACACGTAAATATAATTTGCAGTGTATGGAAACCCTGGGGAATTCTACTCGGCAAACTACTGGTTGTAGGGGATATGACCTTCCATTTCCAAAACCTCATAACATCGATTGTCGAATATGTGGGACTCAAACGTATGGTTAAAATCATATATCAATGTTCGTTACACTATCATACCTGATCTCGTCTTTTCTGGATATGGCTTCCGACTTATCAGAACCCGCTTTGAAATGCTTCTGTAAATGGTAACCCCCAGTACGTCTGTACGAGTCTAAATTTGTTGCCATCAGTCTCGGAATGATTTCACCAACCTTATTGTAGAGACCTAGAAAATGAGGCTTTTGCATTTGATGAATTTTGGGTTTAGGTTAATACTTGTGGGCTAGTAACTATTTGTAATTGGGCTAACTTTAGTAGGTTTATTGTGGGTTTTGGGTCCGATCGGTTTGATGTGGGCTTAGGGTTCGAAATCTTGTAAAGAGATTGACTTGTTTACCAAGTCAATCTCTCCTATAAATAGACCCACCTTATTTTGGTTTAGAGTTGCTAGTGTTTTTGGTAAATTGGTGGTGATATCGAAATTCTCCAAGAATTTCGATCAAGGTGTAAGCTAGCAATCGGTGATTAATTCAAGTGTTCTTTCTTTCACGTTACAATTGGTTTGTGTTTTCTAGTGCATTATACTTTTCGTTTATTGATTATATTGTTTATACTTGAATCACCTAGCTAAACCGGATTCCGCACGGTTTTGCTAGTCTTTCATATCGCGTGAGGGTTAGTTTGATCCTTACATTAATCCTTCTAACCTGGCAGGTGATGTGGCTAAGGATATTTTTAAACGAGTACAAAATGGTTTGGGTTTAACCCGCGAAATTGATGATGCTGCTGTTGAGCATCCACTCAATAATAACTATTTTCAAATACCTGAACTTACTAAAATAAATTCCCGAAGCCACATCAGGTTTTTGAATAATGAGTCTGTTCCAAGCAAGTCTGAAATTCAGCAAATGGAAGAAAAGTTGTCTGGCTACAAAAGTGGCTCAAGCCTTCCATCTGTTGAAAGTGCATTAAACTTGAATGACTTTGAGTCTATCTCATTACAGTCATTTGATACTGGCATATCTGAAGATATGGTTAGGCAGAAGGCAGAATCTGATTTTTTTTTAAAATAATAACTGATAGTGAGAAAATTTCTCAATCTTCATCTTTTAGCGAAACTCAAACTTTGCTTAAAGGAAAATCTGTTTCAATGAAACCTAAAGTTCCTAAAAGGAGAAAGTCCAAAGCTAAAACCGCTAACTCAGATTCTTGCCAAATTCATCTTGTCAATGAGCTGACTGCTGATGCACAAAATAAGCTAAGTCTGGGTGATGGTAAACCCATGGGTGACACACAACATTTTGTCACAATCACCAATGGTAAGGTGATCTCTTCGGCTCCTGCACCTGAAATAATCCCATCTCAAGTTACACCGATGTCTTCCATCAAGCTGTTTCAGTCATGCAACTCTACTCCATCGGCTAGTCAAGCTGGTGCAAGTTCGTCTACATCAGTTAAGCAACCCACAAAGAATAAGATGAAGAATATCTCAACTAAAAATGCTGCTTACACTGAAAAGGCTGGGGTATTTAAACCTCAAGTTGCTGAACCTGCTGTTGCAATGCCCAAGAATTTGGAAGAAAATAAAGGCGCTGAATCAACTTCAAAGAAGAAAAACAACAACAAAAGGCGGAATAAGAAAACTATTGTTCAAGGAAAAGGAGAACCTGTTGCTGAAATAAAGGTTACACCTGCTCAAAAGGTGGTTCCAACTGTGACCGGTAATCCAAGTGGGTCGGCTAACACTATTGGGTGTTTTGTCTGCGGAGACCCAAGTCATGTTGCTAGGGGTTGTCCTTTCAACTCAACAAAAGCACACATGGGGTACAATACACCAATGGTTGCACCCTATGGACCAAGAATGATGAGACCACCCTTCACTCAGCCATGGCCTCGGTTTTATGGGAACTACAGTGAAGAATATGAGTACATGAATAATCAGCAAATGTTCATGCCAAATTTTCAGAACCAACAATTTTTCAGTGGAGCAACACCTCACTCTACACGAGGATTGGGGGCCAGTACCGGTTTCTTTCAACCGGTAGTCTCTGGAACAGCAAACTGCCCACCTCTAATCACCACGAGACCAAGAGCACCATGGTCTCCGTTGGCCGATCCTCAGAGGCCTTTTGTTCAAGCTACCGCCCCTGCTACCCGTCCACCTAAGAAACAGAATGCCAAGAAAACCCGTGGTCCTAAAGACTAGGGTTCATCTATGAACTAATCTTTTCTTTGTTTGTGCAGGAACAGCGAAAGAAGTCAATAAATATGTGGTACATGGATAGTGGCTGTTCCCGGCACATGACAGGTGACAAGGATCTCTTGCATGATGTCAAACTGATATCTGGAGGAGGTTCTGTTGCTTTTGGTGGAAATAATAAAGGTGGTCAAATAATTGGAACTGGTCACCTAACTAATGGTGGAGTCTCTTTTGAAAAAGTCAACCTCGTGTCAAATCTGCAATTCAATCTGCTGAGCGTCTCGCAGATATGCGACAATAAAATGCCAATGTTCTTCGACGATAGGGAATGCTTCATTCTCAAACCTGGTTTTAAAGTACCTGAAGATCAGATTTTATTCAGGGCAAATCGTAGGGGGGACATATATGCACTGGACATGAATGCTGCAAAGCCAACTAGTTCAGTTGCATGCTTTTTGGCTAAAGCTTCAGAGGAAGATTCAACTTTGTGGCATCGACGAATGGGACATGTTAATTTCCGTAACATGAATCGCCTGGTTAGGGGGAAACATGTTTTTGGGCTACCTGACAAAGAATTTGTTCAAGTCGATAACTGCGTTGCATGCTCGAAGGGAAAACAACACAAAACGTCTCATAAACCGAAGCCGCCTGGAAGAACTACAATAATCCTTCAACAGTTGCACTTGGATCTCTTTGGACCAGTTAATATCAAGAGTTTAGGAGAAAATCTTTCTGCCTTGTCATCACTGACGATTACTCGAGATATTCCTGGGTATTTTTCTTAAGGGAGAAGTCTGAGACTCCAGGGATACTTAAGGACTTTGTAACAAGCATCGAGAACGCAAGCAGAGAAAAAGTTCGAATAATCAGATTTGACAACGGGACGGAGTTTAGGAATCACGTCTTTGACTCGTTTTGCAACGAGAAGGGCATCTCTCGCCAATTTAGCTCTCCCTGTACTCCTCAACAGAATGGGATTGCTGAAAGAAAGAACCGAACAATAATCGAGTGTGCTCGGACGATGCTCGCTGATTCTAATCTTAAATTGTCTTTTTGGGCAGAAGCAGTCATTACTGCTTGCTATGTCCTGAACCGAACTCTTTTGGTCAAACATGCCAACAAGACATCCTTTGAGTTGTTCTCAAAACAAAAACCAGTTTTAAAGCGCTTAAAGCCCTTTGGATGCCCTTGTACTGTATTAATTCAGTCTGAGCAGTTAGCTAAATTTGCCCCTCGGGCAGATGAAGGCTATTTTGTTGGATACTCGATGACCTCTGCGGCATATCGGGTGTACAACAAAAGAACTCAGGTTATTATGGAGTTGTGCAACGTCAATTTTAATGAGCACACTCATAATTCCAGAGAACCTGACTCAGATGGCATGTATGACTTAGAGAATTTCACTTCTTCTTTTAACTTTAGTGATTGTGTGGTTTCAGGTGACTCTGGAAGATTACATGGAGTTCTTAGTAATGTGGATGCATATGTGTCAGAAGGTTCTGTTCCTATTACATCATCAATTCTGGATTCCATCTACTCTAACGTGCTTCCGGATATTTCTTGGAGGAATGAATTAACGGACGCTACCACATCACCTGTTACTGCTACAACTGACAACTTGGTTGAGAACCAAATAAATGAAGAAGTCGTTCAGGAGGTTGAACAAAATTTAAATCAAGAAAATCTACAAAATCAAGCAGTTCCAGAAAATCAACCTGAGAATGATCCAATCAATAACGATTCAGATTCAGAAGACACTGCTGTGATTGAATCTGGTGAAACCCCGAGTAATGATGTGCAAATTGATTCTCTAGACCCAAATTCTAGTTTCGACAGTAGAAGAGACTGGAATTCACAAGAAACATCCTGTTTCAAACATCATCGGTCCTATAAATAAGAGGGTCACCAGAAGTCAATCAGGAATAATAAACACTTGCCTGTTCTCCTGTTTCATCTCTCAAGAAGAACCAACTTCCGTAGCTGTTGCTATGAAAGATGATAATTGGATTGCGGCTATGCAGGCTGAATTGCTTCAATTCAAACTTTTGGATGTCTGGAAACTTGTGGACGCTCCTTCTGGTGCGAAGCCTATTCCATTCACGTGGATCTTTAAGAATAAAAAGGATGACAGGGGAATAATTATAAGAAATAAAGCTAGACTTGTTGTTAAGGGATATATGCAGATAGATGGGCTTGACTATGATGAAGTCTATGCCCCGGTAGCTCGTCTTGAAGCCATCAGGATTTTCTTGGCTTACGCAGCGTCAAAGAACATAACGGTTTATCAACTTGACGTGAAGACTGCTTTCCTATATGGTGAACTCGATGAAGAGGTTTGCGTTGATCAACCTCCAGGTTTTGTCAATCCTTCCTTCCCGAATAAGGTGTACAAATTGAAAAGGGCTCTCTATGGACTCCATCAGGCACCAAGGAAGTGGTATGAAACCTTGTCTACCTATCTGTTAGAAAATGGCTACAAGCGAGGGGTGATAGATCAGACGCTATTCATACGGCACGTGGGTGATGATATGCTGCTGGTTTAAGTGTATGTGGACGATATCATCTTCGGATCAACAAATAAAGCTCTTTGTCAAGAGTTCAAGTGTCTTATGGAAAAACGCTTTGAAATGAGTTCAATGGGGGAACTCACATTTTTCCTTGGGATTGAAGTTAAACAGAATAATGAAGGAATCCTAATAAGTCAAGGAAAGTACGTGAAGGAAATGCTGAAAAAGTTTGGATACCACGACTCTAAAGGCTTTTCCACTCCTGTCGAGACTCGTGTCAAGCTTCATTCTGATCTTGAAGGTGAATGTGTCGATGAACACTTGTACAGATCTATGATCGGGTCACTTATGTACCTGACAGCCAGCCGCCCCGACATAATGTTTGCCGTGTGTCTCTGCTCAAGATTTCAATCCAAACCAAAACAGTCACACTTGACGGCCGTGAAACGAATTTTAAGATACCTGAAGTCCAATCCGAAGAGAGGGCTGTGGTATCCCAAGGATGAGCTTTTTGATCTAAGAGGTTTCTCTGATAGTGATTACGGGGGTTGCAACATGGACTGGAAGTCAACCACTGGTGGAGCTCAATTTTTTGGGGAACAGATTGGTCTCATGGCAATGCAAGAAACAGTCAACGGTGTCTACCTCGCCAGCCGAAGCAGAATACATTGCTGCTGCCTCCTGTTGTTCTCAAGTTCTCTGGATCCAGAATCAGCTTCTGGACTACGGTTTGAATTTTATGTCCACCCCTATTAACATTGATAATACTGCTACCATGTTCATTGTTAAGAATCCAGTTCAGCACTCTAAGACCAAACACATAGAGATTAGGCATCACTTTATTAGGAACTGTCATGAGAAAAAGCTGATTACCTTAGTTCATCTTTCCTTTGTGTGACATCCGAGAATTTCAAGGTTTACTTCCGTTAGACAAATTAGTGTTAACTTAGTAACTAATACTTAACTAGGCCGAATACGTCCACGTCCTTTGGTTGATCACCGAACCCGCCCATATGTGCTATGTATTCATTATGGTTGTCATTACGTGCAATATGATTCAAAATGCATGATTTAATATTATGAATAGCATGACGAATTGTAAATCCTTGATTATGTGAAAATTGCCTGAGTTGTGCAGCCAGCGAAACTACCGGGCGAAACTGTAGTGTCGCCCGGTAGCCAGCTAAACCAAATCAGTTAAATGTGACCAGAGCTAGTTTCGCTTGGCCAGCGAAACTGCCAGCGAAACTAGCCCCTGATATAAGTAATCTTAATAAACCCTAGTTCTCCTATTTGCCTCATTTACACCACAAACACACACATTCTTCTCTGGAAATCTGGTCAGCCGAAAACCATCAAGAGAAACCAAGATCTCAGCCCAAGACAACATCCATTCGATTCCCTGATCGAATCGTGAGTCTCAAAACCTTTCCTTTATGCCATTTTCTATACTTTTCTATGTGTTTCTTCATAAAGTATGCCTAGACCTCTATGGAACAAAGTGCACGATATTTACCGACCACAAGAGCTTACAGCACATCTTTAATCAGAAGGATCTCAACATGCGACAACGAAGGTGGGTCGAGCTACTGAATGACTATAACTTAGCAATCAAATATCACCCGGGAAAAGCCAATGTTGTGGCTGATGCATTAAGTCGGAAAGAGTATGAAAAGCCTCGACGAGTGCGAGCGCTGCAACTTACCATCCACACGGGATTGCCGGATCGGATCCGCGATGCCCAACAAGAGGCTCTAAAGGAAGAAAACTTCGTAGCTGAAGCACTGCGTGGTGTAGATGGTAACTCCGAAATTAAGTCTGACGGACTCAGGTATTACAACAACAGAATTTGGGTTCCTTTACTTGGAAATCTTCGTGAGCTCGTAATGGACGAGGCTCACAAGTCAAGATATTCGGTGCACCCTGGATCGGATAAAATGTACCAAGATTTGAAGGGTTTGTATTGGTGGCCGAACATGAAAGCCGACATTGCACGATATGTGGCTAAGTGCTTAACATGCTCAAGGGTGAAGATTGAGTACCAAAAGCCCTCTGGATTGTTGCAACAACCAAAGATCCCAGAATGGAAATGGGAGGATATCTCGATGGATTTTGTAACGGGATTACCTCATCGATCAAATCGACTGGATGCGATTTGGGTTATCATTGATCGATTAACCAAAACTGCACATTTTATCCCGATGAAGGAAACTGACAACATGGATAAGTTAACTAAGCTGTACATTGACCGAGTTGTGGCACGGCATGGAGTGCCTAAGACTATTATCTCTGATCGAGATCCTCGATTTACTTCCCGATTATGGCAATCTATGCAGGAAGCTTTGGGAACTAGACTGGATATGAGTACAGCTTACCACCCGCAGACCGATGGTCAAACAGAGCGAACTATTCAGACTCTTGAAGACATGCTCCGAGCTTGCGTTCTTGACTTTGGTAAAGACTGGGAGGCTCACCTTCCGTTGGTGGAGTTCTCCTACAACAACAGTTATCATTCAAGTATCGGTGCTGCACCCTTCGAAGCTCTTTATGGCAGAAAATGCAGATCGCCCGTGTGTTGGGCCGAAACGGGTGAGAAAGGACTCACTGGACCAGAAATTATTCATGATACGACGGAACGGATCATTCAAATCAGAAAACGGATAGCCGCAGCACGTGACAGACAAAAGAGCTATGCTGACAAACGCCGTAAACCTTTGAAGTTCGAGGTAGGCGACAAGGTGCTATTGAAGGTATCTCCCTGGAAAGGCGTGATACGCTTCGGAAAGCGTGGGAAGTTAAATCCTCGCTATATCGGACCATTTGAAATCATTGGGGAAGTAGGGCCGGTGGCCTACCGACTACAACTCCCTGCTGAACTCGATGGAATTCACAACGTGTTTCACGTTTCGAACCTAAAGATATGTCTGGCTGAAGACATCGAAATAATTCCTTTGGAGGAATTGGAAATTGACGAACATCTGAGATTTATCGAGCAACCAGTAGAAATCATGGGACGCGAAGAGAAAGCCCTCAAACGTAGCAAGATTCCGATCGTCAAGGTGCGATGGAACTCAAAGCGTGGACCTGAATATACTTGGGAACGAGAGGATCAGATGAAGAAAAAGTATCCTCACTTGTTCGAGCAAACGTCCACGGAAGCTCAAGGTATGATTTAATTTTGGGGACCAAAATTCCTGTAACAGGAGGAGGATGTGACGACCCTAAAACTTTTGCTTTCTTTCCCCAGCAACAAGGACAGCTGATGCTGCGAACGCTACGACACAAGAATAATTTTCGGGACGAAAATTCCAATTACAAGGGGATGATGTGACATCCGAGAATTTCAAGGTTTACTTCCGTTAGACAAATTCCGTTAGTTACGTTATAAGTGTTAACTTAGTAACTAATACTTAACTAGGCCGAATACGTCCACGTCCTTTGGTTGATCACCGAACCCGCCCATATGTGCTATGTATTCATTATGGTTGTCATTACGTGCAATATGATTCAAAATGCATGATTTAATATTATGAATAGCATGACGAATTGTAAATCCTTGATTATGTGAAAATTGCCTGAGTTGTGCAGCCAGCGAAACTACCGGGCGAAACTGTAGTGTCGCCCGGTAGCCAGCTAAACCAAATCAGTTAAATGTGACCAGAGCTAGTTTCGCTTGGCCAGCGAAACTGCCAGCGAAACTAGCCCCTGATATAAGTAATCTTAATAAACCCTAGTTCTCCTATTTGCCTCATTTACACCACAAACACACACATTCTTCTCTGGAAATCTGGTCAGCCGAAAACCATCAAGAGAAACCAAGATCTCAGCCCAAGACAACATCCATTCGATTCCCTGATCGAATCGTGAGTCTCAAAACCTTTCCTTTATGCCATTTTCTATACTTTTCTATGTGTTTCTTCATAAAGTATGCCTAGATCTCTGTGTTATTGTTAGATCTTCTGATATGTTGCTTAGGATTGCTAGATCTACCATAAAGTTGATAACTTTACGTGTGAAATCCATCCATGATAAAGATTTATGCTATTTTAGCCATTTTAGGGTTTTATATGTATTTTGGGTGATTTGATGACAAAATGCATGTTTAAGGTGTTAAAGCTTACTAATTTATGTTGGTAAATGCCTATGTATGCTAAACAATGAATTGCATGTAAAATAGAAGCTGTTAGGTTGATTTTTAGGCTGATCCGTATGTTTTTCGCGACCAGCGAAACTGTGGTGTTCTCTGGGCGAAACTGTCCAGCGAAACTATGCATATCTTCATCCAGCGACACTATGCAGCGAAACTGCAGTGTCGCCGGGTAAGCCAACCAGACCAGCTCGAGCGAATCTATCGAGCGAAATTCCCTGAACGAAAGTTCAAACCAGTTTTGGGCGAAACTAGGCTAGCGAAACTGTGTCAACAGTTTCGAGCAAAACTAGCCTAGCGAAACTGTGTCATCGGGTATTGCCTAGCAAAAGTGCTGCCCGTGCACACAGCGAAACTGACTAGCGAAACTACTAGCGAAACTGAGACTAAAAAAATCCAAACTTGTGCAAATTGCTTGAATGTTATGCCATGACTTGCATGATTATGCCATGATGATGCATGCTATGATTTCTGTAATATGTGAACCCTTATTGATGATCAACCATCGGTGTCGTGTGTCTGTATGTCGAGTCATAGTTCCAACGTGCTATGTTATGGGCCATAGTGACGTTAAGTGAAGATTAGACACAAAACTAATACTTAAGACCTAAACGTGTTCATAGGTCTTCATTAAGCATACTTGGAATATTAGCAAGTGTAGCAGTGCAACCAAAGGTGAGTGTCACTAACCCGATTACCGTGAACCCGTTTGGGTCACACCGAATACCTAAAAGTAAAACAATGCTGACAAACTCGAGAGTTCTAGGCACCTCCCTGATAAACTTGAAAACTTGGAGTGCTCGGCACCCACTTGATGAACTTGAAGTGCTTTATGGAAAGCACTTGCGAATTACCAAAACAATGATTTCTAAAACGAAACTGAAAACACTTTTGAGATTCATGAGAATCCAGTAAACCGTTTTAATATGGCTAGTGTAGGTTAAAGTCTAAACCACATGATATCACATGATTTCTAAGGATGCCTTGAAAACTTAAAAGTCCTCAACTACATGTACCATTAATTGTAAAGCGAGGGGATGTTGGGTAGATCTACTGGAGTTTGACAAACTCCGCCCCGTGGCACGGGGAGTGCACGGAGGTACAATATCAGCCTATCTGACCGTGATCCCGAGAGGACACGGGGGAGGCAAAACCGCGATGACGTAGGTCCGCAGTACTAGATGGCACGGCCACTACAATAAATTATAGTCAGCTTTGGTGCAAACCTCCTTAGTGCATGGAACAACGGATTAGCTACCCGCGATATCGGTTGAGCACTTTAACTTTACAAAACTAGTTCATACCCGATGACGTAGGTCACGGACAATTCCTTTATAAACTAAGACATAACATTTTGCATTGTTTTTCCACAAACAAATACTATGTAAGTATACCTTGATACAAATTATGATTATGAGACCGGGCCAATGCATGACAAGCCCACTGTGAACTCACCAGCTGTTAGGTTGACACTTGCGTGGTTTAAACTTTTGCAGATCGCTAAGGAGTATTCCGGAGCAGGTTGGCATGGCACGTGAAGACAACTTTATTTCTGTTAAACTTAATTGGGAATTTTAAACAAAGAATTTGTAAAGCACGTGGTTAGTGCTAAGACAATATTTTATTCCGCTGCGTTGTATTTGAGACTTTACTTTATAACTGATTTTTGAACTAACTCTGATTCATTTAGTATTTGTAACTAATGGTTGTGGATCCTGGTCTAGCCGCACCCCTTAACGGTATAAACTCCATTAGTGGTTATTTGGGGGTGTGACACTTTGAGAATAAACTTACAGATCTCTTCACCAAGGGATTTGATGTTTCTAGGTTTAACTTCCTAGTACAATCAATAGGAATGATTAACTTTGAGTAAGCTCTTCTTTAGGTTCCGTTAGAATAAGTGCCTTAGTCTTAGGTTGTGTCGTTTTAGAGATATTGTCTTTGTTTGCTTTATGAACCCAAAATAATCTGATCTTGAAAATCCAAAAATATTTTATTTCTGTTTCAATCTTTCGGACACCAAGTTGAAAAGCAAAAAAGATTTTGTCTTTAAAATTTTGGATGAAAACACAAAAAGATTTTGCCTTTAGTTTCTTTGAATCTTCTTAAGTTTTTGGTCATTTTTTTTCTTGACCATCAAATAAAACACTTCATTAAGTGTTAATCAAATCTTCAGATAATACCAAAAATATTTTATCTTATTTTATTTTATTTTATTTTGTGTCTTTGTGTCAGTCGGTCTAGCCTAACCGACTCACGGTTGAAAAATTAAACAAAATCACAAAAATTTTGAAAAATAAATAAAAATCACTAAAAATAGAATCGGGTCATTTCAAACAACTTTTTTGAAGACACTTGTTGTTTACCTGATGAAAAAGTCAAAATCTTGAATTTTTAGTGATGCTTCAATAAATTCTGAAAAATTGAAGAAAGTTCCAAAAATTTGCAAAAATAAATAAAAATCATGTAAATTAGAATCGAGTAATTCCCAACAATTTTTGTAAAGGAACTTGATGGGTACTTGAGTCTAAACACAAGATCTTTGTAATTTTGCAATGCTTAAAATAATCTTTGAAAAAGATAACCAGAAAATTTTGGTTTTGGTTGAGCAAACTATGTGGAACATGTTATAATTCTGGTCTTGTGATCTGACTATAGGAAATGATCCAATCGATTAGTAATTCTATCATTCGATGTGTCGGTAGGCTCAGCAAAATAATAATTAGGTAAATCCTGTGATTAAACTCTTAATACCATGAAATTGTGGACTTTACGTCAAAACAGTTAGCAAAATCCTTTAAATTTGCTTAAGTCAGTGCTAAGTAAGTTAACCAACACACTCGAGTATTTCTTTTGCGGAAAGTGCTGATTTCAAACATTCAATAAGTATGTATCACCACACATCCATCAATAAGTGAGAAATATCTCACATCCATCCATCGACCGTGACACATCTGCTGAGGAAACTCTGTCCTTGTGTTCACGCGTCCCGTTATTATCAATGAAAACATTCTGTGACACATCTGCTGAGGAAACTCTGACCTTGTGTTCACGCGAATAAAAAATACACATCCATCTTGAAATCAGTACTTCCCTCTAAAGAAATAGGGGGAAGAAGTTCCATATGTGTGTTGTGCATGACTGAAGTGCTAAACAGACAAAGCTAGGATAACTGTTTGACTTAGTGGAATAAGAAGTCAACACAATTGTCATTAAACCGGACTAAAACATGATAAATGACATCACAGTGATTTTGCTGAAAATTGCCTTGCTTGAGCTTAAGTGGATAACAATACCGACAATCTGACTTAGGTTACTGAATCTGTGAGGTGATTTGACTTGTAAGTGTCTATGATCACGTAATTGATCGGTTTGATTCCTAACATAGTCCAACCTTTACTAAGCAAAAATATACAAAATTAAGCAAATAACTGGAAATTGCCAGAAAATAAGGCTTTAACGGTGCAAATGAAAGCACTACGCTTTAATATAACCAAATTTGTCATAAAACGTGAATTTGGGTGCTTTGTGCTTAAAAACATCAAGTTTGGGAGAAATTTGTCAAATTTGAGGTTGTTTGCAATTTTAAGTCAAATTAGTCCGTTTTGGTAAGTTTGGGCTGGTCTGACTCAAGTTAATTGATTTAATAAGGTTTTTGGTCAAGTGTGTGAATTTTTAAAAGTTCTGAGTCAATATGGTGTTTTTAACATGTTATGCTCTTAGAATTTTTTAAATATTCCCAAACTGCCCTTAATGAGTTCATTTAAAGTTTTTGCAAATCACTGAGTTCTCATTTGAGAATTTTTAATGCTTTTGCTTCGGATGTTCTCATTTTGGTTGAAAATGCATCTTAAACCAAAAAGTTTTAATAAAATCATCTTGCTGTCAAATCTTTTTTAAAGATAGATGTTCCTGCTTTTGGCGATCTCGCCATAAGGCTTGGTACACCGAGATTTTCTACTTGGCGATCTCGGGGTTTAAGAGTTTCCCCTTAGCGATTTCACCAAACTGGGCAAGTCTTCTTAGCGACCTCGCCTAATGGCCTTGGCGATCTCGGTTGTCCTACACTTGGCGACTTCGCCTATTTTCTATCTTTTGGCGATCTCGCTATAACAAAATGTCATTTAGAGATCTCGCCTAATTGCCTTGGCGATCTCTAAATTATACTTGGCGATCTAGATTAGTCGGTAATAACCCTTGGCGACTTCGCCGATTAACCATGCTTGTTGGCGATCTCGCCTGCTCTAGGCGATTTCGATCTTTTAAAATTAAAACCCTAAGTTTTTTTTAATCGACCTCGCCTACATATATATAAGGAGCGGTTATTTTTTTCTTTCACTCTTCTCATTCAAAACACAAACACCCTCCCTCTTTGTTAGAACCTATTTGTTAGCAACACAAACTTATTTTTGTCTTATCATTGTAATTGATACTTTGTTTTGTAATTCTCTTTTGGTATGTACTTGGAGAACTTTGTGAAATTGTTAACGAACTTGTTATGCTTCTTAGCGTACTTGTTACTTATGCTCTTAACGGACTTGAGTTACTCTTAGCGTACTTGTTTGAATGTTATCTTAGCGGACTTGTTTATTCCTAGCGTACTTGTTTGCTTGGAGTATTTGTTAATGTTCCTAGCGTACTTCATTTGTTAGTAACGAACTTGTTAGCGTATTTGTTTATGTTAGCGGACTTGTTAATGCTTAGCGTACTAGTTAGCGGACTTGTTTATGCTTAGCGCACTTACTAGCGTACTTGTTAGTGCTTAGCGAACTTGTTAGCGGACTAGTCAATACTTAGCGTACTTGTTAGCGGACTAGATAATACCTAGCGTACTTGTTAGCGGACTTATTGATATCTAGCGAACTTGACATAATGCTTAACGAACTTGTTTTACTGTTAGGATATTTTGTTGAATTCTAGGTAATGATTGTGTCGTGTCAAGCATTCTCCTTGTCTCCATCACACTAGTAGTATAAATACTACTTGGAAAAATCCTATTGAGCACGCATCAAGGTTTGCCTACTGAAGAGAGCCTCCTGTGTGTGTGTGTTCTTGGTGTTAGTGTGTGTTTTTGAGTTTTAGAGATCACCCATGGGTGATCGTTGAGGCGAATCCAACCCAAATCGACCATCACACATGATTTCCGCACTTGTGTGATGAATCGTATGAGAACAAGATGCTCAAATCTGGTCCTGACACTCTTTCTCTTTCGGTGAACCTCCGACAACAGTTCCCTTCACCGCCGGACCTCCGATCTCCCTTCCTCCGTCAACCGGAATCAAATCCATGTGCGCTTAGGGTTGGTCCGCACACCCTCTTTGCACCATCAGGTTTGTCTCTCAGTAAATTTCTAGGTTAAATAGGAGTTTTTGAGTTCGGGTGTTAAAGTTTCGGCCGTAGGTTCTTGAATTAGAATAGGGTTCTTATTAATTGCTTCATTTGGTTTACAGTTTCGTTCATCTCAACTTGTGATTAATCAAAACTTCGAGCATCTTTAAGGTAAGCATTCCTTCATTCTAACTTGATTTTGAACCGAAAACAGGGGTTGTTTATGGTGAATGTTTGTGGGATTCTTGATATCTCAATAAAACATTTGTTGCTTAGGATGATTCATTGTGAATGAATCAAGTCCAAGAAATCAGACTTCAATCAAATGAAATTGAAGTTTGCTTTGAGATCTTTGTCAAGAACAGGGCCGTAGAATTCAAATAAATTGAGGAGTCCTATTGTTAAATATGTGTTTGTGTGGAATCTATACTGGTTTGAGAATGTTACCTGTGATGCAAACTCATAGATTGATTGAAACAAATTGCATGTTTTATGCTATGTAGGTTGTTTTTGATCTTGATGCTTTGTTTTGAATAATTCTCTGTTAACATCTCAAATTTGTTGAGATTCTGAACTGTGAATGAGATGCTTTGATTGTGGATGTTCCAAAAACACCAATATGATGCATTAGGATGTCTCCAAAATGCATTACGGGTCTCAAAAGCCTCAAATTTGAAGCTACACCAAACTCTATTTTGGTTTGACCCAATAAGGAAATAAATTGGACTTTTAGAACCATCCATGTCAAAATTTCAACTTTTTGAGAAGAAAACTAAATTGATGAGTTTTGTTAATGATTTTTTGCCCTAAATGAGAAGAACTTAATGTAAATCTCATTCTTTGGTCTAATTGGTAAATTTTTATCATGGTTATCCGCATGACCAAATATGGACTTTAAAAGATCTAAACTCAACTCAATAAGAGTCATTTGACTCAAATAACTTCAGGAATGAAATCCTTGACTTAAAATGGTAACATTGGTTGCTTTTATGTTGCTTTAAGAATAAAATTGACCAAATAATACAACATAAAGGCTACTTATGACCATTTTATTGGATTTCTCATTCTCATTGAAAATTCACTGGATATGCAACCTAATTGATAAAATAAGTCAAGTTGAGGACTTCAAATTGTCTAACATAGGTTTCAACTTAATGTAGGTTAAATCTTTATTGTTTGACTTGTCTTGACTTGGTTTTTTGATAAATGCTTGCATAGTTGACCTTTTAAGTCAAATCTGGTGTGTTTTACTTTTGTCTAATGAATCTGACCCTTTTTAGGCTGTGTGTGGATTTCAGTCAATTGTTTAACAAATTTTTGCCTGATTTAATAACAGATTCTGTCCAGAAACACTCCAAGATCCTATTATCTCTTTCATTGATCTTAGCTCAATTTTAGATCATCAAAGAGGTATGTTTCATGAATTCTCGGCAATGTTTGATATACAATTATTGAGCTACACAGGGGCAACTCATTAAACTTGTTCAATCTACTTGAATAACCTTAGTCAAATTCCTAATCTGTGAATGATTGATCACAAACAGGATCAAGCTTTGAACCTGTTGATTTCTTGATATTTCTCAATTAGATCTTAGTAAAGTTTAGATCTTCTTTGAGGTATGTCTTCTGATCTCAAATAAATTATTAGATATTTGATTTTTAGTCTATTCAAGTGGATTGTTCCGCTTACCGCTTATGCAATAAACTCAATAAATTTCATGAAAAATGACTTAGCACGCTAAATTTCTGCAATTCTGAGTATGGTTTAAAACTATACTTGATTTAATGAAATGACATGCATATTAGTCATTGCTTTATGAGTCTTTATCCTTTATTCCAAATAAATTGTTAAGTTAGAAACTATTGAAGCTCATATCACATAATTTAAGAAAATAAATGATAGCAAGGTTAGAATTTTGGACTGATTGCTCCTATATTTCTCTGATCTTGATATTTGATACTCATGTCTGATGTTGAATGCTTCTTTTTCCCTCACTTGACTCTGTTTGACTTTGGTTATGTGATTTAAGCATGTTAAAACTTCATGCATATATTCTGGTTCATCATTTGACATCTTGTATATGCTTATGTGAAATATTTCATCTTGGTTCTGTACAAGTAGTTAAATAGAATATATGTGTTGGAAATTGTCTCAAATTGCTCAAATCATGTTGGATTAAGAAAACTTGGTTTAAGAATCCTGTTTGACCCAAAATCAATAAACCAAAATTGTGAAAAACTTAAGTTTAGGGGGAATCACTTCTTGATTCCTTCTAAAGCTTTTGAGTCATTTGAGTCAAAATGTTGACTTTTCACAAGAGTCCACTCATCTGAGTGAAAATTTTGCACAAATTTCTCAAATTCTATCACAAGGTGTGATCACTTGTGTTTTTCATCAAATAAATGTCAAGCGGCATTCTTGAGTCAAAAATTCTCTTTGTCCTTCACCAAAGTCAACATCTACAATAAAAGTTACCATTTCAAGGGAAATTACAGGACTTTGGGTAAAATTTCACTAATGAAAACCTATTGAACAAAATTGATTGTATTTTGAAGAAATTTGAGCCTATGCCTTGAGTGAATTTCTTTTATATCTTTGTGGGTTAATTTAAAAAGCTCTGTCACTATCATGAATTTAGTGTGACATGACATTCATTTTAACTTATCAAATTTGATGTAATCATGTTATTTCTTATGTGCAGATGGCTCCCGGACTGGAAAGAGCAGCCAATACCCCTCTGGATTTCTCAAAATCTCACAATCAATACTGTGAAATCAACAGAAGCTGGATTGATGCCGGTCATTATGAACAAGCTTTCAGAATCCTAGAAAACTCAAATTGGATCACAAGTATCCGGTTGGAGCCTGTCATAAGCGTGGGTGTAATAAATGATTTATGGAACAACGCACACACGTTTGTGGCTGATAATGGTTCCAAATCTATCAGATCATTGATTCAAAGGCAGTATGTTGAAATAAATGAAGAAAGGGTCAGAGAAGTGCTGCAACTAAATGATGCACGCTGCCCCATTTCCTTTCCTAAAGAAGAATGGCAAGATACTCTTCTCATGATGGGATATCAAGGAAATCTCTCCGTGCACTCGAACGAAAAGATAAAGAAGACACTGTTCCCAGATAATTGGAGGTGTATCATCACCCTTTTCATATCTGCTTTCTCTCCAAGAAAGTCGGGAACTGATGACTTTGTGGAAGAGACAGCCTGGGCACTACATGGTTTAGCTTCCGGTGCTGGCTTCAATCTTTCAAGACAAATAATTGAATGGATGAACTACAACCAAAGTCCCACTAGAAAGTCTGAGAAATTTCTGATGTATCCCAGATTCATACAGGCCATCCTTGATCACTACTACCCGAACTTACAGAAGACAGAACCACACTTGGTTCCTAGGAGGATGATACCCGGTTCTTACACACGGTACCATATTGGTCGTTATGATGGACCCGATGTTCCTTTTTTCCCAAATATGATTGAGGGAATTGATTTTGATGATGATATGGATGAAGATCAAGAAGATTCTGATGCCAATGCTGAAATGGCAGATTTCAATGCTGCTGAACCTGAAAATAATGCAGAAAATCTTCAAGATGATCCTGATGCTGAAATGGCAGATGTTAATGCTGCTGAACCTAATAATGATGCAGCAAATCTCCAAGATATTCAACAAATCAATTCTCCAATTCATAATGACCCTATGCCATCTGAGCCTGAAGACAGAGCCTCAACCAAAGGTGCATCCAAATCAGACAAATCAGAAGATGAAGATGACAGGTCTGATAGTGAAGATGTTGCTTCTGGAAATAATGAAGAAGGTAACTCAAATGCTTCTGTTTCCAAACCTGAATCAGGGTCAAGGTTCCAACCTGGATCAGAATCAGGTTCTGACTCAACTAGTTCAGATGCTAGGGGTCCCAAAAAGAAGAAACCGAAAACAAGAGAAATAACCAAAGTTAGTGACAAACCTGAAGCTTCAAGTCAAAGAAGCAGAAGAAAATAAAGTCAAGGCCGACTCAAGATGACATCTCTTCAAATGACTCAAAATCTGATTCACGAGAACCAGATTCAGCATCATTTATGTTTGATGGTCATATTAGACCAAACCACAGAAGAGAGTCAAGATCCAAGTATGCTCAGGAAAGAAAGAAACTTGAAATAAGAAGAGGGCCTGTTTCTGGATCTGGAACTGCTGCTACTTCACAATCTGCAGCACAACATGAACCAGAAGACATTGAGCATCAAAAGGCTCAATCTGCTCCTGTCACCACCACTGAAGCTACAGTTCAAGAAATTGACGCCTCTGCTTAAATCATCATCACAAGCTTGGAACCGGTAACTCAAGTTGAGACTCAGCTCATTTCAACTGCTCCAGCTCAAGAAGTGTTCTTGGAGCAAAATCTTGACGTCTCTAACATTTCCTCTGACGACAATCTTAAAGAAGCAAATGACAGAATAAAAGAACAAGATCAAGAGCTTCTTAAAGCCAATGAGAAAATAAGAGAGCAAGCAGAAGAAATTGAAAGACTGAAAAAGCTATTGGCTGAAGCTCTCCAAAATAATCAAACTACCAGAACCAATGATGATGAAGCTGGTGGTGGTGGAAGTGGTAATCAAGGTGACGATCGGATGTTGGATCAGCCTCCCTCAACTGAAGACACTCAGAAAAATAAAGGACCAAGCCCTAGCCTTCCTGGCAAAGCTTCTGATGCAATAACTCTTACCGTTGTCACATAACAAGATATAGATGACACTCATCTTGCTGATTTTCAATCTGATGACAATGAATCTTCCGAACCTGATGTTGACATTTCCTATGGAGACACCTTTCTGAATGATGAACTGAATGATGAAGAAGAAGATGAAATTTATCAGTCTGTAATAAGCTTAGTGCCACCTCCTGAGAATATCAAACTTCCAAGATTTTCAAGGGCTGCATTTGAAGCAAACCAATCGTCTTCGGGAGAGGTACTTGCTTTAACCATGGGTGAACCTAATGAACCTCCTGTCATACCTGAAGCTTCATTGCAACTCCAGTTGGCTCCTCCAGTACAACAGCCAATAAGCATTGTTATGCCTGAAGCTGCTATATATGAGATTTCTGAACAGCTGAAACACTTACACGTTGAAAGTGAGTTTCTGGATCTTGGAAGAACTGCATTTCGAGAGTTCTATGCAAGCACCTTGGCTACTGATCCAAGTAGCAGAAGTGGGGTAGTCGTTACTGAGGAAAACATTAAAGCCGGAGAAGCCTTGGAAATTCAACCTCTCAGCATGATTCCAGATGAGATCTTCAATGATATAAGTTTGGCTGAGCGTCTAAATAACCTCATTTATGACTCCAGTGCAACGAACTTCATAAATTTGGAATTCACTACTGACGATGAGTATGACGAGGAGATAATTTATGAGATCAAAGATGAACCGGTTGAGTTTACTTCTCCAACTCATCCTAGATCTGAGCCAGTGGAAAGCGAACCTCAAAATGTAGATGGTGCTATCGGATCATCAATTCCTTCACCAGTCCATCACTCAGAAGAACAAGCAAACCCTGAAGGAGTCCCAGCTCAACCTTCAATGCCAGAGTCTACTGCAACCACCACTGGCACTGTCACTGAACATATTCAGTCTCTTCCAATAACAAGTGCAAGTGTTGGTCAGGGTGCAAATAATCCAGTCTCATCACATGAAGCTGGTCCTTCAGTTAGACCTGATAAAGGCAAAAGAAAGCTAACTCCTGAAGAGGTATATGCGCAGGAAATGGAGAAACAAAAGAAGAAGGAAGAATCCATCAGGGCTGCTAAGGATGAAATACTTCTTGAAAGGACACTGGATGAGATTGCAAGGCAAGAGGCTATCAAACAATTGGAAGAATCCATCCGTCCTCCATCAAAAATTGGCCTTGGATCAGAATACTCTGAGCCAGAAGTTCACAACTTTGAAGAGAGAGAACCCAGAATCAGAATAATCCCAAACCTAGCTGGAGATAATGTTGATCCAATTGACAAGACAGAAATTGCAAATTATGTCAGAGAGTTAATCTCTCGTGGGATTCCCTTATCCTACCTGATGAATCTCACGGATACACAGCTAGTTGAACTGTATACGGATGAGCTAGAAATGGATAAACATCTGTACAACTACAAACTTGCAGAAAAGCTTACTGATCCTCGTGCAAATCCTTTTGCTGATACTGACAAGAAATTTGAATATGTTCAGTTCAATGATAATCTGCGGGAGAAGATCCGAGAGATGCACGCACAATATATGCCTCCTCCTCCTGAGACTTTTGATCGGTTTTCACCTCCACCCAGTCCAGCTACAGCTACGCTTGAAGTTAATAAAATGAACAAGAGAGAATTACAAGACTTTCTAGACTTAAGGGGATATGCTCGCAAAAGCTACAGCAGAAAGCAGATCCCCGGTCTACGAACTATGGTCAAAGAACATATAATTGAAGAAAATAAGAAAATAAAGCGTCAGCAGGACGATCGTGAAGCTAAAAGAGTGGAGGAACACCGAAGGAAAGACGCTCCTACTTTGGTTGACGAATGGAAGGAGATGGAACCATATCGGAAAGCCTTAGTGCAGTTTACTGCTAAAAAGCTTAAAGACATGCCTCCAAACGTCGAATCAGATGATGGAATGAAGATCCTTGGGTGGAAATATGATCATGAATTTAAGGCATTCATTGTCAAGCGCAGAAACGGTTTCGTTCAATTCTTCGCCAAAATAAAGGATCTTCTAAATCTGTTTTCTTGGGAGTTGAAGCAGCTCAGATGGCGTCCACTGATAAATCACTCAAATGATCCAGTAGGCAGAGATGCTGAAGAACAAATAAGAGCTACCTACAATGTGAGCTCAACTCGTTCCATCAAGACTGAAAAGAAGAAATACAAGACATTCAGAAGGCGAAGAGCTGAAGTCCCTCACAAGGTTATGTATAAAAGTATCAGCAAAGATTTGGTCACAAAGAAAATAAAAGGCGATCAGAAAAGCAATCCTATAACTTGTTGGTACTACAGTGGGGATACTCATGAGCTGGTAATTGAAAGGGAAGATGGCAGCACGATAAGACTCTTCGCAGCAATCGAACTGAGACTACTGCACAGAAGCTACCTAAAATGGTTATTCTACAGTCGCCTCGACACCATCCCTCGAAGGCTTAGGCCATACGAGATAGTGGATGCAAACTACTTTGGTTTGTTTCTAAGATGGTGGTGTTGGGAGTGTATTGCTGCAAAGAAGATGAAGACGGAAAGCCTAAGTACCTTGAAATACTGGGCCATGGGTGGTCGTGGGATCTGCTATCTCTCTCGGGGTAGTGAAAGGGTGATTGAAATGTGGCACTATTCTGACTTGAAGAAGTTTGCACGAGAAGATCTATGGATTCTGTACGATGCTCAGATCGTCTGCCTAGATGATCGTTACAGAAACCTTGCCCGAAAGTACTGGAGATTCTTGCTGAAGCTGCTTGGTCAACTCAGATAGTTGTCTAGTTTTCCTTTTATGTTTGTATTACCACCAAAGGGGGAATTTGTAAGAACTTTATAGGGTTGGTGGCAACTCAAACATAGCATCCTTTGCTTTTGTGCTCAATTGTATATCTTTCACTTTGCTTGTATCTTGTACTTGGACAATTATCTTGATGTTTGTATTAATCACTCAAGTGTTTGATGTTTTGAATGTCATGTTTAATGTCTTAACTTGTGTTGATTATTGATATTGGAGAAATTGCCCTTGTACATTTCAATTGCAGTGTGAATGTCTGATTCCAAGTTCTGGGTCATTTCATGATAACTTGTTAGGCAAATGATAATAATTGAATGTGTCTTTGTAATAACAACCCTTAATGATTCAATAATGATAATTGACGTTTCCGGAGCGTACTTAGTGATTTCTGAACTTTCTTGGCGACTTGGGATTAACCCTTGGCGATTTGGGCTTTGCCCTTGGCGATCTCACCAGGCTGGCGACCTCACCAGATTGTTCTTGGCGATCTGGGCAAGACTCCTTGGCGACCTCGCCAACCCTTGGCGACCTCACCAAGGTTGGCGACCTCACCAAGCCTTGGCGAGGTCACCAACCAGTCTTGGCGACTTCAGATTTGCTCTTGGCGACTTCGGAGTTGTTCTTGGCGATCTCGTCAGTCTGATGTCATAAATTTCACTAACTTCAATAACATTCTCTTGATTTCAGTGCAATCATGACCTGTGCTCTCTCCAGTATAAATAGCCACACTAGAATAACCCTAAAAAATCTTCTGGACGGCTGTTTGAAGAGAGAGAGCACTTGTGTGTGAAAACCCTCAAGTTCTTGAGTTTCAGAGGCGAAATCTAAGTATTTCAACAAGCAAACACTATGATTTGATCATGGATTCATGATTTCCGCACTTGAATCTGTGTATTGGATGAGTAAAGGCTCAAATTTGGTCCTGACACCATGCTAGAGTCTTGTCATTATAACCTGCAACTTTAGAAGATAAAAGTGTGTTTTTTCCTTTTGATTATCAAAAATTAATTAATCTTGGCGCAAAACTTCTCTTTGAGATTCCAAGATATAGTTTTGAAAATTTGATTTCGTATCACAAGTTGATTGGTCAAAAACAAACAACAAATAAAATCTTTTTGACTTTTTGAAACTTTATATCAAAACACACCAAAAATCTTTTTGGTTTTTCTAAGTTTATGCTAAAACACACCTAAAATCTTTTTGGATTTGTTTGGATATGCAACATAAATGCAAATTAGAAATGTAATACTGAATTACACTCTATTTTTTGTATTTTGCGAGAAAGATCACAACTTGGAATCATATTGGTCATAACATGCTGAACTACATTTCAATTTGAATTACTTCATCACACAAGCCATGTCCATTGCTGGTATAATTTGTCCATCTTAAACTCAGACACAATTATACTCATAACATCTGGATATGTTAAGATATTGATTAATTTGCTTTGACTAGTGTACCCCACACTATCAGACATACTCAGATATGTTTTCAGATCACATTTTGTGATTCCACTTGTGATTTAACACATAGTGATTGTATTCATGATATAGTCAATTGTGTTCCTTGAAAAAATAAATAAGAACGTTAAATTGTCTACCTTAAGGTCGATCTTTCGATACGTAGATAAGGCCTCAGATTTAACAGAATAAGAAAATAAAACAAGTTGAAATTGGATAATTCAACAACAATTAGGTCGATAATTCCGTATACGCAGAGAAAGTTCGATGAATAAT
Source organism: Deinandra increscens subsp. villosa (assembly GCA_039602395.1). Lineage (NCBI taxonomy): Eukaryota > Viridiplantae > Streptophyta > Magnoliopsida > Asterales > Asteraceae > Deinandra > Deinandra increscens. Next base: position 7,079,136 of record JBCNJP010000013.1, read on the forward strand.
ACGAAACACCAAGAAAAATAAAGCAAAACCTTAAATGAACAACTATCAGGTCGATACTCCCATATACGCAGAGAGTCCGATCATTTAAGAAAATAAAGAAAATCAAACAAGTTCAAATCTTTGCAAAATGAAGACATGTATACACAACGACTTTTCATTTTCTTTTTCACATATCTTTTCAATATCTTGAGATACGCATCAAGATGTTGTCCACTCGGTTAAGCATAGTATTTAATGTATATCACATTTGAATAATTTCTGATTTACCGAGCCTACCAACCACATTAAGTAATGGTCTTATAGCTTTTTCATCTATTTTATCCATGAGCCAGACACGTAAGCCAATGTACCATTATTTCCCAAATATGTCGGATCAATTTCTCATTTTTTTCAATGTTTTTGTATTTTTCATTGTTGTTCTTCCCCCTTAAAATAAAAACCCTATTTTTGGATTTTTCATTTTAATAAAAACACAAAGACACTATTTTTGGCCTTTTAGTAATTTTCTCACGCTACACTACCAACAAAATGCATTAAAGAAAAGAAATTGACCAATCGATACGAATACCTTTCAAATTTAGCTTTCATAAAAATTTCAGTTTTGAAATTTAAATTAAGTAGAATGCTCCTCTATCAGCAACTTTTCAATCACCGACATGTCTTCTAGAAGTACCTACACACTGGTCAAACACATTAATTTATAAAAGACTCGAAGTGAATCACTTCTGGTCAACCAATGTCTTGGTTTCCCATAGAAACAACCTTAGGCTTCCATTTTTGTTTTGGTAAATGAGCATTTTATGCACCAGTCACAGTAGAATGTGACGTACACCCTACAATTGGAACAGTTTGAAATTTAGGAATAAATCTTCCTTGATTTTTTATAAATGTAGGATGAAATTCATCAAATACTCCACCATTTTCATCAATAAACCTTTGTTTGGCAGATTTACCAACAAATGGAACTTTTCCTTGTCTTTGAGTAGAAGTAGCAGTGGCAGGACAATCTTGTGTCATACCCCTTCTGAAGACATTGGTAGCACAATCGCTTGTGTACATTCTTCCTTTTCGGCATCTACAAAGCCTCACAAAAATCGGTAGTTCCAAAATGATCATTAAAAAAATCAAATACCTGAAACCTGTGATCATGCACCCATTTGGATGTTGGACTCTTAGAGCATTCATAACCCATTCTTTATCCATATACATATAATTTATACCTTCATTATTATTTTTTCTCTCTCTTTCACTCACAATCACAGTTAAATAATACATTTTTATACAATTTTATTTTTCTTCCACTCACAACCAAACCTTAAATTTTACAGAATTCGTAGTTTTTTGTTAAATATACAGATTTTCAATATCTTTCCTCTCTTTTCTACTCACAACCACTTACAACTACACCTTAAAATTTAAGGACTACACTCAAATAAATTATACCAAACGGGCTGTGAATGGTCTTAGGAGTCGAATTAGAACCACCAGAAGAAAAAAGGCTTCTTCATGGTTTTTTCAGCACCCTTCTTGACTAACACCTCGACTATTTTCTGAGCATTTACGCAGTGTAGAGAAAATTCCTTATCAGAAAATATTTTTTTCCGAACCCTTGGGTTTGTAAAACCTCTCAGGTTGAACTTTTTCAGCTTTGAACACATCCTTTTTAACTTGCTTCTGTTGGAACTAAAAGTCTATGTGACTTACGCCATCAAATCTGTTTTCCAGAAGTATTCGACTGAAGAATCCATTGTGATTTGATTTAGATATGCGGATTGTGATGATCAAGGCTTGCAAGTTTTGACTGGAGACTTTTTCTGAAAAAGTCAACCGTTCGGGTCAATGGTTAACGTAAAAGTCAACGGAAGATCGGTTCGAGCGAGTCAAGCTTCGTATGAATTAAATCAACTTTGATTTAATTAATATTTATGTTATTTGTTTTTTTATTTGTAATTTTCTCATTAAATGTGTGTCTTGCTAGTTAGCGGGTTAGTGAGGCACATGGGCTCTCACTATATATAGGAGTGTTAGCCCTCATTTGTAAGAAAGATGAATCTTTGAGAGTGATGTGAGCTATCACTTTAGAGAGAGAGAGAGAGTTTCACCTTGGGTTTGAGCTCAACCCAAGATGACCGTGGATTTCCTATGATGAGTTTGTAAGCATTTGGTTTGTTGTAATCATTCAGTTATGATCAATGAATCGTTTGCTTCTATCATGTTTGTGTACGATTTCCAATATTCTTGTTCATCCAGTCTCATCGTCTTTCGAGCTCGTTATTGAACACGATCCGGGTCTCTGACGTGAAAATTGGTTCTGACAAATGGTATCAGAGCGGGTACCAATTGATTGTGTCTCATGACCAATCTGATCACTCAGATCTGGATTTTGTACAACCTTGTTGCTCAAGATGGATAAATCCGCTTATGAGACTTTTTCTACTTTTTTTTCTTCATTTGGAGCTATTTGGATGATTTCTGGATGAATCTGATGATAGATTCATGTTGTTGGGTTCATTTAGATGTGTTTCCATGCTCCAAATGATCAAATCTGTTGAATAAATGAAGACCCGAGCTGTATATTCATAACTGTTAGAGTTTTCACCTTTTTGGGGTTTTTTTTGAAGATTTTGGAGCTTTGATTTTGATTTTTCGGTGTTAGAATCAGTGTTTTTGGATGAAGTAAAGCATGATTCTTGATGGAAAATGTGTTCCGGGTCCATTGGGAGCATCAGTTTGGTCTAAAACGCAACAGTATGGGTAGATCTGAAAAATCACACACTGGTACGTGTTCTAAGGTGTTCTTTGGGTATTTCCAGATTTTGGGGCATAGAATCATGATTATGCTGCCGTTTTGGGTCTCTTTAAGATGGCATTTCGATTATCACTGTGTCTTAAATCGCTGGTTACCACCTGTTTTTTATCCATCAGAATCCCATCAGAGTGTTCATATGTGTTCTTCATATTTATGGGTTTTCATTGAAGTCTTGAATACTATACGATCTGGTTCATTTGCAGATTGCCTATATGATCTGACTCATTTGAGGATTGTCTATACGATCTAGAAGAAGTACTCTATACGATCTAGACTTCGAACGAGATGATTTCGGCCTATACGGTCTAGACTTAGATCATATAGAACAATCCCATACGATCTAGGTTCGTTCTATACGATATAGACTTCATACGGTCGAGGTTTAATCCATACGGTCTAGGATCTGGGTTTTTGTTTGAGATCGTTTCATGAAATTTTGATCATCTAGAATGATAGAGCATCGAACAAGGATCACGTCGGTAACAAATTCCTCAAATTTAGTTAACATTTGACCGAGCTATGGGCATATCACGGTTTTTCGGCGACGGGTTATGTTTTTCGGGCGATAATTGAGGTTTACAGGTGGTCGGAGATTCTGTGGAAGACACGATGATGTGGCTGTCTTTTACTGGTCAGCCGCAAATGTCTTCTCTCTTCTTTGGTCAAAACCGGACCCCTTTTATCTCGTTATCGAATTCTGATTGGAGGGAAAGGAATGATAGTGGGTTCTGTCACACCCCAACCGACGGCGGAAACGTCGGGGCATGATTAGATTGCCCATAAGCTCATGACAACTAATTTAGTGACAATAGTTAAATAACGAATTTCATTGATAACAATGAAAGATAAAACAATACACCACATATTGATAACAAATACAATTTCTTTATTAAACTAGGTCTAAAAGCCCTATGTGATAATGAAATAGGCTTCAAACACCCAACGACGAACCGATCAAGTTAAGTGGGTTGTCAACCGTTAGATCTACCTTTGTTACCCCAGGCCTTACGTTAATGTTTATGCCAAATGAAAGACATGACAGACATGACAACCATGACATACTTGACATCCAAATGAAACATGAAAACCTTTGATAAACATAAAGGCCCTTGAAAATCACATATTGACAAATCATGCTAGAAGTCACATAACACATAATTCACACATAGATCACATACGCATGGTAAATGATAAACTTGAAAGACAACACTTTGAAATAGGATACATGTTGCAACCCCAAAAATGAGAAAATGAGAAAAGGGGCAAGGATTACTCACTTGGATTAGAAGTTAAGTCCACGAAGTGAAAAGTGAAAGTGAAAGGATTAGTCCCGAAGTTTCATCCTAAAAGAATAGAAGGGGACGACATGAATATTGGAATATGGGATTCAAATCTCTTATGCATTTGGGGGATGGGTTTTAATGTTATAAATTATATTTTGAAAAAAAAAATGTTAACTTTTAAGAGTGACAATACCTTAAACGTTACTAGACATGCTTTGGCCTAATAGGTTATGACACTCTCATTGGGGCATCCCAGGTAAGCGTCCAGGTCCGACTATGGGATTTATGCGAACTCTTATCATTTGACAGAGACCCCAACTACCGGTGTGTTCACCCTTCCAGTTACTACATGTCATTCGCGTCTCAAATACCATCACTAAATATGTTGTTAAACAGAGATCGATTTCTAAGCTATTTCAAATTCTTAAAAATGAGTTTATGTTCAAAACCTGAATTACATATTAGAATGATTAAGAATTAGTTTAATTGTTGATTTGTGAAGAACAAGCCTTAATCCCCAATTTGTTCATGCATAAAAACATTGACTTTTGGATTAGAAGAATATAGATGAAATTTGACATGATAGTTTAGACTCGTTGGGCCTAACGAGCCTCTACAAGGCTACAGAAACCCTAAATCAGCCTAAGCAAGGCAACACGTCCTAATGACGTGCCTTTGCAAAGCTAGGCCATCCAAATGACAAGCCTTAACAATGCTAGGCGTTCTAAGAACGAGCCTTAGCAAGGCGACCTAAACGAGCCTAAAGTAAAGCACCTAACTAAGAACCTAAACTAAACTAATTAAACTAATAAAGTGATAAATAAACGAATAACGAAAGGAAGGAAAGAAAGGAAACAAAGAAAGAAAAAGAGGAAGAATTACCTCAAAGAAGCTTTTCAAACGAGACGAGCTTGAAGGGCGGCACCTCCTCGCCGAGAGCATAAAAAAACTACTAAGCACGACACCCAAGGGGGTATCGTAGTTGTGGAACCGCCAAAAATTGGTTATTCCACTTGTTTATACTCAAACTAGGAGTTGCAAACTATTAGGATCAAGGGAGGGTATTTGTAGATGAGAAATAGAGTGAAATTTAGTTTTAGGGGCGATGTGGGATGGGTTTAGAAGAGGAAAACGCGTCTTTGCAATCAACAACAAACACCAGACTTGTTTTCGTGATTCCCGCTTCGTTATAACTCGGTTTTGCACGCGGTTTTCACCCACATTCACCATTTTCAGAGTACTATCACATGGAACAGAGTAATCTACCATTTATGGTGTTGAGAATTGGGTTTAAATCTTGTATCTTGATGTGGGTTGAGTTTTCAGGTTTTTTTGAAACATACAGATATTACAGGTCCCTGTGGTCATAAACGAGCTGTTGGGAGCTCATGAATGTCGGCCTGTGATTGGCTGCCTTCCCCTCCACACGAACCTTATATCTCAGCCACTGGATCTTTTGTTTCCTGGTCGTGGATCATGCTGCTTGCTTTATCTAATTGGTTAGTTTTATATGACGCGGATTATGGTCCTTTTAGATATGAATCTGATTGGTTCTTCCATTTTCAAATGGATTATGCTTCTTGTTGGGTTATTAACAATACCAAATATTCTTTTTTAACATTTTCGTTAAATGCAGCTTTTTCTTATTACTCTTTAATGAAATTAAAAGAGATGACGTGCCTAACGGAATTGTGAATTTTTTTTTATTGGTCACGAATTTATTTTGATTATTTTTATTGGGATTCTCATTTATTGACGTCACGCGTACGTTAACTATCGACCACTGACGGGTTAGCTTCAATATCCGGTTAATTATGCAGCTTTTCTCGTTATGTCTTACGGTTTTATTTTTAGTTGATGCAGTGCGGATGTCATTTTACCAGTAACTAGAATCTCAGTTAAATTATTGGAACATTCCAGTTAAATCTCTCCGAGGGTCGTTACTTGAAGAAAATTGATGGAATTTTTCATTGCGTCGTTTTCCCCAATATTTCTTGAAAATCTTCACGGAATATTTTTCCGAGCTCTTTTTTCAGAACTCAAAATTATGAAGACTCCGGTTATGATTATTTTACGCTCGGGATCTCAGTTTTTCACCGATTTGGCCCCCTTTCCAGATTAGAGTAGCGTTTTTTCATGACGTTTTCACCCGTCACTCGTATCGAATTTTATTTTTGCATCCAACCTAAGTCACGTGGAACAAGTGCTATATTCATGGATCTTACAAAAATGTCATCATCCGTCTTCTGGTTTTTTGCGAGATTGTTCGATTTCAAAATTTTTTATCCGGTTTCTCTAGGCAACCGAGCGGGACGGTTCGATTCTCCGCATCTGATTTTTACGCTTTCGTTGGATGGTTTTCGAGAGATTTAGAGAAATAAGGGAAATTATTATGGATTTGGATTATCGAGCCGATTATCCAGAGTTGGAGCATTTTCAGTGTTTGATTGGTTTATCTGATTCGGTTCATTGCTGTTTGGACTCCGAGATTAGGCATTCTTAGTATTGTACCCGATCGTGTGAATCGAGTGAGGAGTACGCTTGGCTATCAACTGGAGAAACGAGAACAGAAGAAGCTTGTTCGGGTTTATCAGTTTCTCGTTGAAGATGTATGACAGAGCGATTCTTCTTCAGTTTGACAGATTTGAAAACATCAGTCAAGGGGGGATATGTTGGAACTAAAAGTCTATGTGACTGACGCCATTAAATCTGTTTTCCGAAGCATTCGAATGAAGAATCCATTGTGATTTGATTCAGAGACACGGGTTGTGATGATCGAGGCTTACAAGTTTGGACCAAAGACGTTTTCTGGAAAAGTCAACTGTTCGAGTCAACGGTCAATGTAAAAGTCAACAAAAGATCGGTTCGAGCGAGTCAAGCTTCGTATTAATTAAATCAACTTTGATTTAATTAATATTATGTTATTTATTTTTTATTTGTAATTTGCTCATTAAATGTGTGTCTATCTAGTTAGCGGGTTAGTGAGACACATGGGCTCTCACTATATATAGGAGTGTTAGCCCTCTTTTCTAAGATTGATGAATATTTAGTGAGTGAGGTGAGCATATACCACTTCTGAGAGAGAGAGATCTCATATTGGGTTTGAGCTCAACCTAATGTGACCATGATTTTCTATGACGAGTTTGTAATCATTCGGTTCGTTGCAGTCATTTAGTTATTATTAATGACTCGTTTGATTTATCATGTTTATTGTTTGAATTCCTAGATTCTCATCATCCCGTCTCACCGTCTTTTGAGCTCTCGCATGAACATGATCCGGGTCTATGACGTGAAATTTTGGAACGTCCAAGATATTCCACTTTAGTTCGTTGACTAAGTGAAGATGACAATATTCAATTATTTATTCTAAATGGGTCAAAACGGGTCAAGTCTCTGAAACGCGAAGAGTTCATGGATTTAACTTATATCTGAGTTTCAAGTCACTGACGAGACGAGAAGTACATTTTAGAGGTGAGTTTGATTTATCCGTGACTAGACTGTATCGCGTGTTGGATTTAATTAGAAGAATTAAATCTTTAATTCTTTTGCCGTTAAAAAAAATCTTTAATTCTTTAATTAACTTTAAAAGAAATTCAAGGAAAATGTCAGACCCGCTTGTAAAGTTATCACCCTCTCTCTTCCTTCCATTTGAGTTCAACGATGGTAGACCCGCTTTACAAGTTTTCCGGCTAACTCCATGACTTCCAGCGACTGTTAAAATTGCTTCTATACGGTTTGGATCACTTGGTTACTAACACTATACGATCTAGACTTGGTGCATATGATCTAGGAGTCTAGATCGTATAGAAGGATTTCGGGTCAAAGCTATACGATCTAACCTCATCTCCATACGATCTAGAGGATGACTATATGGTCTAGATGGTATCAAACGATCTAGTTGGAAGCCTATACATCTAGAACGTGTTTTCCGGGTTTTTGATTCGGTGCGTATTGGTGAACAAACCAAGTCACGATGTGATCGTGATCTCGTTACGAGCTCGATGGTACAACCGATATTGGAATTTTGGGAGAAAAACTAGTGGAAAATGGGTTTTTCACCAACTTTGGACTAAAATAAAATAAAGATAACATAGGTTGTTGCCTCTGTACTTTATAGGTTTGTGTAGTACGTTGTGATGGATTTCTAACGCATGAAACCACGTCCAAATCCGAGCTCGTACGAATGAAATATCGAAGCTCAAAGTTGAGGTCTCGCAACTAGTGAAGCTGCGAAAATTAGAGATTAATGCTAAGTATAGCATGTTAACTCATCCCACATTGGTTGGGGATTGAAACCAAAAGTGGTTTATAAGGTGGGAACCTTACCAACTATTGTTTCCTTTAGTAGGACACATCCCTTGGACCCTGAGGGGTCCGAAGAACCCCTAACTCGCACTCGCATTCGCACGCGCACGCACACGCGCGCGCGTGGCGTCGGCGTATGAGGTGCAATGTGGCGCTTTAATGGTGCACTTTGATACAGATAACATAGGTTGTTGCCTCTGTACTTTATAGGTTTATGTAGTACATTGTGAGGGCTTTCCAACGCATCAAACCACGTCCAAATCCGAGCTCGTATGAATGAGATATCGAAGCTCAAAGTTGAGGTCTCGCAACTAGTGAAGCTGCAAAATTAAAGAGAAAAATGATAAGTATAGCATGTTAACTCATCCCACATTGGTTGGGGATTGAAACCAAAAGTGGTTTATAAGGTGGGAACCTTACCAACTATTGTTTCCTTTAGTAGGACACATCCCTTGGACCCTGAGGGGTGCGAAGCACCCCTAACTCGCACTCGCACGCGCAATGTGGTGCTTTGATGGTGCACGCTCGCATCGCCGCTAGCCGCTTGAGAGCCGCCTTATTGTTTTTAAGTTCAACCTGAAGTTGGTCTAGTTGAAGACTAGGCGGATAGGTTCAAGCGGACTGTGAGTTGAACCGGAAAAAAGTCAGGTTCGAGCGAAACCAGTTCATGCAGACCTGGGTGGTCCGGGCGAACCGAGTTCAACCTGAACAGTAGTTCCGGTTGAAGTTCAAGCGGAAAAGGAGCTCCGCTTGGAGTTCAAGCAGAAGTTGAACCGGAAGATCAGTTCTTCCGGAATATATCTGTTACGCGGAGATTCCTCCAGAATGACAGCTGTAAACGTGTTTTGAGCTAATTAAGGTAATTCCGTGTTAATTAGAAATCAATTTGCATTAAAGACGTTTAATGCAAAGTTTGACTACGAATTAACTTTTGAGTGCTCAACAAGAATTCCCACCACTATAAATACAACCTCATTAGTTGAGGCAAAACACACCAGAATTCACAAAGAATTCTTTCTCTCCTCTCTGCTCTCTCTCTTCTTCCAATCTTCATCTCGTTTGTCGAGAACTTCAAAAACTCGAAGGTATTTTCAAGCTTAGAGTTATCCCGGCCGTACAATACGGTTTAGGCGATTGTACCCTGGGAAACAAAACGGGATCCTCGGTAGACCCGGAATTTGTTTTAAGGGACCCGGGTTTTGACCCGAAGCCTTCGCCAAGGTTCCTTGGAACCTTCTTCTTTTCTTAACTAATTTCAACGAATTTCTCAAAAACTTTTTCCATAACCTTTTATCAAGTTGTTTAATAATTGTTTCTCAAAACCATTATCAAACCCTTCTGTTCATCTTTCTCGATTAAATATTGATTACATGTTTCTTTCCTTTGTTTTTTCTCTTGTAAGTATTATTTCATTTCATTTGTAATCGTACGGTTAGTTTTCTATTATTTCCTTTTATTGTAATCATTTTATTTTCTTAGTAATTGTAATAGGAGTAGAATTTCCTTTCCTTGTATTGTAACAGACTAGATTTTCTTTTGTTGTAATCGTACTTAAATAAAAGTATTTATTTTATTTAAATTTACGAACGGTTTTCCTACAAACTTAAAACAAATTTTTAAAACACCGTTCGATTTATAAAAACTTCATTGCCTCAAGTCTCAAAGTTGGACTTAGATTTCTCGAGGTGATTTAGTGTTTTAAAAAATAAATATTTTAACTCGTTTTGACTCAAAGTTGGACTTAGAGTTAAACGAGTTGTCGGTTACGACAAAAACTTTAACATTCATTCGTTGGACGTTAAATGTTTCTTTATATCTTTAAGATCAATTAGTTGGACGTTATAAACTTTCTTTAAAAACCATCTAACCTCCATAAGTTGGAAGTTATATAAAATTTATTACACTACCATTACGCTTGCTTCCATTGGAAGACTGACCAATCTCCACCATATTCACCTTAGCCGAAGGTTGCTTGGTGGTGGCTTTTTGAGCCATCTTATTGTCCTCCTCGATACGAAGACGGACAATGAGATCCTCAACGGTCATCGCCTTTCTTTTGTGTTTAAGATAATTCTTAAACTCAAGCCACGAAGGCGGAAGCTTTTCAATCATTGCCGCCACTTGAAACGTCTCACAAAGGGACATACCCTCTGCGTGGATCTCATGTAGTATAATTTGAAGCTCTTGGACTTGACTCATTACGGTTTTATTATCAACCATTTTATAGTCCAAGAAACGGGCTACCACGAATTTCTTCGTGCCAGCATCCTCCATTCTATACATCTTGTCTAAAGACTCCCATAATTCTTTGGAAGCCTTAAACACCGAGTAGACATTATACAGTGAGTCCACTGGGCCGTTCAACACATAGTTACGGCACAAGTAGCCCGAATGTTTCCAAGCGTCAACCGCACTAACGGTTTCAGCATTGGCTTCCCCTTCACCGAGTTGGGGAGCGGACTCTGTGAGACACCTCGCAAGGTTTAAGGTGGTTAGGTAGAACAACATCTTCTGTTGCCACCTTTTGAAGTGCAAACCCGAGAACTTCTCGGGTTTTTCGGCATGACTGGCGATGGTGTTGGCCGTTATGCCAGTGGAAGTAACAACCGATGGTGTTTCCTTAGGCTTTTCGGTCGTCTTAACTGTTTCGTTAGTCATTTTTCTGAAATAGAAGACTACACAAGTTAATATTCAGAATTATTATTTAAACGCGCACGTTTAAAACGTAAGGAAAAACCTCCAACTAATGGATGGTTTTCCAGGAGTAGAAGAGAGTTTTAATCTCTAAACGCGCACGTTTTTAAAGAGATTAAAGTCCAACAAATTGGCGGGCTACCACGAATTTCTTCGTGCCAGCATCCTCCATTCTATACTTCTTGTCTAAAGACTCCCATAATTCTTTGGAAGTCTTAAACACCGAGTAGACATTATACAGTGAGTCCACTGTGCCGTTCAACACATAGCTACGGCACAAGTAGTCTGAATGTTTCCAAGCGTCAACCGCACTAACGGTTTCAGCATTGGCTTCCCCTTCACCGAGTTGGGGAGCGGCAAAGGCAAAGCGATGGAGCACTTGGCACCGAATAAAGGGGTTGTGAAAAAGAAGCCATAGAAGTTCTTAGGAAAGTGCTACAACTGTGGGGGGCATGGTCATCGGGCGGATCAGTGCCTGAAGCCACAACGTGAGCGCGCTCACATGGTGGAAGACGACATGCCACTGGTGGCCATGATCACGGAGGCGTCTGCCTTCATTTCTGAAGTCAAAATTGTGGGGGAGAACCTTGGCTGGTATGTTGACACCGATGCCACCCGCCATGTGTGCGGCGACAAGTCCCTCTTTAGTACGTTTAAAGAGGCGAAGGGGACCGAGAAGCTTTACATGGGGAATAAAGCTACTGCCGACATCATGGGTGAAGGCAACGTGGTCTTAAAGTTCACTTCTGAGAAGGAACTTACGGTGAGCAACGTTCTGTACGTGCCAGAAATCAGGAAGAACCTTTTTTCTGGATGGCTGCTCAACAAGTTTGGATTTTGTATTGTAATCGAGTCTGATAAGGTCGTTTTGACCAAAAACGACATGTTTGTAGGCAAGGGCTATACCCAAAACTCGATGTTTAAGTTGTCTACAATGGTTATTAATAAAATGGTGAAAGCCTCCTCTTCAACTTATATGATTGAATTTTATGACTCAAATATGTGGCATGGTAGATTAGGACACGTCAATTTTAATTCAATTCGCCGTTTAATGAATTTAAAATGTTTGCCAAATTTTAAAATAGACTCGAAATCAAAATGCAAAACGTGTGTCGAATCCAAACTTACAAGACAACCATTTAAATCGGTTGAACAAATAACCGAACCCCTAGACTTAATTCACACTAATGTGTGTGACTTGAAAGTCGTCCCCACGCGTGGTGGACACAAGTACTTCATCACGTTTATTGATGATAGTACAAGATATTGTTATGTATATTTACTTAAGAGTAAGGATGAAGCAATAAACAAGTTTGTCTTGTTTAAGAACTTGGTTGAGAATAAATTCACCAAGAAAATCAAGGTTTTGCGGGGTGATAGAGGAGGTGAATATGTTTAACCATTTGCGGACTTGTGTGCACACAGTGGAATTCTCCATGAGACCACCGCACCTTATTCTCCATAATCCAATGGCATTGCGGAACGAAAGAACCGTGTATTGAAAGAGATGATGAATGCCATGTTGAATAGTTCTGGGATAAGCCTAGACATGTGGGGGGAAGCCATTTTGACGGCTAACTATCTTTTGAATAAGATACCCCGCAAAGAAAAGGATAAGACTCCTTATGAATTGTGTACGGGCAAAACGCCATCCTATAAATACCTGAAAGTGTGGGGGTGCCTAGCTAAGGTATTAGCTCCTTTGCCTATGGTGCAAAGGTTAGGACCCAAAACTGTGGACTGTGTGTTCATTGGATACGTAGAAAATAGTAGTGCATACCGGTTTCTTGTCCATGACTCGAAAAATCCCGATATACACGAAGACACTATCATGGAACCAAGGAATGCTTCATTCTTTGAAAATGTGTTCCCGTGTTTGTCACGAGAACACGCGAGTTCATCGACCCCATTAGTTGGTGACGAGACTCATAAAGATCCATTTGTTGGTGACGATGCTTATGAACAACCATCTGTTGGTAATGAGGTTCGTAAACGATCTGTATCTAATGAGGGTGAGCCTAGAAGAAGTAAGCGAAAAAGGGTTGGAGAATCCTTTGGACCTGACTTCACGGCTTACATGGTTGAGGGTGATCCCAATACCTACCGCGAGGCGGTAACCTCTTCAGATGGGCCTCAGTGGAAAGAAGCCATCAAGTGTGAGATAGAGTCTATCTTGCAGAACCACACTTGGGATCTTGTCGATCTTCCTAATGGTTGCAAACCACTTGGATATCGGTGGATATTCAAGAAGAAGTTGAAAGCCGATGGCTCCATTAACAAGTATAAGGCGATGCTAGTGATTAAAGGATACAGACAAAAGGAAGGTCTAGATTACTTTGACACTTACTCACCTGTTACTCGCATAACCTCGATAAGGTTGGTGCTTGCTATAGCGGCTTTACGAAATTTGGAGGTTCACCAAATGGATGTAAAGACCGTGTTTCTAAACGGTGATTTAGATGAAGAGAAATACATGGAACAACCTGAGGGTTTTACCGCTCCTGGCCAAGAAGGCAAGGTGTGTAGACTCGTCAAGTCTTTGTATGGCTTGAAGCAAGCTCCGAAACAATGGCACCAGAAGTTTGACCGTGTCATGCTATACAACGGATTCAAAATAAATGAGTGCGACAAGTGTGTATATGCGAAGGACACACCTAGAGGTTATGTGATTTTGTGTCTCTATGTAGATGACATGCTTATCGTCGGGAGTGATGATAAGATGGTCAAAGCTACTAAAGACATGTTGAAAGCGAGATTTGACATGAAAGACATGGGGCTCGCTGATGTGATACTCGGTGTAAAAATCATCAGAACCCCAAATGGTATTGTCTTGAGTCAATCACTATGTGGACAAAATCCTTAAGAAGTTCAACGCAGGAGATAAGAGTGTGTCTCAAACTCCGGTTGATGCTACCCTTCATCTTGCTAAAAATAGAGGAAAAGGGGTTGCTCAGTTGGAGTACTCAAGGGTGATTGGGAGTCTCATGTATCTTATGACATGTACCAGACCAGATTTGGCTTATGCTGTGAGCAGACTAAGCCGGTACACGAGTAATCCGTGCGCGGTACATTGGAAAGCAATGACTTGTTTACTAAGGTACTTAAGATACACGAGAGACTATGGACTGAATTATACCCGAGATCCAGCAGTTATCGAAGGATATTGTGATGCGAATTGGATTTCGGATATAAAGGATTCCAAATCAACAAGCGGGTATGTATTCACGCTTGGTGGCGCGGGTATGTATTCACGCTTGGTGGCGCGACTATTGCTTGGAAATCGGCTAAGCAAACTGTTATAGCGCGGTCCACAATGGAATCTGAGTTCATCGCCTTGGATAAATCTGGTGAAGAGGCGGAATGGCTACGTCAATTTGTGGAAGAAATTCCAAGGTGGCCTATGCCAATGACGGCTATTTGCATACATTGTGATAGTAAATCGGCAATTGGGCGTGCCCAATCCATGATGTACAATGGCAAATCAAGGCACATTAGACGTAGACATAATACGGTACGACAACTAATCTCTACCGGAGTTATCTCAATTGACTATGTGAAGTCAAAGGATAACACTACGGATCCGTTTACAAAAGGCTTAAGCAAAGAGTTAGTTTTGAAGTCATCAAGGGGAATGGGACTAAAGCCCATTGGGTTGAAAGCTGATGCGAAGGAAAACCTAACCTATGAAAATGGAGATCCCAGGCTCTAGGTTCAATAGGACAACCTAATCGCATTGGCTAAGGTCACTGTGGGGGAGTACCCTAAAATCTTAAAAGGGAGTTGTGTACTTCCTAGTCCATTCCTATCACCAAATAGTGAAATGTGTGAGGTTAAGCATACGATGGTCAATGACTTTGTGTAAGTCATAGATGATTTTGAGTAAATCACAATACCAATGCTTTTAATGATTGTGGTAATCACCTATGCAAGAGAGAAGTGCGGTCGCTTCGAATGGATTTGTTGGGCACAAATCCTAGAGCTCTAGCAGAACCAGGCAAGTGTTCCAGGACCATGATTGGACACGACAATGAGGGCTAACCAAGTTAGGGAAAGTGTTGTGTGGGTATAATAACGGTTACAAAAATGGTCGATTGGTTCAAAGACATCGCGTCTACCAAACACTAGTAACCCAAGTATGCTTCACAGAGGAAGGTTCAAAGGGGACACCTACCTATCCTGCAATACTGGACTGCCGAAATTGCCTTTGATACTTGAAGAATAGATCGATACCCACCACAATGAATACAAAGTTTGACTACGAATTAACTTTTGACTGCTCAACAAGAATTCCCACCACTGTGAATACAACCTCATTAGTTGAGGCAAAACACACCAGAATTCACAAAGAATTCTTTCTCGCCTCTCTGCTCTCTCTCTTCTTCCAATCTTCATCTCGTTCGTCGAGAACTTCAAGAACTCGAAGGTATTTTCAAGCTTAGAGTTATCCCGGCCGTACAATACGGTTTAGGCGATTGTACCCTGGGAAACAAAACGGGATCCTCGGTAGACCCGGAATTTGTTTTAAGGGACCCGGGTTTTGACCCGAAGCCTTCGCCAAGGTTCCTTGGAACCTTCTTCTTTTCTTAACTAATTTCAACGAATTTCTCAAAAACTTTTTCCATAACCTTTTATCAAGCTGTTTAATTATTGTTTCTCAAAACCATTATCAAAACCTTCTGTTCATCTTTCTCAATTAGATATTTATTACATGTTTCTTTCCTATGTTTTTCTCTTGTAAGTATTATTTCATTTCATTTGTAATCGTATGGTTAGTTATTTTCTTTTATGAGTAGAATTTCATTTCCTTGTATTGTAATAGACTAGATTTTCTCTTGTTGTAATCATACATAAATAAAAGTATTTATTTTATTTAAATTTACGAACAGTTTTTCTACAGATGGTACAACCAGTTTGTCAAACGGTCATGTATAGAGACCGGAATTTGGTGCTAAAGAATCGTCGGAGAAATGCTCGGTTTCTGGTTCCGTTCGTTTTGTTGATGAAGTCGATGATGCATTGATGACGTCATGCTGACGTCATCACAATTGAAAGTGATTTAATTTTGCCAAAATAATGTTTAGACATGTCGTGGTCTGCTGTTGTTTTAATTCATCGTGGGACCAGTCTTGTGCTTCTTAAACGGATCCGTGCGTTATCGCGGGATTCATTTTTTTTAACACGATAGCGTTTGTATAATTTTAGTAAACACGATAGTGTTTGTATAATTGAAGTAGAGATAATTGCATGTTCGGTATTGTAGTGTAATCTATTTATTCTTAAGCTATCTTTAATAGGGCTTGAAAACCCCTTTTGCACACCTCTCACGCCCTCATCCACAACGGTGGTGGTGGTGGGGGGAGGCAGTGGATTCTTCACGCCGGATGGAGAGGGATTGTGTAATGATGAGGGCTTTAAACCACTACACCAAATTTGTGATCAAGCCCCTTTGTCATGTCATCGTCCACATGTCAGATCATGCCCAATATTAAAGCTTAAAGGGGCTTGACCATTACACATAACCTTAAAATGAATATAAGAAGAAGTTTAAGTTTACTTTTAATTATCACAACCACCTTCTATAATGATAATTACAAACAAAAGTTACATGATACTCTGTAAGTTACAATTTTAATTTAATGTTACAAAGATTTTTAATAAATGTTTAATAAATGAAAGTTAAACAAAAGTAGTAAAAGACCACTTTAGTACACCACATTAACTAGATTAGTGATGCCAAAAAAACAGGAAGAATATCTTATTAATCTATATAAAGTGTTTGGTTTTGTATGCCTTCTTGCCATTTTATTTATAGCATTAATATTGGGGTTGATGTGTACCCTTGTAGCTGAGCATGATCGTAGCAGAATTTTTCCTGTAAAATGAGTAAACGAATGCGAAAGATTATGTGGTGATGGTCTTGGTATATATTGACATAAGTATTAGCTATCTGAAATCAATTCAAAGTATGGTTCTAATGCTTGCATGTAAGTTGATAATTATGGCAGTGATGTTTCTACAAAGCAATAGAAACTGTGACGTAAAGCAAAACGCAAAACAAAGAATCAGCTAAAAGGGTAAGTTGACACATACAACCTTCTAATATGTTATTTTAGAGGGAAAATCACCAAAATAACCAAGTTTGACCCTGAAAATTCAGAAATGACCCATCAAAAGTATCATAACTCAAATGACCCAAGGTTTATCACCCAATAGACACCTAACTTTTACCTAATTATCAACTTAAACGTGACCCCCATCTGACAAGAAGGCTAAGGGTGGAGCCCACTCTCATCCAATAACGTTTCGACACTTGGAGAAAAAGTCAGAATGTTAGGGGTGTTACCTGAACCATTCCGAGCCTCCCACCTGTCCATATGAAGCCGGCTCACTTACTGGCTTGGCTTGATGATTACTCCCACCTGTCCATATGATTCTGAGCGCTACAGTTCTTTTTCCCCAACCCCCCACTACCTCTCCCCTACCTTAACTTAAAGTAGAGGTTTAAGGAATACTTTTGTTTTTGTTTAATTTGATAATTGGGTAAAAGTTGAGAGGTGGAGGGTGCCTATTGGGTGATAAACCTTGGGTCATTTGAGTTAGGATACTTTTAAGGGGTCATATCTGAATTTTCAGGGTCAAACTTGGTCATTTTGGTGATTTTCCCTATTTTAGAAAGGAAAAAATAGATTATTTATCTAAACAATTTTTTTTACTTGAATCACATCTGTCATGTGACTCAAACTGTCACACCCCCAATTTCCACTAACGGAGTATAACCGTGTGGGGTGTGATCCAGACCAGGATCCAAGTCTTTAGTTACAACCAAGCCATAGTTGAAGGGGTAAACAGTCATGTTTTACATTAAATAAATCAGAGTTTACATTTCACAAAAATCAGAGGAAACATTAAAAGTTTACAAGGTTGTTGTTTAGTAAAAGTGATTACTAAAGTATCTGAAATACGACTTTCAAAAGGGTTTTACAAAGAACAAGTACTGCCAACGCCCGTGCCATCCATGATCCTCCAAGCAACCTGAAAAGCATTCAACAATCAAGTGTCAGCCAAGGCTGGTGAGTTCACTAAAGCGGTCTACACGTCATGTGTAGACCCAATGTATGAATAAAGACAGGTAAAACACAGTCATTAATCATAGGACCAGTAAAATTCCATATCGTAGGTAGCTAGCCTATAGTTATGTACACCTGAATTGTTCGTAACCGAAGCTGACAATGTTTTGATAGGGGATACCTATGAACCTTGCCTTCCCGTGTCCATCCAGATCACGGTGGGTAGGCTAACATTGATCTCAGTCCGACCGCCAGTCGGAGGGTGCATCCCGTGCACCGCTGAGCGGGGTTGTCAATCCCCAGTAGTACTACTCAATATTACCTCGCTACTGTACATTAACGGCCCGAATGTAAGGACTTTTTAATGAAAGCAATTCAGTGCAACATATGATATTTTGTCGGAAAATTACTCAAGTAAAGAAGTACCTTTACCGTCGGGTTGTCATCCTTTACCGGATGCAACTATCTGTGCGTTATCATCCTAAACCAGATATAACAATAATAGTAAGTGAAACTCACCTTAGGGTGCACTGGTACCTAGCACTTGGTTCAACAGGTTGGTCAAAGTCAACCTATTCGGATAAATATGGCCTAATCAAATTAGAAAGTGTCGCCGGGACGAAAAGTAACACGTAAGCATCTAAATGTGTTTCATGCGATCATACAAGTCACATAATGCACATACAAGTCTCAATTCGGGAGAAAATCAAGAAATTGCAATCCAAGTCAAAGTTTTGCCAAAAAGTAAAACTTCAAGCGTTTAACTAGTGACATAGCTAAAATCCACAATACTTGGAATACTCCTTAAATTTTACAGGCATATACTACATATCAATTAGGATTTGTTGCAAAAAGAATCAAGTAAAAAGGTTAAGGTATGAGAAAGTTATGCACGTCGGAAGTTGACACTTTTGGCATTTAGCAAACAAGTCAAGGTAAAATGAAAACTTGCATAACTCACTCAAAGTTTTGAATTTATGAACCAACTTCTCCAGATCTTACTTTTAACATATAAACATCATTTACAAATAGCAAACTCGTCAATAAAACAAGATTAGCATGCTCAACCAATTTGAAAAGTCTACTTTTCACAGAAAATGACAGCTTTGAGTACCCGACTTGCAGCTGTGTTTTGACTGACCAAACGGGGGTTTTAGAAAGTGTGCGAGTAGCCGTTGTAAAGCTAAGACATCCTACTTTACTAGGGAAAAATAATCAATCAGTTTCGAGCAAAATTGAGTGAGTTATGGCTGCTGCAAGTTGACCCAAAATTCTGGTCAAAGCTGTTAGAATTTCCAAGTTTGCCAAAGTCTAGCATTTCAATTCCTATGCCATCATATGGCTATCCAACATACATTAACACAATTGTAATCATATTAACACAAGATTTCTGGTCCTAACATGATCATACCCAATTCATAGCAAAATCTCAACATGGAACTGGCAACTAAGCACATTACACCCAAATTCCATGTCCAAACACCCAACATACATAAAAGAACATTCATAGCAGATTTTGTGCTCAAATCCCAGCCCTAAACCCGAGTTCAAATCTGTCCCAATTTAACATATAGCATATCTCAACCTAAAACATGAATTATGAGCATGACAACACTTCATTTAGCACTCAAACACTAGCAAACACACATGCAACCAACAAATTTCGAAATAAAAAACTTAGGGCTTACAAGATTGGGGTAAAATCGCAGGTAGGAGAAGAGGGGAGGAAGAAGAAGCTTGCTTGAGTGTTCTTGAACCTTAGGAACCTTGGAATTTGCCTCTTGGATGCTTGATTCTTCAAAAATCAAAGTGTGTGTGTGTGTGTTGTTGGATCCGTAAGAAGAGAGGGAGAGATGGAGGTTGTAATCGTGAAAGTGAGGAGGAGATGGGGTTTTGGGCAGATTTCTTGTTAAGGGAATTTACATGTTTGGCCCCTCATCTTTACATTTTAACACATAAGGCATAAAACTCATTTTAAGTGGGTTTTTAGCTAAAAACTTGCAAAGTAAAACTTCTAAAAATATTTCCAAGTGTTTTTAACTTATTTTACATGTAAGGTTTAGTTGGGTTATATAAATTTAATCATTTGTACATAAAAATCCAATTTACACACAAAGCCCGGTTTCGCATAAAAATGCAAATTTTCATAGTTAACACATAAGATCACGAAATAAGTTCATGAAACAAGTTACTAAAATTAATTAGCAAGTAAACATAGACAAATATGAAATCATTCAAATAACGGGTCTCGGTTTCACTAACGGGACTAACGGAACTAACGGAAAAACTTAACGGAGTTAACTTGGGAAGTTACAGTTGTCACACAAACTACCAATTCATTCATTTTCCCACCTGTAAATCTTGGCACATATAGCTGTGAAAGGAGAACTTGTTTTGAAGTAGATATGGACATATGTGATATACATCATCCAAAGAAATAATCACATGTATCTAGGTTTTATCCCATATTGATTATTCATTTAAATGTCAGCGTAGTTTGTATTAGAGTGTTCCATTTAAATATCCCAGATTGGTTTTCATTTAAATATCAACATATTGAAGTCGTGATAATCTATATTTCAAGTTCAAAAGGTGCAAATTAGAATGTTCCTTTGGCTTCGTATTTTGTACTAATAACTGGATGCTCCATATGTATTAGAATGTTCCTTTTTATTTTTTTTCAAATGATAATCTATATTTTATTTAAATGTCATGATAGTTTGTATTAGAATGTTCCTTTGGCTTCATATTTTGTACTTATAAGCACAGATAAACCTGAATTAATAATCACAAATGATGTTTTCCTGATGTTAGAAATTTTGCTTTTTTGATCATCAATCCAGTTTATGTCGAATTATATGTTTTGCATTATAAAAATTATGCTCAATATATGTAATAGTATCTATGAGAATCAGATAGGATGTTTATAAGTAGTTACATAATTATATTGTAATAGTACATTTGCGTGCCATTTGTTCTTGTGATATTGTATTTTGTGTGAGTTTTGAGACAAAGCTAAACCTAAAGTTACAAATATACCTTTCCTTTTAATCTAATATCAGAATTTTATGCATTCTTTTTCATAAAAATGACATTTCAGATCAACTTATTAAATTCTTAAAGTCCTTTTTTGGCTAAACACTCATCCGATCATTATAATCAATTTTTTCATTAATCGATAATGGTTAGAGGGAAATCTTGACTTTTGTTTCAAGTTCTTGCCAAAATGGGCAGCATCACAGTTAAAGAGGGACACTTAAAGTGAGCTTCTGATTCACATTTTATTGACTGTTTTACTTAAGTTTGTCAAATAATGGTAAATCTGCTGTAAGTAGAGAACTTGGTAGAACCTGAAGTTGATATTATTTTAATTGTATTGGGAGTACTATCTTTTACCTTTATAAATTTGAAATTGAATTTGTAAGGTCTTAGACTACATCTTTACATATTCAAGTAGAATAAGCCTTCTAGTTATTGTAAGATTTGGAATTGTTTTGTTTTCCATTTCTAAAACTCTCACCGGTAAAATATAAGTTTCAAATCCTGCAATTCTATATAGAATACTTCCTCATTAATTCTCCACTTACATTCATTTTTATGGAAGTAAGTTGTGAAGAAGATCAAATATTTAATATCACTGAAACAAATACATCAAAAGGATCAAACATACCTCTAAGCGAAGGAAGTTGTTATATTCCCTCTGAAATCAAATGGCCAACTTAAAACTCTGCAATGATACAATATGACATTCTTTTAATTCTCTGAAATTAAACGCACAAGGACGGTGTTGTATAACCTGTCTTTTAATCTAATATCAGAAGCTTTTATGCATTGTTTTTCTTTTTTACTAAAATGTCATCTTTGATCAATTGGTTAACACCTTGAAGTGTTTGTTTTGGGTTATTAAAACCTCAAAAGTGTTTGTTTGTCCAAATAGTGAGTACACACACATGTATACAAATTATATGAATCTTAGTAGTTTTCATTAGGAGGAACTATTTAATTTTGTATTTATGTTAACTTTCTAGATACCTAATGTATTTTTAGCTTCACATGTAAAAGAATGTTGTTGTCTTGGGTGTCCACATGTTCTAGTTCCTCAACTGCTATATAGAAAGACCAAACAGTGATGACTATAAAGGAAACTATAGGACAACAATACAATAAAAGCGACAAACGTACAACAAAACCTAATATGGTGACCTAAATAAACATAAGATTACACATAGTGAGTGATTAAAAAAAAAATAAAACTTACAGGGAGGGCAATAGAGCAAGGAAGCCTGTTACAGTTTGCAAAAAAGGAAAATAAAATAAAACAAAAACATGTATGAATAATGTAATGCAAAACATGACCATCTATCCAAGTTATCTCAAGAAACACCACCCAAACTTGAGACCCAACTATTATATTGGTTGTAACTTTCAAGAGCCTAGATAACAAATAAGATAACTATTGATAAGGAAATGTAAAACCTACCAATAATCTTCTAATTAAAAAACAACAAAGCTATATGTGCTCTAACAAAAATTGGGAAAAAGATTTTACCGTTCTAAAAACAATCCAAACCAACTAAAGGGCTGTTTGGCAGCATCTGTTTTATTAAGTCCTGAACCAGTAAGATGTCTTATGAACTCCCCCTCAAACCAAGTAAGTTTTTATGAACTTTCTTTCATGATCATCTTGCTAGATCATGTTTTCATGTTCATTATGATGATCCAACCTCCCTCTTCACAAGTATTCATGTATATGAAGACTATTGGTGGTTAAAAGTCTAGCAAACCCTTAAACTTTATTAATCTTGTTTAGTTAACTAACTCGCTTTGTCATATGAACATGTCGATCTTCACGTTTTTACTCATGTTTTTACTCATGTTTTATGTTTTTACTCATGTTTTATGTTGTATGTCATGTTTTATGTTGTATGTCGATCTTTCGATACGCAGATAAGGCCTCGGATTTAACAAAATAAGAAAATAAAACAAGTTGAAATTGTATAACTCAACAACAATCAGGTCGGTCTTGTGGACACGCAGAGAAAGTCCGATGAGTTATACGAAACACCAAAGGAAATAAAGCAGAACTTCAAACAAACAACAATCAGGTCGGCCTTGTGAGCACGCAGAGAAAGTCCGATTGTTTGACAAAATAAAGAAAATCCAACAAGTTTAAATCTTTGCAAAATGAACACATGTATACACAGTGACTTCTCATTTTATTTTTTACATATCTTTTTCATGATATATCGTGAGATATGCATCAAGATGTTGTCCACTTGCTTAAGCATCAGATTTAGTGTATATCACATATAAATACTTTCTGATTTGCCGAGCCTACCTTACACATCAATCAAATGGTCTTATGGCTTTTTCAACTATTTTATCCATGAGTCAGACGATTTAAGCCAATGTACCATCATTTTCCAATCATGTCAGATACAATTTCTCATTTTTCAATGTTTTTAGATTTTTTCATTTTTCAATATTTTTGTCTTTTTCAAACAACTCTATTTATAGAATTTCATTTTTAACGTTTGGAAAAACAACACACCATTTTTGTATGTTTGCAAAAACAAACTCCCCCTCAAGATGAGACGGAGGAAAAAACAAATCAGAAACTGATCAACCAACACAAATACTTTCAGTTAAGCATTTTTGAAAACCAGATTAATTTATCACAGATATTTCATAATCAGCAATTTCTCAATCACCGATAGGTCTTCCTGAAATACCTACTTGACACCAAATAAAACACTAGTCGCTCTGGGATCGACCCGATTCAACAGCATCGGGTCGCCCGGTGTCTTCCTCATAGTCGTTGTTGACCTTTGAATGACTTTTGGTTTCCATATTTGAAAAATTTTCGAATTTTGATCAGAACTAAAATCAGATTTAACCGGCGTACTTGGTTTAGACCATGACGACTTACGAGTTGATTTGATCTTTGGAGACCATGGTTAATCAAAAATTCGACCTTTGTTATCCACATATTTAGCAGTATTATGGATATATGCAGTCGTCGTACAATCAGCAACAAAATTTCCTGGTTGACGACATGCATAACAAAGTCGTTCTCGAAAAATGTGTGAAGAATTCTTTGAATTTTGAAAACCAGATGAATGTTCAGAATTAAAGAAACCATCAGAAGAATCATACCTAGGAGATGGACTCCTTGAAGATGATGACCTTCCAGAATAATAAAATTGTTCTTTCATAGGAGGTGATTTCTTTGGAACGTTAACTTTTGAATTCTGCTTTACATTTGTTGGTTTCTTTGTTTGAACCGGTGCTTCCTTCACCTGATAACCCAAACCTTTGTGCTTGAGACCTAGGGTATTTGAAGAACTTAAAGAACCAGAAGCTTCTCTCGCCTTAGCTTCACTAGTGAATTTTTCTTTGATATCTTTTAGCTTGTTCTTTTCAACCAAAACTTTTTCTTCTTCGGTTCCAGATGAAGAACTTGAAACAACC
>JBCNJP010000013.1:7104264-7130770 GCA_039602395.1 Deinandra increscens subsp. villosa
TGGTGAAAGGGGGAAATTGAAGTATCTTTTACAAGTGGATTCAGGTGATGAAATCTTGATCCAGCCATGCAAGCTCTATTTCTAACAAGAGATTTCAAGTTGAAGATCTGTTGCAGTATTGTTGAAGATTCAAGACTAAAGATTTAGTTAGAATAGAAACATCACACGTTAAGGGGGAGTCTGTTAGAGCATAATATGTATGCTACAATGTGTCTCGTGTGTTGTATCGATAGGAGCTAGGTTGTGAGTCTTGAAGTCAGCGAAGCAAGCCACGAACCAATGGTTTGTGGGAAGAGAACCATTAGTTCTCTGATAAATTGGTTCGCTGATCAGTCAAATACTATAAATAGTGTTTGCTTGTTTAGAGTTTAAGGTTTCTGTTAATTTTGATTTTTTCTATGTGTGTTGGTGCTAGAGAGCGAAACCAGAGAGTTTTGCTTGTAATTTTCAAGTGATTAATAAGACAAACTCTTATTTACTTTCTTGTTTTCACTATAATTGATTGATTCACCGATATTAAGATCCTTCCCTGGACTTACACACGACAAACTGCAAATACGTGGATCCTCATCGTCTTTCTTTTTCTTTTTTTAGAAAGCTTTCATTGATAATCCCTGCTTCGTAACAATAAATAGCGATTGATCGATAGATCAATGTTGGGATTTGACAGTGTTATTCGGGTCGACCAGTGACATATTCAAATTTTACGTGAACGACATATTAATAGTTTATAAAAGAGTAAACCGAATTAATATATAATAAATTTTAAAAGGCAGCGGAATAAAAATATATATATGTATATATATAACAAATTATATATATAAATATTAAAAACTATTTAATCAATTAACATAAACACCAGTGCGCAACATGATACGATTACCGAAAAGTAAACACGGATAAAATAATAAATCTAAACTAATAGTGAGTTTAGATATACCTTGGCGGTGTTGAACAAACGTTTAAGACACCGAGTTTCAACGAACGAGGCGCTAGGTTGAAACGGAACAAACCACTTTC
This sequence comes from Deinandra increscens subsp. villosa, assembly GCA_039602395.1. Taxonomy (NCBI): domain Eukaryota; kingdom Viridiplantae; phylum Streptophyta; class Magnoliopsida; order Asterales; family Asteraceae; genus Deinandra; species Deinandra increscens. The sequence goes on from JBCNJP010000013.1 coordinate 7,105,285, forward strand.
GAGCTCCAACGGTTGCCGCGTATCGCGGTGATTCTCGTAGTCTGGTGTCGCATACCGCTACGGGACTGCGTTTATGACCCGTGTCATTATGTGTCGCGAGAGTACACTTTGACTTACATCGCGTCTCGTAAGACTACGAGATCAATCAGATTCAAATCTGATTGCAACCGGAGATGGCGCACGGCGAAAGGCGGCGGGCTCGCGTCCACAGGCGACGGTCATGCAGCGGCAGGTGAGCAAAGGTAGTGGTGGTGGGTGACAGCGGCGACGGCGAGTATACGGCGATGATCGTTAGATTTGCGGCGGCGATTGACGAGGAATCGAGCAGCGGATTAGGCCGTACGAGGCGACGATCTCTAGTCCTTCCGGTGGTCTACGGGCGTTTGTCGACGGAGCACCCTGACTAGCAACGACCACCAAGATATGGTGGCTCGAAGATGGCCACCGGAGAAGAGAGGTGACGGAGATCAACGCGAAACAAAGAAACGGCGGCTGCCGTTTTGGGTTAGCATCGAGAGAAAAGAAAAGGGGAAATTTTCCTCCCTTTTGTTTGTTATTGTCGACAATCATATTGGGTGATTAGGGTTCAATCCCTAATCATTTAATATTTGTTAGATAGTCGGGCCCCTCTCGAATATAAAGCCCATTTTCGTACGCGAGCCAAGAGCCAACGTTAGTAAAAATTTCACTAACGAATAACTCGACCGTGAATTTAAATAAAACCACTTTTATTTAAATATCTTTCACCCTTTATTATTAAGCCGGTTAATAATAATATAATTGATTATTAATTATTTATAACTATTATAAATATATATATATATATATATATATATATATATATAATCAAGTGTTTCCGTTTCTTTTACCGGTTAACTATTTAAGCGGGTTTGGAGTTCGTTGCACCCGGTGTAACTCTTACGGGTCGTAATCGGGTCGGGTTTAAGATTTGTCGGGTCAGGACATACAATATCCAATAGTCTCTCACTTGGACTGATCACGACAAGATCTAAGAAACAGACAGAGGTGCTCTAGCTACACATGATTGTCCTAACTAGTTATGACACTTTAAGTCAACAACCAAGGTATATCGTTGAAGAGCAATGATATTAGACTTGTGGTAATTCGAAGTCATTGCATCCCTTCCGTATAAGACATCAATTGAACGATGTACATGGACTCAATTCATTCTCATCTTATGCTCAATCATTATGTTTCTCGATATAGATTCGAAGTGGTCCAAAACAAACACACAGTAGGTTTAAATAAGGCCTTACACTTTACACTTGGAGTCAACGAGGGCGCCACGATGTCTCGCTGTTGCATGATTAGTGCAAGAGCACAAAAGCCCATCTCGACTACATGCCCTCCCACTGAACTTCAGATCCGTTCCTAAAAGTAGCTGTTATGACTGGCAGTTACACGACAACGTTAAGCTACAATCAAAGAACAGTCTTTGGTAAAGGGGAGGTCGCGCATGTATCTCAGGTCTAAGGATACTAATGAGTATTACATTAATCAAATCCATCTTATGATTGAATCCATGAAGATGATTTGATGCGAGTTACGTCCAACGTCATTCCACAATGAGGTCTGTGAGTCTGGATTGTCAACCATTTGAGTCCAAAGTCAGAATAGTCTTACTTCAGATTCGTTCCCACGACTCTGAACGACTACAGACAGTTTAGAATAATATATCAACGTCATTATAAAATGATGCATGTGAGTTTGGATTGTCAATGTCTTGAGTCTAAATTAGTGTTACTTCAGATTCGTGTCCACGATTCTGACCGACTGTGAGGAATAATATGCACTTATTCATGGATTTAAACATATTAAAATCGAACACAGTTATAGAATTCAGCATGTACGTCTAACCTTTTAGAGGAAGCCGAATGACAATGTATAACTGTTAGAGTTCGTACATCCAAATACTAATTCAAAACATACATCTAGTGTATATTGGTCGAACATCATTAGTATGACGTTAAGGAGTCTTACGATTCATTGTTTTACCGACCAGGTTTTGAAATGTGCTATCATTTTGGTTATCGAATATTTCACAGTTCCAGTATTTCTCTTAATAGTGGAATTTCCTCAAAGTGTGTTGGTTTTGTGATCATAGTGATCCTTGGTATTCACTATAGTTACTATGTGATCATAATGTCTTGTTTGGTTAAAACTCTAACCATGTCAAGAATCCTTCTGAACCTTTTCAGACAAGCAGTGGTTTATTGTCACTTGAGTTGGCTAATTTAGATTTAGTTGTGGAATCTCCCACAACGTAAAATCTTTATTATGAGCAAGAGTTGTCTAGGTCATATAAGAAAACTGTAGTAGTGTATTTCTACACGGTGAATGTTAACACCAATGCAACTTAGTGTATTGTGTTCAACAATTCACGATATTGATGTAACTTGCATACACTGATTTTCCCTTTTATGTCATTAGTGTAACCCTGTACAGTGACAACTTCAGTGTAACTCTGTACAGCGATTTCTTCCTTTTGATGTCATTAGTGTAACTCTGTACAGCGACATCTTTGTTTAATCACATATTCAATGTGTGATTTATATTTCCCCAGAAGTTGCTTATACATGTGGATCTCTGTCCATTAAGAAACTTCTCTTAAATTCATTGTACCATAAAATCCACATTATGTATAATCACATAAGGATTTTATTTTATCTTTCAGTATATCATCGTCATACGGGTGAGGATTGATATAGTGCTCCCACGAGCCTTTATGTAAACACATCAATGTCCTTTACTTCTAGTTCCAGTTAAATAACTTAGGGACTTAACCTTCCATTTCAGAAGCCAGAATACAACGTTCTATCTTCTGTGTGGAATTAGAATTCCATATGGATGGTGGAAGTATTATCCATTGTAATATGTAGTATTTAACGAGAATAAATTCTCATTGTCAAAAGACATTCGATACTAGATTTATCAGGTGAGTGATGATGAAGAGAGTGATACTAAATAGGGGTTTGTATGGAAAATATTTCCTATATATTATCTTTCAAACGTTAACAAGCATCGTTTGATTCCTAACATGTGCTCAGGCCAAGTCTGTGCATGTAGGACCGGATTAGTGAAAAACATCCTTCACATATCTTAAGATGACTTTAGGATTTGTCAAGCTTCAGGTATTCTTTATTACGATCAGACTTAGAATTGTGATCGTATTTGTTAAAGCTGGTTTTTTGACTTCATTTTGAAATGTGCTTGTAGAATTTAAAAATTTTCATCGATGCTTATAGCCATAAGCATATTTACTATGATTCTCGTCATAGTTATGAAGTACATTTTTATGATTCTTGTTATATGGTCTTTTCAGGCTTGCCAACACAAGAGTGTCTAATCCTAGAAAGAAAATTAATGGTTCACTCGAATGAGTGAAGGATTTGGTTGTGAGTTCGTGAAAGCATAATCATTCATGAAACTTAATCCCATGGTGGTTGCTTACACGAATAAGTCACAAACAAGAATCATTAGAACCAGGTATGTTTTATAAAGAAACTTCAACTTATGTTATTAGTCTGATATAAAATCAGTGAAAAGCAAATTATTAATCCCAAATGAGCTAGGTCAAAATAACCACTTGTTTTAAATACTATCAAGGGGTGAAAGACATGATCGAAAGCAAATGGCCTTAAAAGGGTAATTTGAATCATGCGTCCCTCGATTAAGCTTTTCTTATTTTCACATTCCTACAAGACATTCCAGATGTCATGCATACATGTGTTGGGGAAAACCCGTGAAAATCTAATAACATTAGTTTGAATAGCGACTGAGAAGTCTAATGGTTCTTCATCTTCTTTGAGCTTAACAAGGTAGCGTATAGTACCCGATTTGTTGTGCATAGAGCACTGGTGCTTTTCATGATGAGGCAGCAATGGTTGCACAAATATTTTGCCATTGGTGTTGGTGCCAAATGGTTATGGCAATATCAACAACTTTTTATTGCCCTTAGAGTCAATACTCTTTTCTTGGTACGGGGCTTCTTAACACGATAGCAATCACCTATGACACATAAAGTGTTAATTGAGCATAATGCTATCAACTGGTTGAATCGTTTCCACTAAAGGATGCAATATATGCTGGTTGTATAGAAGTGAAAAGGTATAAGCCCAGATACTCGTGGGGTAATCTAGTTGAATCAGGTGATTCTGGTACCCTTTCATCTCAAAGACATGACCCTACGGAGAAGAGCCATGCATGGAGCTCTTCTCCATCTTATAATGAAAGAGGCAGTTAAGCTTGTTTGTTATGTCATTGATACTCAAGTCTAGCATGCTTTTGTTGAAGATCAGGAAACATGCGAGCCTGCATAATACTTTCTACCTTAAAGGTGTTAGTGTTAGGTTAATTAATCTTGGCGTGTTGTATTCCTCAAAAGGAACACAACTACGATGATTTGGCTCTTCAAGACATAGAGTTTATGAAAGATTGTCAGAACATCTTCTGAATTTGTTTCAACAAAATGAAAGTTGGTGTTATTTGATTTGTCCTACCCAAGGACTAATTAAAGGGAGAATGGGATTCGTTTTCATTAGCCGTTATGAAATGATAAGCAAAGCACAATATATTAGTATTTTCGATGTAAAATATTTTCTTCTTATAAATTGGTAAGATTTATTTTATAAGAAAAATGAGAATTCGATTAGACAAGTTTACTTGAGACCGCCAAATGAGCCTCAGGAGTAAACTTGTCTAACCAAACTGACAACGAGTGTCAATTGCGAAATCATAGTCACAACCCTCGGTATGAGGCCGCATAATACAACCGTTTGCATTTTGCGATATCTTTAGCCTCATCCATGCCAACTTTATCTGTACACACTCATAGTGTGGTGTTGAAATAATCAACACTACAAATACATCCAGAGAAAGCGATAGTAATCCTAAATGGTCAATGTGGCGGTCATGGTGTTGAAATACTCCAATGTCTCCACCTCGGAAGGTACCCTAAACACCAAGTGCGGTGTTGAAATACTCCAACACTGATGCATCGGTAAATAAGTTCCAAGTTTGACTTGATTTTGGATGGCATGAACTATCAATTTATTATTACCAGATAGGGATATTATAATTTGATTTTAATTGAGATTGTTTGATAAAAACGAGAACCCTATCTTCACTCGGGACACTCATTTTAAATAACCTATTATGTAAAAATACAACTAGATTGTCGCGAGTTATGTAACCAGTCAAAAGTTATTAAATTACTTATTAAATTTGATTGAGTTTTATAAAATTTGAAAATTCTAAAAACTCATTAAGGTGGTTACATCAAAATTTTAGGTCAAGTTGTAAAGACTTTTAGAACTTGTAACCTATTGATTGGATTATCAGTTTTAAAACCGTTTTTTAAAGGATTTCGGTGTTTTAGTTGGTGTGATATACCATTATTAAACCAAGCAAGCAAAACATGCAAAACGAATATGTATTCGGCTATTAGGGTTTCGGTCTTGCTAGAGCCTTTTAGCGAGACCGAATGGGTCACGGGACAAAGTACAAAACAAACCACAAGGCAGGCATCTTCATGTAGTTTGCGTATTTTGTAAGCTCCCACTGACCTCAAGACGCCTCTTGACATCGATTGGATCTTCGGGTCTTCTTGTTGACAACTTGTGCCAAAGTAGAAGATTTCGTAAAAGGAAACACCTAATACATTTTTGAACCCAAAAACGTGTGGGCCAACCTAAAGCCTAAACTATTATAATGATGGGCCAAAAATATAGGCCAAACCATAACAGAAAAGTAATCATGCAACAGGCAAAACAGGGGTCGGGCCGAATACATATAAATTACAATCAAACCAAATTGCAATTTAATTGTTCAAAATAAAGTTAACCAAAATGCATTTTTAATCATGCAATATAAATAAAATCCGATTCGCAACTTTCGGACGTTTAACCCCAGTTTGCGAATCAACTATTTGAAACCGACCGGTTTCGATTTACGCGTGGTAATCAAGGCTTTGATACCATTGTTGGGATTAGACTGTGGTATTCGGGTCGCCTGGTGACATATTCAAATTTTACGTGACCGACATATTAATAGTTTATAAAAGAGTTAACCGAATTAATATATAATTAATTCTGAAGACGCAACGGAATAAAATATACATATATATATATATATATATATAACAAATTATATATATTAAAAACTATTTAATCAATTAACACAAATACCAGTGCGCAACAGGATCCGATTACCGAACACACAAACACGAATAAAATAATAAATCTAAACTAATAGTGAGTTTAGATATACCTTGGCGGTATTGAACAAACGTTCAAGACACCGAGTTTCAACGAACGAGGCGCTAGGTTGAAACGGAACGAACCACTTTCGAGCTCCAACGGTTGCCGCGTATCGTGTTGATTTTCATAATCTGGTGTCGCATACCGCTACAGGACTGCGTTTATGACTTGTGGTCATTACACGTCGCGAGAGTACACTTTGACTTACATCGCGTCTCGCAAGACTACGAGATCAATCAGATTCAAATCTGATTGCAACCGGAGAAGGCACACAGCGAAAGGCGTCGGGTTCGCGTCGACAGGCGACGGTCATGCGGCGGCAGGCGAGCAACGGTAGTGGTGGTGGGTGACAGCGACGACGGCGAGTATACGGCGATGATCGTCAGATTTGCGGTGGCGATTAACGAGGAATCGAGCAGCGGATCAGGCCGTACGAGGCGACTATCTCTAGTCCTTCCGGTGGTCTACGTGTGTTTGTTGATGGAGCACCCTGACTAGCAACGACCACCAAGATATGGTGGCTCGAAGATGGCCACCGGAGAAGAGCGGTGACGGCGATCAACGCGAAACAAAGAAACGGCGGCTACCGTTTTGGGTTAGCATCGAGAGAAAAGAAAAGGGGAATTTTACCTCCCTTTTGTTTGTTGTCGTCGACAATCACATTGGGTGATTAGGGTATAATCCCTAATCATTTAATATTTGTTAGATAGTCAGGCCCCTCTCGAATATAAGCCCATTTTCGTACGCGAGCCACGAGCCATCGTTAGTAAAATTTTCTCTAACGAATAAATGATTAGGGATTAAACCTAATCACCCAAATACGTGGATCCTTATCGTCTTTCTTTTTCTTTTTTTTAGAAAGCTTTCATTAATAATCCCTGCTTCGTAACAATAAATGGCGATTGATCGATAGATCAATGTTGGGATTTGACAGTGTTATTCGGTTCGACCGGTGACATGTTCAAATTTTACGTGAACTACAGATTAATAGTTTATAAAAGAGTAAACCGAAGAATTAATATATAATAAATTCTAAAACACAGTCGGAATAAAATATATATATATATATATATATATATATATACAAATATATATATATATATATATATTAAAAACTATTTAATTAAATAACATAAATACCTGTGCGCAACATGATCCGATTAACGAACACGCAAACACGGATAAAATAATAAATATAAACTAATAGTGAGTTTAGATATACCTTGGCGGTGTTGAACAAACGTTCATGACATCGAGTTTCAACGAACGAGGCGTTAGGTTGAAACGAAACGAACCACTTTCGAACTCCAACGGTTGCCGCGTATCTCGGTGATTCTTGTAGTCTGGTGTCGCGTACCGCTACGGGACTGCGTTTATGACCCATTGTCATTACGCGTTGCGAGAGTACACTTTGACTTTCATCGCGTCTCGCGAGACTACGAGATCAATCAGATTCAGATCTGATTGCAACCGGAGACGGCGCACAGCGAAAGGCGTCGGGCTCGCGTCGACAGGCGACGGCTATGCGGCGGTTGGCGAGCGGTGGTAGTGGATGTGGGTGACAGCGGCGACGGCGAGTACACGGCGATGATCGGCAGATTTGTGGTGGTGATTGATGACTAATCGAGCAGCGGATCAGGGCGCACGAGGTGACGATCTCTAGTCCTTCCGGTGGTCTACGGGCGTTTGTTGACGGAGCACCCTGACTAGAAATGACCACCAAGATATGGTGGCTCAAAGATGGCCACCGGTGAAAAGCGGTAACGGCGATCGAGCACGAAACAAAGAAACGATGGCTGCCGTTTTGGATTAGAATCGAGAGAAAAGAAAAGGGGAATTTTTCCTCCCTTTTGTGTTTTTCCGTCGACAATCATATCGGGTGATTACGGTTTAATCCCTAATCATTTAATGTTTATTAGATAGTCGGGCCCCTCTTGAATATAAAACCCATTTTTTGTACACGAGCCCACGAGGCAATGTTAGTAAAAATTTCACTAACGAATAACTCGACCGTGAAATTAAATAAAACCACTTTTATTTAAATATCGTTCACCCATTATTATTATGTCGGTTAATAATAATATAATGATTATTAATTATTTATAACTAGTATTGTTGATACATGGTCCTTGATCGTCATGTGAAGTATCAAATACAAGACAAGTCATACAAGATTGCTGAGGTCCGAACTCAGGCCGAACCTGGAGTTCGGACATAGCCGAACTTGGGCCGAACCTGAGGTTCGGACCAGTGGGTTTCTCTAGTATAAATATGCGTGTCTTGTGTTGTATTTAGAAACAGTCTAAGCTTCTGTGTCATATTCTCTGAGTGTACTCTGTTGTTCTCTGTGGTTAATACAAAGCTCATTTGTATTTACTGTTTGTGTTTTACACGTTTACATTGATTTCATTACGACTAAGTAGAAGATCCGCATGCTCGCGCACTTTCAAGTGGTATCTGAGCATTAGGTTTGCTCTACTAGTCGGAAATAAGTGTTTCTCGGTGTTTTGAGTTCAAATACAAGTTTTTGCGAAAATTTCAATCATTTTTGAGTTTGTTTGATTGTTTCGAGTGTGCTTTTTATCAAAAATTCATTCCTCAGTTGTTTCTATCAAGTTTGCTTGAATTCCTGTAAAAAAAATTCCAGTAAAAAACGTTGAAAATCGAAAAAATGACGTCGAGTGAAATCTCTCTCGTTTGAGGTTCGGACAACTTCGGAGTAACCGCACCGAACTCGAGGTTCGGACGAAGTTCGGTCTTTATCTAGGTTCGGTGAGAGATCGGTCTAGGTTCGGAGAGAGTTCGGTGGTTTTTCGGAGCTAGTTCGGAGTTGTTTGATTTTTGTTCTTCCGAAGGTCTGGTTCGGAGAGAGTTCGGTGTTGTCAAGTTCGGACTAAGTTCGGAGGAGGTTCGGACAAGGTTCGGAGTGAATAGTAACCTGTTTTTCAAAAATGTCTGATTTTCAAGCGTTCGCGGCTATTCATAATTCGGTTCAGGCAACGATGCAAACAATGATTAACTATGATAATGAAATCGGAACAAGTCAGAAAGTTCCCAAATTACTTAAATTGGAAGATTATCATAGTTGGGTGACACGATTTGAAGCGTTTGTTTCCGCAAATGATATCGATATGTGGTTATCGTATTCTGAACAATATACATATCCTAAGGGTGAGGATGGGGAACCAATTCTTCAAAGGAAACTTTCTGGTGAACAAAAGAAAGCACATCGAGCTGAGAAAAAGGCTTATGGCACTTTAACAATGGCTTTGCCTACTGATTTACTACATCAATTTTCAAGCAACTATACTGCAAAGAGTTTGTGGGATGCTTTAGAAAAGAGATGTGAAGGCAATGACCAGTACAAGAAAAGTCGACAAAAAGTGTTGAAGAAGGAATTTGATAGTTTCAAGCATTATCAAAATGAATCGATTCCAAATCTAATTGCAAGGTTTGCACATTTAATGAGTGAAATAAAGTTGGTAAATCTTACAAAAGATGAAGCTGATAGGAAAGAAAAGATTATGGAAGCTCTACCAGAGAAGTGGGAAAATTATGTGATGATGATTACTAATGATAAGGATTATCCAAAGTTGTCTTTTAATGATCTAATTCAAAGAATCCAAGCTAGGGATATGGAGTTAAAAGTAAACAAGTCACTTCCTGAGCAAATTCAGAATCCTGCGGTGTATTATGGCAACAATGATTCAACTTTGAATGCTGGAAAGTCTAATATTCTTAGTTCTGCTCCTCCTACAGCATTTCTGGCAGGTAAATCTGAAACTCCAAGTTATTCATCTGCTGGTTGTACTGTGTCAATTCCTAGTTCTTCGACTCAAAGTGCATTGTCTGTTCAAACTGTTGATGATTATAATGCATTAATGTCTACATTGGTATCTTCATACTTTGGTGTTATCACCGGTGCTGTGAGTAATGTTGAGTTAGCAAATGAAGATTACGATTAGATTGATTATGATCATTTAGAGGAAATGGATCTAAATTGGCAATATGCTATGTTGGTTCGTAGAACAAAGTAGTTTTTCAATAGAACTGGTAAGCAGAGACTGAATCAGGAAGGAAAGATTGGGTTGGACAAGTCTAAGGTGAAATGTTTTAAGTGTTCAGTTTATGGTCACTTTGCTCGAGAATGTCCAAGATCTGCAGACAGTAAATTGAAAACTGGTCAACATGCACATTTAGTTTTTCATCCGTCAGATAAAGCTGAACAGGTTGAACAGAAATCTGCTACTCTTGCTCATGATTGGACTAATACGTTTATGCATCCAGATGAATTTTCCTGGAATGCAGATTCAGAAGTTAAAAAGAATCATACTCCAATCTCAATTGCTCTAACTGTTCAACATGCTGATGATGATAGCTTTTTAACTGAGTCTGATACTTCTTCAAGTGTATCTTTGATTCATGAAGAATTACCTAAGACTTCTGAGAATTTAAAAGATGACGAATTTGAAATGTTATAAATGTGAGAAGTTACTCAAGGAAATTGCAAGTTTTGAACAACAAGAAATTATGGTGTTAAAGAAAGAGTTGGAGGATTTTCAAAAGAAATATTATGAGTTGGTTCATATTCATGAAGATGTTTTGAAGGAAAAGGCTCAATTGGCTGAAGAGTGTGAGAAAGCCAAAGCTGAAGCGTTAGACGCAGCTCAAGATTTTGAAAATCTGTTTGAGAAAAGTTATCCAGTTCAGCAAAAATATGAAGAGGCTACTGCTCTTATTGCAAAAACTGTTGTTACTGTAGAGAAGCTTCAAAATAAGATCTCTATGCTTCAAGATGAAAATGTCCTTTATAGAGACAAGAATGAAGTGTTATCAAAAGATGTTGAGATCTACAAGCAAAAGAGAGAAAATGTGCTTGAAGAATTATATGCTGAATGTGAGATCCGGAAGTTACAAACTTATGAGTATGATGATCTCAATGCAAAATTCATCAAGTCACAACAAGAGGTGTTTGATGGCCAACAAAAAATTAATGACTTGAAATTGGAGATTTTGGAGTTGAAAAGACAAGTTAAGAATTGCAATTTGTCACCAATGGATTTGATTGAAGTTACTTCTGCTCAGATTGATCCAAACAATGAATTGCATGATTATTCAAAGTTTGCTACTCCACCCAAGAAGAACAAGTCCAAGTCTAAAAGGAAGGAGAAACCTTTGGGTGACGCTCCAAAGTTTATTTCAAAGTCTGTATTGCTGGAAAATGAGAAAGTGTTTGATAAGGTTGCTTCGAGTTCTTCATCTGTAACCGAAGAAGAAAAAGTTTTGATTGAAACGAACAAGCTGAAGGATATCAAAGCCAAATTTACTATTGATGCTTAGTCAAGAATTGCTTCAGGTTCTTCATCCAATTCTTCAAAGACTCAAGGATCTAAACACAAAGGTTTAGGTTACAAAATGTTGGAGGAACCGGTTCAAGCAAAGAAATCAGTGAAGGCTGAGAAGGTTCCTAAAGCAAAAGTTACAAAGAAATCACCATCTCAGAAGGAATTTTCTTATTATTCTGGACGATCTTCATCTTCAAGTAGTCCATCTCCTAGGTATGATTCTTCTAATGGTTTCTTTGATAACTTTCAATCTGAACGTTCATCCGATTCTCATAAATCAAAACAATTTTCTAACAATTTTAGAGAACGACTTTGTTATGTATGTCGTCAACCAGGACATCTAGCTGCTGATTGTCCGACGACTGCATATATCCACAAAACTGCAAAATATGTGGATAACAAAGGTCAAATTTTTGATGAACCGTGGTCCCCAAAGATTAAATCAACTCGTAAATCGTCTTGGTCTAAATCAAGTACGTCGGTTGAATCTGATTCGGGTTCTGATCAAAAATTAAAACTTTTACAACTCTGGAAACCAAAAGTTGTTTCCAAGGCCAACAAGGACTTTGTGGAAGACACCGGGCGACCCGACGATGTTGATTCGGGTCAATCCCAACGCGACTAATGTTTTATTTGGTGTCAAGCAGGTGTTTCAGGAAGACCTTTCGGTGATTGGAAAATTGTTGATTGTGAAATATCCGTTCTAATTAAGTTGAATTTCAAAATCAATTTTGTTTTTCAAAAGGCTAAACTGCTAGTATTCGTGTTGGTTGATCATTTTTCTTGTTTTTCACTTCGTCTCATTCTGAGGGGGAGTTTGTTTTTGCAAAAATACAAAAATAGTGTGTTGTTTTTTTTCAACTGGTAAAAATGAAAATTTATACATAGAGTTGTCATTTTTAGGGGGAGAATTTTTGAAAAAGACAAAAACATTGAAAAATGCAAAAAGCCAAAAACATTGAAAAATGAGAAAATGTATCCGACATGATTGGGAAATGATGGTACATTGGCTGACATTGTCTGACTCATGGATAAAGTAGATGAAAAAGCCATAAGACCATTTGATCGGTGTGCAAGGTAGGCTCGGCAAATCAGAAAGTATACAAATGTGATATACACTAAATCTAATGCTTGACCTAGCGGACAACATCTTGATGCATATCTCATGATATATCAAGAAAAAGATGTGTGAAAAATAAAATGAAAAGTCACTGTGTATACATGTGTTCATTTTGCAAAGATTTAAACTTGTTTGATTTTCTTTATTTTGTGAAACGATCGGACTTTCTCTGCGTGTCGAAAGACCGACCTGATCGTTGTTCGTTTGACGTTCTTCTTTATTTTCTTTGGTGTTTCGTATAACTCATCGAACTTTCTCTGCGTGTACGGGAGTACCGACCTGATTGTTGTTGGGTTATACAATTTCAACTTGTTTTATTTTCTTATTTTGTTAAATCCGAGGCCTTATCTGCGTATCGAAAGATCGACCTTGTCACACCCTCAAAATCCACTTGCGGAGTATAACCGTGAGGCGTGTGACAAACCAGGACCTGAGTCATTAGCCATACTAAACCATGCAAGAAAACAATTTTTAACACATGCGGAAGCGTAAATAAAGATATGTAGATACGTTGCGCAAAACACGCGCCCAAAACCTTAATGAAAGTAAATAGCCCAAAATGATCTAAACTGATTATTAGACCCGTATGAGATGCATGCGTCCTAACCGTGCTCCGAATCTAGATATCTGAGAAAACATGCTAAAGTGTGTCAACACAAAGGTTGGTGAGTTCAAAGGTTTAAACAAAATGCAAGTTCGAGAGTTTGTAGAAATGTAATCACAGTTACATCGTTAGCTAGCTAGGCTGTGTTTCAATGTCACTATGCGTTCGCAACCGAAGCATGACTGTTTGTGTTTGTTGCCTTTCCGCCTTGTCTAACACGAACAAGAGCGTTGATTAGGACAAATATTACACCCGTTTGACCTCCAGTCAAGTTAGAGTGACTAACTCGGGCGGGGTTTGTCAGACCCAGTAGTACTACTCAATACTTCCTCGCTATAATCCATATGTTAACGGTCCGATATGTTAAGGACTTTTAAGTGTGTTATGTAAGCACATAAGTGGAAAGAGAGTATAACTGAATTACCAAATCTCAATGTTTGTAAGCATGTCCGTAAGTATGTTTGTAAGCATATTTTCTCCCCCAAAGGAGATACTTAAAAGCGGGGCAGTGAACTCACCTTAGGGTGCTCGGCAAGAGTTTGATATGATGAAGATGATTATCCTACGAATCACCTATATGTACATAGCCGTATGAGACAAACAGTGTAAGAACACCTAGACTGACTATATCGACCTGACGACACGCTGGTGACTTAATTAACAGTTGCGTTGTTTGTTTTACTCCACTTTCTAGTTATGGAAAGTATCTATTTTTTTAAGGTCCTCACAAATAGTATGTTTCTATAATTAATAGGTTACCACCCAAGAACAATTAAGTCCATGATCGCACATATTCTAGCATGCACATAGGTTGGTTAAAAGCTTACATATGAAGTACATACGGTCTCCAAGTTTCAACATGTTTAGCAATAAGTTTTCTACAATGATAATACTAGCCAATTAACTCATGTGCAACCTACATCTCACGCAATATTCTGGTCCATATGAGTTCCATACAACAGTTCCCTTATTAAATCAATCAAACATCACACAGGTTATTGCAATGATTTACTGAGACAATTAAGGTTCCAAAGATCAGCCCATTCATGCTACTACACCTCAAGTTAGGTTCCCAAATTTTATATTCAGAAATATACATGTATAATGGTTACATTCCAGAAGGATTCTCAATTTAAAGTTTGGCTTAACATGCCCAAATAGATTAAACTGTAATCTTGGATCAGAGAGACGAGATTTATGTTTAAGAGTTTTCGGCATAATTGAATTTGGCGGGTTGAATGTTTTGAATATGAATGCAGTGAATATGAAAACAGGGATGGTCAAACTGATCGAAATTAGAAATAGAAATTCATATGAATCACTTAATGTTTACAATCAATTCCAACGGCTATATATACTATGTGAGGCGGTGTTTGCGTACCAGAAAACCTTCCGCTAATAACCGTTCACAACCGTCAATAACTGCCGTTTGACTTTTCCTACTTTGACCCGTAAATACTGTTACATATAGAACACTTAACATATTGTCACACTAATTAAATTACATATAGTAGGCATCATAAATAGGCTTAATTTATATTCCAACAATCACCCCCTAAATTAAACATCTTTAATCTCGGGTTCTTCAACCAGCTTGCTCCTTTCATATATGTCTTCAAGGGACTTCGTGGTCTTCCATTCTCCTTCCTCATTGCTGCTGCAATCTTCATAGATTTCATCCAAACTTCTGTAGCCTCTTGGGACATGTTCAAAGTCAGCTTCACACCTCTCATATACTTCTTTCAAACTCTTGTAACCTTTAGGGACATCTTCATTTTCTTGATCATCAAAGTTGTGCAGAAACCTTGATTCTCCAGAATGGTCTTTGCCTTCAAGTGATATGCCGAGACCTTCAAGCATTTCAGACATTTCTTTATTTTTTTCTTTCTTTGGCATTCCCTGCTTACTTTCTGTCGGCTGCATTCCCTGCATATTAATATTCCTTTCTTCACTGCTGCTATCATCCAGATTGTACACACCCGGATTTTTTGCTTCTTTTCGAGTTATGACAATTTTGCCCTTCGCGGCCTTGTATTCTTTCTGATCTGCTTCAGCCTTGGTCTTCCTGTTTCTTGGCCTCTTTGAGATGTGCCTTGGGTCTTCAAATTTAACATTCATTTTCCTTTCTTTATGAACATTGTAATACCAGTCTAATACTTCCAAATATCTTAAGTATATGATTCTGATTTCTTTTCCAAATGACCTATCAAAACCAATCAGGCTACATACCTCATTCCACTTCTTGTTTTCAGTCACCCTGTCATATCCACCCATTGACTGTACAATGACATAGAGATCGAACAACTCTATCCATTGTCCATTGCTGAGTTTAGGGGGTATGGGCCTTTCATTAACAATCTTCAAGTAATCTTTGATAAACCATTCAATTAATTGCCTAAATTCCATTTTAAGAGCATCTTTGTGATTCTTGAAAATATCATAGATTTGCATCATGTCAAGGAAAGTGACACAATCCTCTATGCTAGATACAAATTTCGACTTGCTGCATTCACCCTCATTCTTTCCTACAGATTTTGACTTATCTAAACTATCCTTTTCATTCTTGTTTAACATTGTTTCTTCTATTTCTTCATCCAAAGCATCAAAATATTCCCTTAAGTATGTTTCCTCCCTACCATTACTTCCACTTGATTCGGTGTCACTATTGTCTTCTAACTTTCTTTTACCCTTCTGATCTGTTTCAAACATTCTTACTACTTTACAAACATCTCCTTCAAATTTTACATTGAAACCTTGTTTCTTTAAATGGTCAGGGCTTAAAACATTTCTATTAAGTGCAGGAACATATTGGACAGATTGGATATCATATTTCTTTCCATCAAAGCAAATCTGAGTGTTTCCCATTCCCCTTATAAATAACATGTCATGTTCATCAGTTCTTGTTTCAATACCGAAAGATCTTTGAAAGATGGTTTGACATACCAGATGTCACTCCACCCCTTGTATTGAGTCCCAATCACAACATAATCCCTTCCCCCTGATCCTATTCTATCCGAATTTTTAAATTTCTTTGCCTTACAGTGATCCTGGGTATGACCCATGTTTCTGCAGTAGAAGCATTGAATCCGATTTTTCTTCTTCATTCTTTGCCTCTTCTGACTTGTTGTAAATGCATGAACCTTTCTGATCTTGATCCCGCTCGTTCTTCCTTTCGCTTGGAATTTCTTTTCTGTACTTTCTTTGTGTAGACTCAGATTAGACAATTTTCCTTCAACATCCATCCGGCTTCGGTCAATTTTCTTACCCATCTGGTTTGTTGACCGAGTAGAGGATTGATTCCTTCCATGTTCAATCTTCATTCTGCCTGGAGTTAAAGGATCGAATCTATTCTTGATTTCTATCGGGTTTTCTTTGGGATTTTTGACAGGAATTGGTTCACGATTTTTGTAGTATGTATTGTAAGGATTTGATCGAATGCTGCGCTCTTATACCAAGTGTAATCTTGGATCAGAGAGACGAGATTTATGTTTAAGAGTTTTCGGCATAATTGAATTTGGCGGGTTGAATGTTTTGAATGTAAATGCAGTGAATATGATAAAAGGGATGGTCAAACTGATCGAAATTAGAAATAGAAATTCATATGAATCACTTAATGTTTACAATCAATTCCAACGGCTATATATACTATGTGAGGCGGTGTTTGCGTACCAGAAAACCTTCCGCTAATAACCGTTCACAACCGTCAATAACTGCCGTTTGACTTTTCCTACTTTGACCCGTAAATACTGTTACATATAGAACACTTAACATATTGTCACACTAATTAAATTACATATAGTAGGCATCATAAATAGGCTTAATTTATATTCCAACATAAACCATAAACATGTTCCAGAAATTAGAGCTATTTGCGTACTTTTTTTGTAAAGGCAGAAAGGATATCGAAACCTTAGTCAAATGGAGTGCCACCCCCTGGGCTTGAAAGCTAACACATTGATTTAAATTCTGGAAAAAGAATCACTCAATTTCGTTAAGAATTGAGTGAGTTATGGTCTTTCGAAGTTGACCCAAAAACCTAACAGCAAGCTGTAAAAAAAACGTGATGTTATTAAGTTTGCTTAAAAATTTGTTTGATCACTTACAAGAGTTCTAAAACTCATGGGGTTGTTACAACACTTGTTAATATTCATAACAGCCACGTTACATATTATTATACATCAAGATCATCATTTAGATTACTAGTTACCATTAGCACGTGATTGAGACCAATAGGTTTTGCGGTTTCGTAAGCTATTACAAGATCACTAGTTGGCTCACACCTCACTAACGTTATTCAATAATATCATTATAAAATATACATGACAGACACATGTGTTGCACAGGTTTTGAACATTAATTAGGATCTTAGGAATCATCATACATGCCACCTGTCAATTACTCCTACATCTAATACATGCATCACCACCATTTAGTCATCTCAATCCCTAAACGATCTATACAAGCAAGTTGGTAACACCATCCTCTATTACAAATCAGCAATCAAGAGCACATAGAATCCATGATTAAACCAATTAGGGTGTCCAGAAAAATAGAGAAACCGAGAGGGGAAACGAGTGGCTACCTGCGATGACCTCCTTGCTCCCGATTGTTCCCTGGGGCTGATGCGATTCGGCTAGGCTATTAACAGCCTTCGTGGCCACCAATTAAAGGCATGGACAACAGGTGGGAGGGCTGGAAAATTGAAGAGGAAGGGAAAATAGAGAAAAAGAGAGATCGTCAAGTTTGTGAGGGGAAAGAGGGCCAAGTGTGCGACATGTTTGGGTGGAGGGGTTAACTGTACGTGAATAGTGGGGAGTAGGGAACAAGTTTCATATTCAAACTTTAAAATATGTGGATAACCTCCACAAAGTTTTGGTTAGGCCCCCCAGATATAAAGGATGTCCACCTTTTGCAAGTTACTTTGGTCATGGTTTCTTATTGCTAGTTTATGCTTCGACCGGTTAATAGTAATTAACTCACATCGCACGTATCAATTATAAATTCACGAAACGAAACTCTAATAATACATGGTACACATACGGATAGAAATCACATAAATCAATTAAAATGCAAGGTCACATACTATTGTGTAACATAGATTGTAAAAGCTTTGTTTGTTCGTCCTAGTGTTTTCTTAGTTAGTCACCAATGTTCAGGACCGACTCGTGTGTGAATGTTCGTGTAGTGAGTGACACATCTAGTAACTCTAACCGGATATAATACATGCATGAATGTTTGTTTAAAAATCATGTACGTGGCATCAATGTTTGCTTGTAACAGTGTACGTTGTGTTAGCCACGATTAACCTGAATATGTCGGGTGTCACAGACCTTAAGGTAGACGATTTAACGTTCTTATTTCTTTTTGCATGGAACACAGTTGACTAAATCATGAATACAATCATTATGTGATTAAATCACAAATGAAATCACAAAATGTGATAAGCAAAAGCATATCTGAGTATGTCTGATAGTGTGGGGTACACTGGTCAATGCAAATTTAATCAATACCTTAATATATCCAGATGTTATGAGTATGATTCTGCCAGAGTTTAAAGTTGGACAAATTATATCTGCAATCGGCATGGTTTATGTGCTTCAATAATTGAAATTGAAATGTAGTTCAGCATGTTATGACCAATATGATCCCAAGTTGTGTTCTTTCTCACATAAGACAAAAATAGTGTCTAATTTTGTATTGTTTTACTTTTCTTATCAGAAAATACCAAAAAGATTTTAAGTGTGTTTTGATATAAAATTTCTAAAAGCCAAAAAGATTTTGGTTCTTATTTGTTTTCGATTGATCAACACGAATTACAAAATCAAATTTTCAAAATCAAAATATCTTGGAGTCTCAAAGAGACATTTTGCACCAAGATTATTTATGTTGACAGGTTTCTAAGTGGAAAGAGTGCATCACAACTTCAAGTCTTCTGAAGATTGTTGATAAAGAGATTACACGCGATGCAATATCAAGTATTCAAGATTGAACTCATCGTCAAAATCGAGGAAGAGTTTGATTGAAGATACAAGATACAAGTTTGAATAGAAAAGATGATACTGCACATGCCGAGGGGGAGTTTGTTGATACATGGTCCTTGATCGTCATGTGAAGTATCAAATACAAGACGAGTCATACAAGATTACTGAGGTCCGAACTCAGGCCGAACCTGGAGTTCGGACATGGCTGAACTTGGGCCGAACCTGAGGTTCGGACCAGTGGGTTTCTCTAGTATAAATATGTGTGTCTTGTGTTGTATTTAAAAACAGTCTAAGCTTCCGTGTCATATTCTCTGAGTGTACTCTGTGGTTCTCTGTGGTTAATACAAAGCTCATTTGTATTTACTCTTTGAGTTTTACACGTTTACATTGATTTCATTACGACTAAGTAGAAGATCCACACGCTCACGCACTTTCAAGTATAAATAATATATATATAATCAAGCGTTTCCGTTTCTTTTACCGGTTAACCATTTAAGTGGGTTTGGAGTTCGTTGCACCCGGTGTAACTCTTACGGGTCGTATTCGGGTCGGGTTCGAGATTTATCGGGTCAGAACATACAATATCCAACAATCAACTCCAACTTTTAGAAGCATGTGTTAAGTAGTAGTTTGTCTTCCATTTAAGGGAAAATATTTTGAACCAATTGTCTTTTTGATAAACTTTCTGACATTCACTGAAGTGGTAGCAACCCCTGGTCCCCTTTTATTTAACACATGATTTGATCTTTTGATCCTCGGTAAATCTGCACTAAACCCTATAATTAGTTCATATGTACAGTCATTGCAAGCCAAAATCACTTTTAAAAATATAGACGATCTCTGTTTCGAATTCCCTCTTTACTTCAGGCTCATATCTTATAATATGTTCGAACGCTATATAGACCGATGTTCAGACAAGAAGGTTTCATATCGCATGTAGCACAAGGACACCAAGGATAACGGACACATTTGTGGACTTAAGCAATGAAGATCCCTCTTGAAGAGATAATTTATTCTATCGAACTGTACAACCATTGACACATTCACCTTGATATTTATCGATTCGAATCCCTTTTCCGAATCTCGTCAAGCATGTTGGATAATCATCTTTGAATTTTATACTACATATTACATCATTTACATCCTCCCAGTTGGTATCTTAACTAGGACCATTCTAAACTCACTTGTCATACTTTGGAATGTGTAGTTGCGACTACCATACGCTTACGATCTCTGCACTCGTCTGAATTCATGAACCAACCCATGATTTTTTAAAATATCCGAAGAATTTGAAAAGTGATTTTCTCACAGGTTGAACCGGAAACTTGAAACGGAAGAACAAAACACATGATTTTTTAAAATATCTTGTGTCAATTTCCATAGTTTAACAGTAGATTACTGACCATCGATTAAAATTGGTTTTAAGTAACACAACAATTTTCTTCTTCTTTTTCTTTTTGTATCAAGAGATGGACTCTTTGACACATGGTTTTCTTTATTAAAGGTTTTGAAAACATTTTGAATTTAATCAAAGTTCATCATCCTAATTGCTGTAATGAGGTAGAAGAATCTAGCCTCATCAAAAGCTTTTGTAAATAAGTCAGCTAATTGGTGATCCGTATGAACTTTAAGCAATTTGATTAAGTTCTTTTCAGCACAATCTCTAATAAAATGGTACCTGATATCAATGTGCTTTGTCTTTGAATGCTTCATAAGGTTGTTGGTGATGGAGATGGCACTGTTGTTGTCTGCATAGATGGGAGTTTCCATGAAAGTAATTCCATAGTCCAACATTTGATTTTGGATCCACAAGACTTGTCCACAGCAGCTTGAAGCAGCAATATACTCAGCTTCAGCAGTAGAACTAGAAACACATGTTTGTTTCTTGCATTGCCATGCAACAAGTTTCTCCCCCAGAAACTGACATCCGCCTGATGTAGATTTCTTATCAAGGTTGCAGCCCCCATAATTGCTATCAATGAAAGCCTTGAAGGTGAAATCAGAATTCTTAGGATATCACAAACCCAACTTAGGATGACCCTTCAAATATCTGAATTATCCTTTTCACTGCCAACATGTGAGATTCCGTTGGTGATGATTGATACCTTGCACATAGGCAAACACTGAATATCATGTCTGGCATGCTTGCTGTTAGGTAGATCAAAGATCCAATCATAGCTCTGTACATATGCTCATCCACTGGTTCACCACTTAAGTAACTTGAGAGCTTGTGGGAAGTGGATATGGGAGTTTTGGCACTTAAAGCTGGCTAAATATCAAATCATTTAAGCATATCCTGAATGTATTTTAACTAATTCAGAAAGATACCAGTAGCAGTTTTCTTCACTTGTAGTCCCAAAAAGAAACTAAGCTCTCCCATTGAGCTCATTTCAAATTTGGCCTGCATAAGAGCTTCAAATTCTTTACATAGAGCAGAGTTGGAAGAACCAAATATAATATCATCCACATATATCTGCACCATCAACATGTCTTTACCAACCTTCTTGATGAAGAGTGTTTTGTCAATGGCTCATCTCCTATAACCATTTTCCAAAAGATAGTTTGAAAAATTTTCATACCAGATTCTAGGAGCTTGCTTGAGGCCATATAAAGTTTGATTAGCTTACACACCCTGTTTGGATAGTATGGGTCCTCAAAGCCTGGAGGTTGACATACATACACATCTTGATCTAGCAACCCATAGAGGAAAGCACTTTTAACATCCATTTGAAAAACCTGGAAGTTCTTGAATGCAACATAGGCTAAGAAGATTTGGATTGCTTCAAGCCTGGCTACAGGAGCAAAAACCTCATCATAATCTATAATTCCTCTAGCAAAAACCAATCGGATGAATTCTGCTGATTCTTCTATCTTAGTAGATGGGAAATTCATGGCTTCTACCATTTTTGGGAATGCTGAGCTGAGTGAGATGGGATCGGGTGTTACATTCAACTCTTGAGAATTGAGCTCATTTGACGTATAATCATTTGAGTTCAAAGGCTCAGTGAATCCAGAGTCAGAGTTCTCAATGGAACCTGAAGTGCCATTTTCCGGTTGAAGTTGAGCTGGAGAATCAAGAGAAGTAGCTTCGGTTTGAACTTGAACCGGAACAGCATCCACTTCAACTTGAATAACTTCAGTAGAGTTGTGGACAACAGTTGGCTTCAGAGGCTTGGAACTAACTGATGAAATGTAGGGTCAATGTTAAAATTATTTAATTTTGAATCTCCAATGCTCAACAGCTGAAGATCTATTTACCTATTCCTGCAAAGAAATACTCACAGGCTTCTCAACAGTTGTGTTGAAAGCAGTAGTTGGTGCATCACTGTCATATAACTAAGTGGGTTAAGAAGTAAAGTTGTTCTTTGATTTCTCATTAAAGAAGAAATTTAAAATCTCTTCAACAACTTTGGTTCTCCTGTTGTATAAACTGTATGCCTTTGACACCCCATAGTATCCAAAAAAATATCCATCATCTTCTTTTTCAGCAAATTTTAGCAATAGCTCATTGGTTATAAGAATTATGATAGGACACCCAAAGGATTTAAAGAAATAGATATTTGGTTTCCTATTTCTCCAAAGTTCATAAGGTGTTTCATTCTTTTCTTTAATAATCAAAATTCTGTTTTGAACATAGCAAGTAGTATTTACTGCTTCTGCCCAAAATATAATAGGGAGTTTTAAATCAGCCAACATAGCTCTAGCAGCTTTAGTTAGTGTTTTGTATCTCCTTTCAGCAACTCCATTATGTTGTGGAGTTCTGGGAGCACTAAACTGTCTAGTGATTCCCTTTTGCTCAATAAAAGAATTTAAAACATGATTTTTAAATTTTGTGCCATTATCACACCTTATTGTTTTGACTTTCAATTTTGATTGATTTTCCAACTTGATCACAAGAGTTTTTAGCAATTCAGCAGTTTCATCTTTTGTTTTTAGTAAGAAAACCCAAGTATATCTGGTAAAATCATCAATAATCACAAAACAGTATGATTTTTTCCCAAACTCATCTCCCTTGTTGGCCCAAAAAGGTCCATATGTAACAATTCTAAGGGTTGTGAGATAGAACTTTCAATTTTTGGTTTGAAGGATGACTTGTGTTGCTTATCCTTAAGGCAAGGCACAGTGCTTAGAACAAGTGAATTGTTTGACAGGAAGACCCTTGACCAAACCAAAATTTACAATTTTATTCATATTCTTGTAATTCACATGTCCTAGCCTTCTATGCCAAAGATTAAATTCATCGATAGAGGCTTTGGATATAAAACATGCAGTGCCACTGGTAGGTGCAGCAACTGACATATACAAGACATACAAACCTTCTTTCTTGGGTGCTTTGAGTAAAATCATTTCATCAGGAATTTTATTTCAGATTTGAGTATATGATGGCCTCTCTCTCATTAACAAAACATTTAACTTCTTATCACACATTTGTGAGACACTAAGCAAGTTGAAGTTTAAAGTACCAACAAGATTGACTTTATCAAAGCTTACCAAACCATTTGTAACATCTCCTTGAGCTGAGGTGTACCCCTTGTTGCTTCCAAATGCAACTGATCCTCCGTTGTGTATTTTTGTGTTTTCTAAAATGTGCTTATTTCTTGTCATATGGCTGGTGCACCCGCTGTGAACGATCCACAACCGATCTTGACTTTTATTCTACACCTGCACATATCAATAATTGGTTAATTTTGTAGGGGACCCAAGCCTTTATGGTCTTGGGTCTGCCTAAAGCACCATTATACTTATACTCCATCAACACTAAAGTATATAAAATAGGTTGTTCTGTAAGCAAATCATCATTTTCAAATTCTGAGTCAAAGTCTTGAACTTGACTTGACTGATGAAATCTCTTATTTCCTATTTTTTTTTCTTTCAAGGGCTTTCCTTTCTCTAAACTCTCTGAATTTTCTCTGTTTCTTGGTTTCAGTTTTTACAAACTCATTTGTTGAGGACTCATTTTGACTAGAAGTTCTAGTTCTTTCAGGTGAAAGGCAAATTTTTCAGGTCCATAATTTCTTTGAAGATTTTTCACCTTGAAGCGGAAAGGATGAACTTCCGCTTAAACTAGGTATAGATTCATTTTGACCAAAACTTTTCCCAGTTTTAAACATGTTGCGAGAATTAACTTTTCCTCGTGAAGGATTCCTCCTTCCCGTCCTTCAAAGTGTTCAAAATTATCACTGAACTTAACAGATGGTCTTTGTTTTAATGCAGTTAGTGATCTGAAATTTTTCTTGTTTTCCGATTGAAAATGAGTTTCAGCGGAAAAATGATTCGCTTGATGTTCAACCGGAAAACTATTTTGTTTAAAAACTGAAAGACTTCCGTTTCTTTCATTTCCAACAAGAACTCTATTTGAATCAGATTCAAAATATTTAACTGTGTGACTTCTTTCAGGAGAAATTTTGCCTATCAGTTTCTTTGACAAATCATACTTTTGATTTTTCACAGCTTTTGATTTTGAAGATTGATTTTTGTCAGAGGCTTAAAGTAGCATACTATTGCCAAGTGACCAAATTTTCCGCAAACTATACGCTTAGGTGTTGATACCTGATATGTGCGTCGTGTGAAGTATCAAACAAAGTACAAGATCATGTCAAACTAGATCTGGCCGAACTAGGTCCGAACCTGAAGTTCGAACTGGCCGAACCTGAGGTTCGGCCGAAGCTGGGATCAGCGGGTATATATATGTGATTGGTCTTTGTATTTGTAGACTTCTGAGCGGGTGAGATTTCTTAAGTGTGTGTTTTCAAGGTGTGTCTCTGTGTTGTGTTTCTGAGTGTTTCACTGGTTGTAATTGTTCATTTTGATCAATAAAACAATCGGTTAATTACGTTTCGATGCCCGATTAGCTAGATCGAGTAGACGATCCAATGCTCACGCATTTTCAAGTGGTATCAGAGCTTTCTGGTTCACTCTACTGATCTGTGGTTGCTACTCTCGGATTCTTGAGCGTTTTTGAAGTTTTCTCGTGCTTCTTTTTGTATTTTCAATCATTTCTAACGTGTGTTTTGTGTTAAACTTGCTTTTAAATCGTTCCGAATCATTTTTCTGGTTTGACTGTTACAAATTTCATCAAAATTCATCAAAAATCGAGCGTTTTTGAAAAATTATGTCGAAGTTCGGAGTCTCCAGATCAGGTTCTGTAAAACACAGGA
>JBCNJP010000013.1:7131270-7189919 GCA_039602395.1 Deinandra increscens subsp. villosa
TAGGCAAACTATTCAACAGTTTCAGATTCTTGTCTTCCTTGTCTGGTTCAACATTATAGCTGGACATTTCAGCCATCAGCGGCACAAACCTCTGCACCTGAGCCTCAAAGGATTCACCTTGAACATGGTTGAACAGATTAAACTTTTGCTTCAGCATTTGCTTGCGGCTTGCCTTTATATCAGGATTCCCTTCATAAGCCACAACCAAAGCATTCCAGAGTTCCTTAGCGGTCTTGCAGTGTTTGAAACCTTGAGCAATATCTGGTGTTAATGCCATAGTCATGATGGCAAATGCTCTTTCTGCTTTGTTGCATCTTTCCCAATCATCATCGTCATACTCATCTTAAGTCTTGACCTTCCCTGCATTAACTCCTTCTGCGTGAGTAGGTGTGAATGGTCCATGAATAACTGCCCTCCAGAGTCTTAGGTCAACACTCTTCAAGTGATTTTCAAATTGATATTTCCATTCCAAAAAGTGTGAGTCTAGGTGGGCGAGTGATGGATCCAATCTCAAAATCCAACTTCTGATACATACTTGGTTCGAAATCCATTTCGTAAGCTTAGGGAACCTAAAACTAATGTCCAAATGTCCAAACAAATGAGATTACGATGACACACTCCTGATTACGATCGTAAACACAATTACGATCGGGAACACTGATTACGATCCAAACAAAATCGTAAACTCCAAATTCAATAAGAATAATCGTAAACTCTTGATTACGATTTCCGATTACGACTCCGATAGTCGTAAACCCTTGATTCCGATTAGAAAAACTCGTAAACACTAATTACGATCCGAATTGATCGTAAACTCCGATTACGACTCCGTGTTTCCGGTAATGCAAAATCGTAAACACCAATTACGATTCAGAACAATCATAAACTCTAAACTCCGGATCGTAAACGCGATAAAAATGCCAACTTGAAATCGTAAACTCGATTACGATGAAGATCTTCAACAAACACAATCGTAAACCCTCAAACAAACCCAGAAATCAGTCGTAAACCAGAGGAACATCAACAGGACCAATCGTAAACACTCCAAACACCTTCAAATCTTCAACAAACCAAGATTTTTCCAGAAAAACAGCTTGAATCAATATCGTGTGAGCCTCGAATCACTGATTCTTGGCTCTGATACCAATTGTTGGTCCGAGATCAAACCAAGAACACGATATCTAATCACAAATGAGTGCGGAAACCTCAAATGTGATTGATTCAAGAAACAAGTAGAAGAAATAGACTCAATCTATAGGAAAGATTGAATCTTGAATGAATATCACTACTTAAATGAAGCTGATCGCAAACTGATGAGAGCACAGAAATCGTAAACTGAAAATTGTATTGAAAAGCTTAGTCAAAATCATAAACAAGTGAGGCTTATATAGTACCTCATACAAGCCCTAATACAAATCGTAAATAAGAAAGTAGCCCACATGGCCCAATCGTAAACAATAAAAAGCCCAATAACTAATAAGCCCAAAATAATAAACTAGCCCACTAACTAATGTTCATGCCTTAATTAAATATAGCCCAACACTACCCTTTCCCACCTTTACATATTTGGAGTTGATCTTGATACGCACAAAAGGATTGTTTGTATCAGACAGATCTTCAGAGTCAGCCCCAATATTCAAAAAGTCATCATCATCATCATCTGATTCATCTTTATCTAACAAGGTGTTAACAGCTGGTGTCTCAGTCACGGTGACAGTTACTGGAACTTCTTGTGCTGAGATCACCGGCTCAGACACAGTTGGTTGAGAGACAACAGGTTCCGGATTCACTGATTCCTGTACAACTGGTACTCGGCGTTTCGGTCTCTTCACTCTTCCTTGTTGCAATATCTGGTTATGTTCCTCGATCCAACTATAATCGAGTTCTTCGGAATCACTTCCCGAAGAATGATGAGCAGCATCATGAGCTGGTGCCACATAATCAGAATTAGCCAAATGACCAATTAGACGTTTCAATTTGGGCTGCTCTTTTGGTGTTTTCTTTTGCTAAGATGCTAAAGCACCCACACGCGCTTCATTCATGTGTTTCAGCTCCATCTTGTGAATATCAAGCTTCACCAAATCTGGATGTAGATCATTGAGAATCATCTAAAGAAACCTCGGATATATTGTAGCTTTCTTTTGCCTCGGAGTTAGGTTATCTCTCATGTAGTGAAAAATCAACCCAGCAACATTATAAGGACGGTTCATCACCAAGGAATTTAACAATGATAGCATCACCTGGTTAACTTCATCATGCCCAGATATTCTGTGCCCCAGACACACCAATAGCACATGCACTAAATACTTATATGGAATGCTAAGCGATTATTTGTAGACCCAATCTTTACTTGGATCATCAGTGTACCAAATTCGCTTTAATAACGCCACATTATCTGCAGGTGAGAATTCCAACGGTGCATTTGGTGTGTCATCTTCTAACTTCATAACTCTTCTAATATCAGCTTCTGTGAACTCGACAATTCGACCCTGAACAGTTGCTGAAATTCTAATTGGAGCATCAGTAATCGTCCTTGCAGTACTCCAGAATTCCACCACGATGTCACGATACACATCACACGATTGTGTGATTGCATAGAAAATCCTCGATCGTCGTAGAAAATCAAAAATTCTAAAACCTCCAAATTTGGCAAGCTTTGATCTCGCAACTCCAAGATGAGCACACACGTTGTGTTTATCACTGACTTTTAATTCGTTTGTCATATCTGAAAACACATAAAACTAAAACTTCATTAAATCCCATGTTATTAACAGATATGTTCACCAATTTCGTCAATTCATTGTCGTTTGCGTAAAAAAACAATTTTTTAACAAAAAATTATCTTGTCCGAACCTAGTCTGAACCAAGTCCGAACTCGGTGCGAACTGATAGAAATCATTTTTATCATCTAAAAACATGTTTTAAGTAGTCTATCTTCAGATCTAGAAACTTGAAAACTGTCGGAACGAATATCGAACATAATACCGACTAAGAGTGACTAAATACTAAATCCAATCACACCAGTGAACTCGGAATAAAAAATCCTACCTAGAACAAGTCTCAAATCGTTCAAACATGCGTAAATCAAAAGTTAGAATTTTGGGTAGCAGTTCGGTAAGAGTTCGGAGTAAAAGGGAAATAGTGACCTCCGAACTTTGAGGTTGGCTATTTATAGCCTGAGAAGTTCGGACCTCCGAACTTCCTCCGAACTTCCTTCGAACTCCACTTTCAGATAAATAATGTCACCGAACGCTATCCGAACTCCCTCTTCGGCCTCTCCAAACCCTGTCCGAACTCGGTCTTCGGACCCTCCGAACTCCTGGTTCGGACGTCCGAACTTTAGGTTTGGACATTTTCAAAATTTCAGTTTTAACCCCTTGAACTTTTGATGAATCTTCAAATTGAACCTCAAAAGTTTAAAAATTTGTCAATTTGCCTCAAACTTCGTTCAATTCGATGATGAGCTTTGTGAATTCAAATCCATTTGGTTGTATCCCGGCATAATTTGGATTTTCACTATCGGTTTGATCGAAAATAAAATAGAAACAAAATCTTTTTGATTTTATAAAATTTCCGAACACACCGAAAATCTTTTTGTGATTTTTATAAGATTATGCTAAAACACACCTAAAATCTTTTTGTGATTTTTAGATATTTAAACAACTCACCAAATAGAAATGAAATAACAAAATTAAAAACAAATATAACTTATATTTTTGCGAGGAAGATCCAGACGCGAGATCATATCAGCAAATGTGCATCAGACACACTTCAATTTTAATTTTAATCAGCATGCAAGCCAAGCTGGCAGCAAATACAATTGTTCAATTTATTTTAGCTCAGGCAGATCAATTTTTATAGTTTGCCGATATGTTAAGGTATGATTTAGCATGCATTGATAATGTGATAACCCACACAATCCGAAATACTGGTAATCTAGCTTATTCTATTTTTGTATTTTTTACAGAATTTTTGATTTCCAACAGAGATTTATCGTCCATGGTGTTTCATGCAAAAATAAAGTAGAACCTTAAACAACAACAATCAGGTCGGCCGGTAGGCATGCAGAGAAAGTCCGATTGTTTAGGAAAATAAAAATAGAAAATAAAGCAGAAATTGTATAACCCAACAACAATCAGGTCGGTGCTCCCGCACACGCAGAGAAAGTCTGATGAGTTATACGAAACACCAAAGAAAATAAAGCAGAACATCAAACGAACACCAATCAGGTCGGTCTTGTGGACACGCAGAGAAAGGCCGATCGTTTGATAAAATAAAGAAAATCAAACAAGTTTAAATCTTTGCAAAATGAACGCATGCATACAGCAGAACATCTCTTATTCTGTTTTTGCTATTTTCATTTTGTCTTTATTGCCAAAATCACACAGCATCCATCATGATGTGCCTCACAATTAATCAAGCAGAAATTTTATGTTTATATCATACTAGCATATATCAGATTTGCCTTCACGCACTTAACTAACTAAACAAGTACCTACAACCTTTATTTTTACTTTATCCATGATTGATAACACACGCCGATGTAATATCATTTCTCGCTTGGTCAGATCAATTTCTCAATTTTTTATTTTTCCATTTTTTTATGCTTTTTGCATTTTTCAATTTTTTTAACTTTTCTGATAATTCTCCCCCTAAAATACAAACTCTATTTTTGGATTTTGTAATAAGAAAAGAAAAACATACAACAAAAAATGAAAACAAAATAAAAAATGATCAACCGAAAGTTACTAAACAGGTAACTTTTGTATGCCGTTAATCTGCAAAAGATAACGAAAGCGGGTTTTGTCAAACGCTTTTGTAAAAAGGTCCGATTTTTGAAAATCCGTATGGATCTTTTGCAGATCAATCAAGTGTTTCTCAAAACAATCACGTATGAAGTGATAACGGATGTCGATGTGTTTTGTTTTAGAGTGGTGAATGGGGGTTTTTAGTAAAGCAAATTGCAGTAGAGTTATCTATTTAAATAGGAGTAGTAAGAAACTGCAAACCGTAATCCCGCATTTTCTGTTGTATCCATAAAACCTGAGAACAGTAACTCGCAGCTGCTATGTATTCAGCTTCTGCCGTGGATGTAGCAACGAACGTATGCTTTTTACACTGCCATGACACCAACCGCTCGCCTAAAAATTGACATCCAGCCATGGTTGACTTGAAATTAATCTTGCAACCGCCATAGTCCGAATCTGAGTAGGCCGATAGGTCGAACTTATCATCACGAGGATACCAGATCCCGAGATCTGTGTTACCCTTCAGATAAGCTAGAATCCCCTTGACTGCATTAAAGTGAGAAACTCGAGGTGCTGCTTGGTACCTGGCACACAAACACACTGCAAACATAATGTCAGGTCTACTAGCTGTAAGATACATCAATGAACCTATCATTGCCCTATATCAAGTGACATCAATTGTTTCACCCTCTTCGTCAGGACAAAGGCCATGTGCCAGCTATATCGGAGTTTCGGGTATACAAACATCTTCAACTTTGAATCGAATCAGAACATCTTTCACATACTTCGTCTGATGTATGAAGATCCCTTTGTTAAATTGCTGAACTTGTAACCCCAAGAAGAATGGCATTTCCCCCATCGAACTCATTTTTAAACCTGGTTTGCATCAATTTCTCAAAATCTTTTGATAATTGTTCGTTTGAACTGCCAAAAATGATATCATCCACATAAATCTGTACCAAGAGCAAATCCTCCCCCGTTTTCCGAAAAAAACAATGTAGAATCAACCAACCAATGCTTGAATCCGTTGTCAAGTAGATAAGTGGACAAAGTCTCATACCAAGCTCGAGGAGCCTGATGGAGACCATAAAGTGCCTTGTCCAACTTAAATACCTTCTCTGGATAACCAGGATCGTAGAATCCTGGAGGTTGCTTGACGTACACTTCTTCTTTCACTTTGTAGTATAAAAACGCACTCTTGACATCCATTTGGTAGACCATGAATCCATGATGTGCCGCATATGCCAAAAAGATACGTATTGCTTCAATTCTGGCAACCGGTGCATACACCTCGTTAAAATCGATTCCTTCTTCCTGAGAAAACCCTTGTACAACCAAACGGGCTTTGTTACGGACTATCACTCCATGGTCATCTCTTTTGCACTTATAAACCCACCGTGTTCCGCACGTTTCTTTACTTCCAGCTGGTAGATCGACTAGGTGCCACACTCCTAACTTTTGAAATTGTAACAACTCCTCTTGCATCGCTTCTACCCACGAGTCGTCTTATAAAGCATCATCAACATTCTTTGGCTCAATTTGGGATAGAAAACATGAATGAAAAGCTTCTTCCTGAATACCAGATTCCAGAATTGTTAACAAAGCATTGCTCTCAACTTGATGTCTTGTTGATGTTTTCTTGAGGATGAATGGTGTTTATCCGGAGCGTCTGATGAATCGGAACCACAACCGTTTCAGTCATATCAGGAACATGATCTTCCTCAACCACCACATTCTCAGTTGAATTAACCGAAACATCACTTGAAGTAGCTTCAACTTGTGGATCGACTTGTTGAATAGGAATCTCAACCTGATCTGACACGGCTTCATGAAATTCCTCATCATCATCAGAAGACATATCATCAACCATGATTCTAGAATCATTTGTTGTTTCGGTCAAATAATCATAAGCAACAGGCACATCCGGAGTAGACAGAGTTTCAATATTGAGAACCGGAGTATCATCTTGTAGATTAATATAAACTCGAGTAAGAACATCATCAGATACTTCTGGTGTTGATTCAAGTTGATTAAACAGTGACTTGTAATCGAACATCCAGTCCGGTCCAACACCTTTGGGTGGTTGAGTATAGGATTGAAAGTCAACATGTAAATTCTCTGCCACAGTACCAGTCTGCTTGCTGAATACTCATTTCTTCTGATTCGAGTAACCGACAAACAAGCCTTCAAAGACTTTGTCGTCAAACTTGCCTGCAGACGTCAAAACAATACACGGACACCCAAAAGGCTCCAAATGTTTTAGATTTGGCTTACGATTCGTAAGAAGTTCATAACAAGTCTTTCCAAGACGTTTCACCATAAGCCCTAGATTTAGCACATAACATGCTGTGTTGACCGCTTCTGTCCAGAAATGAACCGGCAATTGAGCATCAGCCAACATCGTTCGTGCTGTCTCAATAATTGTATGATTTTTCCGCTCTGCAATGCCATTTTGCTGAGTAGTATATGGCGTACTGAATTCATGTACGATCCCTTTTTCTAAACAAAACATCCTCACTTATATAATGACTCAAGTGTAGTAGTTAGGTTGATAAGGATCCTTGAAGTTTCATCTTTAGAGACCAGAAAATCGACCCATGAAAATCTTGAAAATTCGTCGGTCACCACAAGACAGTACCAGTTACCGGAAATGCTTTTACGATTCACAGGACCGAATAGATCCATGTGAAGCAATTCTAACGGAACATCAATTGAGTGGTACTTCTTCAGTGGATGAGATTTTCTCTTCTGTATTCCTTTCTTGCAACTCACACACACATCATTAAAAACAAACTCGATGCTTCGGAACCCCTTCTACAAGATCCCTACGCACTAATTAGTTCATTTTTTGATAATGGATGTGACCCATGCGACAATGCCATAGAACAGATTCTTTCTCTAAAGCTTTTGACAGAAAACATTAACCCACAACCTTTGCTTTGGCTGAATTCATATCAATCATGTACAAATTCGAGAAACGCGGTGCTTGCATCACAGCAAACTCATCTGGAATCTTGTAACCAGGCTTCAGAATCAGACATTCACTCCCTATGAAAGCAGTCGTATATTGCTTATCACATATCTGGGAAACGCTAAGAAGATTGTACTCGATTTATCAGATTTTTGCTTTTTTAACGGACAGTTCCGATATGTATGACCACGGTTCTTGCATTTAAAACACTTTCGTTTATTAATCAAAACTTCCTTAACCGTGTCATCATCCATATCGGACTCAAAAAAAGTTTTTGTTTCTTGGTTTTCAAACCCTTCTGATTAGACCCACGATGATTACTAACATCATCATAACAACCAGAATCATAACCTGAAACACTTTCTGGAAAATCACCACAATAACCAAATTGACCCCTAAAGGGTGGATTTCTAGAATAGTAATGATCCTCATAATTCTGATATCTGTCCTTCCTCCCACCATGCCTTGGACCAAAGTCATTTCTGAATCCATCATCAACCCACCTTGGACCCCTTCCAAAGATTGGTTGATTTGCTCCATTGCCAAATTAATAATAAAAACCATCATCATTATAAAATTGTGACCTTTTAACATATGGACTTGGTTTTCTGAAATTTGGTTGCACTTGTTTTTGAAAAACTCTTGGTGGTGGTGATTGAAAAGTTGGTTTAGTTGGTTTCTTGTTAACATATTTTTGAACAAATTTTTGAACCCTATTAACCAACCCAGATTCAGAATGATGATCTGAATGCTCCGAGTTAAGTGTGTCCATTGGTATTATGACTTTACCATTCCCCATTCTAATGGGCACACTCCTCGCATTTGGATCATACTTGGGATCATAACCTCCTGAAAAAGATCTTATCAATCAAATTGGGATTGACCATATCTAATGAAAAATCCTTATCGCTATACATCACATCAGATCCTTTCAAGCGATATGTTACCCATTTTTCAGACTTATCAGAATTGGTGTTCTAAGTTAGTTTGCCAGCCTTAGCCTTTTCAGATTTTGTGACATTAGACGATGAACCTTGTTCAAAATGTTTTGATTTAGACGCAAGCATAAACCCAACTCCACCATGTTTGATCTTTTTACCCTCGACAGACTTGCTTCGAGCAATCTGTTTCTGTTCAAACTCACTCAGTTTCTTCAGCTCAGACTTGATAGTTGGAAAATTACATTTTGAAATCAAATCTTGATGATCTGGCTTAGAAACATTTGAACGAGTGGGTTTGGAACTTTCAGTTTCAGTTTCAGACACGAGATCATCAATTTTATCGAAGTCCGAAACATTATAAAACAATTCATCAACCGTAGAATCCAATACAGATTTTTCAGTCGAATTTTTATCGGATTTTGAACCAGTTGATTGATGATCACTTTTCTTTTCATGAGAAGAAACTTCCACCTTTGCTTCAGACGAAGGACCAGTGATAATAATAACCGGAGGCGGAACTTGGCTCAACTTACTAGACACATTTTCTTTTTCGGCTTTGTAAAGAAAATTAGTAAACGAAGATGGAACTTGAAAAGTGTCAATCTTTTGTTTTTATTCAAAAACTTCAGTTTTAAGATCTGAAACAAGTTTTTGACTATTGGCTAAGTCCTTCTGTGTGGACACGAGCAGTTCAGCTTGATTTGAAAATTCATATTTTTGAAGACGTAACCGCTCGTGAACAGACAACAACTCCTTCATGGTTCCTTCCCATCTTTCTTTTTATATATTCATATCCGCTCTTGCTACCGATAAAAGATCATTCAATTTGGTCTTTTCATCTAAGTGCGCACTCTTAGCGGCAGCAAACTGATCACATGATTTGCACATTTGAGAATAGGAAACTACCTTAGATGATGTATCGGCCATTAAAGCAACCAATTCTGTGATGTTGTTTCTTTTCAATGTACCAACCTCCTGCTTCAAGCTTTTGTTTTCATCAGATAGCTTTTGCATCTCTTTCTGCAATGCGATCATCTTGTCAGCAATCTCCACAGCATTTTGCTGATCCTTCTCATATTGTTGTTTCAATGAGAGACTCTTTTGATATAAATTCTCAAAATCATTGGCTGTGTCTATTGCTTTAGCTTTCGCAGCCTTGCATTCTTTGATCAGTGCTTCCTTCTCCTCGGTTAGAACTTGAACTTGCTTTTCCAACAAGAGAATAGCATCCGATTCAACTTTCTCAGACATTGAATTTGCCATGAAAGCAAATTTTTCTTTAAGAAGAGATTGATGATCATCCTTTGAATCCGACACATTTGCTTCTTCACCGGTTCCAACATTAACTCCACCAATTGCTTCGTCATGAACTTTATCTCCATCTTGACTAGACTCCGTCATGGTATCTTCATCCTGCACATGTTGAACAATCAATGCAGATGTCTCAGCAAATTGGTTACCCCAGTTATAAGTTTTGTCTTCTTGAGACACTAATGCTTTAGTAGGTTCAGATTTGGGGTTTGAGTTTGAGGAACTCCCTGGATTTGAAGCATTGGTTCCAGAAGTATTAGTCTTAGGAGCAAACTTTTGATATTCCTGATTTTTTGGCTGAGAGCATTCCCGAGCGAAGTGTCCAAAATTTGAACAGTTATAACACCTCATCTTAGACTTATCAAAACTAATTCGACCTCCCGAATTCAGCTCTTTCCTTCCAGTCTTCTTCAGAAATCTCTTGACCCGTCTAGCAAGCATGGAAAACTGCTAGTTAATATCCATAAGCTCCAAATCGTCCGGATCAACCTGATCATAATCCTCTTCTGTCAACTCTCCATTGCTTACCTTCCCAGTAATAACCCCGTAATATGATGACACCAAAGCAGACACAAGAGCCATATAATCTTCCATCGTTGTAACCGACATGGCCATCTTGCTTGTATTCATCAGATTACTTGCAGGAACTGAGACATTACACCCTCCCGAACCATAATTGTATTCATAATTGTTTGAACTCATTCCATTTCCTAATCTTAAACCATTTCTAGGCAAATTCCCAGCCACAAAAGCAGTTGCTGGTGCTGAACTTGTCGCTTTACCAGATTTGCCCGAAATGGTTGCAGCATTTGAACCATAGTAGACTTCAGGATTCTGGACTTCGGCAGGTGCTGTATTCACATTTTTCAAGTCTAAATCTCTCGCTTGTAACTTGCCCAACAGCTTCACAAATGTTAACGTTGAGTAATCTTTATCATTTGTAATCATCAAGACATACGATTCCCATTTTGATGGCAAACCTTCAAGTAATTTTTCTTTAAGTTTCTCGCCGTCCTTCTTAATCTGAACCGTATCCATCTCAGATAACAGATGACAATATCTTGAAATTAATTCAGGAACGCCTTCACCATCAAAATGTTTAAAGTTATCAAATTCCTTGTTCAAGACCTTCTTCTTACTCTTTTTGTATTGGTCGTTGTCTTCACACCGTTCCTTCAACATTGTCCATAATTCATGAGAATCTATACATCTTTTGAACTGATGCAGCAACTCTTTCGGTAATGCTTGAGTTATAAGACCGTAGGCCTTTTGTTCTCTGTTGTAGTCTGTTTTCTGTTGTAGATCCAGATTTCTTTGCATTATGGGAACGTTGTTGACACCAACCAGATAAACATACGGTGCATCCATAGCAATCCATAGATCAGGATCGGTAGTTCCAATATACGCCTCGAACCGTTTTTTCCGGTTATAGTAGTCTTCGAACCTGAGCAACTTGGGAACTTTCTGAGTAGTCCCAATCTCATTATCGTAGTTCAACAACGTCTGCATTTGAGACTGAATAGCAGCGAATGCTTGGAAATCCGACATTTTGAAAACTTGAATTTTCTGATTAGTCCGAATTCTCCCCGAACTTTAAAGAAACTCCGAACGTGCTCCGAACTTAGTCCGAACTCAAATACACAGTCCGAACTTCCACCGAACTCTCAACGAACTTAGTCTTTCTGAAAAACACCGAACTCTCTCCGAAACACCTCCGAAATCGGTCCGAACACTCTCCGAACGTGGAATGAACCCTCACAAAACAACAATTCGACCGAACTCCCTCCGAATGAACTCCGAACTCTCACCGAACAGGAAATCCGACCGAACTCTCTCCGACTGGGCTCCGAAGTTCGGGTTCGGAGCGGTTATGCCGAACGTGGGGTTCGGCCAAACGAGAAAATTTCGGAAAACTTTGAATCACACAAAAAAATTAAACCTCTCGAGCTATGGACTATCAATCGAACGAAACACAGCAGAAAGAAAGCATTTGATCGTAAATCATGATGAATACAAGGCAGATTTTCATAAATGAAGTTTAGACTTGATGAAAAACGAGCTTTTAACCACACAATTGACCATAATCGAACTGAGCAATACCAGATAGCTCTGATACCACTTGAAAACACTGGAGCGTACGGATCGGATTAGTTCGACATCAATCATGTAATAGAAACATAAACAAACGTGTAAATAACATGTTCAATCTCTCATTCAATAACAAGACCAGTTATAGAGAGAATCAGAACAAATACACTTTGGAAACACACACACTTCTCAAAAACTCGTTACAAATAACAAAGCTAACAACCTATTTATAACTATCGACTGTCCGAACTCCTATGCTGGTCCGAACCTGAGGTTCGGCCATAGTTCGGTCGGGGTTCGACCAGAGTTCGGCCAGCAGCAAAAAGGTTGAAATCTTCAAGTCTTTGTCTGATCCAGCACGTTGCCACATGATGTATCAACGGTATCAGAACTATTTGGTTCATTCTACTGATCATTGGTTGCTGTTTTTGGAGTTTTTAAAACAAAAAGTGTGGTTTTTCGAAAATTTGAAGTGTTTTTGCGAGTTTTTGAGTGTTTCAGTCGAGAATTTCATGAAAAAATGTGTTCCTAAATCATTTCTCATCACTTTTTCTCGTTCACTGCTGCAAATCTCGTTCAAATCTTTCTAAATTTGAAATTTTTGAGTGAAAATGGTTCAGTTCAGCTGAAGATCATCCTATTTGAAATAACCGTCATCCAAACTCACGGTTCGGCTCCTGTTCGTCTTTTCCGAAGTCTCAGTTCGTTTAGAGTTGTTTCAGTTGTTTCAGTTCGGATAAGGTTTGGTTTCGGTTCAGATAATTTACACTTCGGGACAAGTTCGGATAGATTGTTCAGTTCGGAAGCTCAGTTCGGATAACTTTCTGTTCGGTTCAAGTTTAGCTCATATTGGGTATTTTGAGTTGTTTTACGAAAATTGACGTAATTTGAGAAACGTTAAGAGTTACGGAACCCAATACCAGCCAAAACGACCATCTCGAAGAGATCTACACTTTTACTCGCCTAACGGCTAGTACCCTCCGTTTCGATACCCAAATCCACTTTTAAGACCTTTGTTTTTTAGTTTGAAGTTATTGGAGCATCATATTTCGGAAAAGATATCGGATTTCCAAGCATTTTCCATCATACAAAACGCGATGCAAACCTTGATTAACTTTGATAACGAAATTGGAACAAGCCAGAAAGTTCCCAAGTTGTTAAAGTTGGAAGATTATCAGAATTGGAAACAACGATTTTCTACTTACATAAGCACGGATGATATCGATTTGTGGATTCCGATTCGAAAGCTTTACATGCACCCGACTGATCAAGGAGATTTCAAAGAAATTCATACTTTTGATGCCGTTGAAAAGAAAAGCTATGAGCTTGAACAAAAGGTGTTTGGTTATCTCACCATGGCTTTACCTACCGAGTTAATACATCAATTCAGCACTTGCAAGAAATCGAAACAATTATGGGATGCGTTATCGACAAGATGTGAAGGTAATGATGAATACAAGAAGAGTCGACGAAAGGTGTTGAATAAAGAATTTGACAACTTTCAACATTATAACAATGAGAACAACACATCTTATTAGTGGATTGAAAATTGTTGGAATTGAAAAAACCGATGAAGATTTGAAAGAAAAGATAATGGAGGCATTACCTGAAAAATGGGAAAATTATGTCTTGCTAGTCACCCATGATAGAGAATATTCTACATTGTCATTTCATGAAATCACTAGTAAACTTCATGCTCGGGAAATGGAAATGATGAATTCAAAGAAATCAACTGCTAAATTGCAAAATCCAGAGTTATATCATGGAGAGAATGCTGCTTCGTAAATGCTAAGGCTAAACCAAGTGGTCTTAGTTCTGCACCAACTACTACTTCAAGAGGTTGTAGCTTTACGATTCTAGAATCATAAAATCAAAGTGCATTTTCTGTCAAGTCAGTGGATGATTGTGCAAAATTGATTTCTGCTCTCATTACATCTTCATTTGGAATGATTATCAATGATGTCAGCAATGCTCGATTGACTGAAAAAGATCTTGATGGATATTGCCTGGCAATTGGCTATGTTGAGTCAAAAGTCGAAAAGATATTTCAAGAAAACTGGTAGAGACCATTTAGGATCAAATGGAAAGCTGGGTTTTGATAAGTCCAAGATAAAATTTTACAAATGTTCAAATCATTGACATTTTGCAAGAGAATGTCAACAATCTCACATTTACAAACCTGATTCCAAAGCTGATTCCGATGCTACTAATGGTTCTCAACCATCATCGAGTAATTCACATACAACAGCATTGACTGCTCAGGATGATAAACATTATAATTGGGAAAAAATATTTTGTGATAAATCAGCTTTGATTGTCACACATGAGCAAGATGAATATTATTTTGATTCAAGTTCTTATAAGGCTGCTGAAAATGAAAGATTTGAGTCTAAAATGGAGAGTTTATTAAAGGAAAATGAGAGGTTATTGGAAGAAAATGATTCGTTGGAAAAGGAGGCTAAGATGGTTACCGAAGTTCTTCAAGTGGTAAAGAAAGATTTGGAGATATCTACAAACAATGAAAAGGATTGTGAAGAGAAGATTGCAACATTAATTAAAGAAAAGGAGGAATTAGTTAATGAAATTCAGATATGGAAGGATGAAGCAGAAGATGCTGCAAATGATTTTCAGAATTTATATGATAAATCAAACATTAAGCTTGATATGATTACTAAGACTTCTGAAGAGTATGCTACTAAACTTGAGGCTTATCAGGTTGATATGGGAAAGTTATTGGATGAAAAGAGAGAGTTGGTGAGTGTGAATAAAGTGCAAGCTGCAAATCTTGAAATTCTATAAAACAAATGAAGATGAATGTAAGAAAGAATTGTTTGCTGAGCTTGATAATATTCGATTGCAAAAATTTGAAACTCACAAAGTTTCCAAAGATTGATTACTGTCGAGAAGGAATTGGCTGAAGCACAACAGAAGATTTCAGATTTGAAAATACAAGTAATTGATGCAAATCGACTTCTAAACAATGTTACCAATTCACAATCTTTTACAAGCTTTTTGGCAAACGATGGAAATTTTGAAAAGATGTTTGATAAAATAGCATCACCTCCAGCTAGTATTAAAGAAGTTGTCAAAAATGTGAAAGAAAAAGTTGAAGAGTGTGATTATTCGAAATTTTCAGCATCATCAAATTCAGAAGAAGAGAAGGTTGTGAAGAGGAAAAAGAATAATAATTAGGGTAAAAAGATTGATAAGAATTCTGAAGTTCTTCAAGTTCCAAAATTTGTGTCTGGTTCGTCATCAACGAAAAATGAGAAATCAGCTGATTCTAGTGAGAAGATTCGGTCTCAATGTCAGGACCGAATTTGAGCAAATGATCTCATTTGATTCATCACATAAGTGTGGAAATCATGTGTGATGATCAACCTTGGCTGAATCTGCATCAATGCTAGCCCATTGATGATTTCTGAAACTCAAGAACACGTAAAACACACACTAACACCAAGAACACACACACAAATGCTCTCTGTATGATAAATCTGGAATGGCATGCCCATTAGGGTTTTCTCAAGACATATTTATACTAACAGAGAGCAAGGGACAATCAGAATATTTGACACAACAATCATTACATAGAATTCTACAATAATATTCCAATCAGACAGACAAGTTTGCTAAGCTTATGTTCAAGTTCGCTAGGAACAATCTAGTTCACTAGGAAGTTCGCTAGGAACTTACCTAGGAACAATTCAGTTCGCTAACAAGTTCGCTAAGAACAAACTAGTTCGCTAACAAGTTCAAAGGAACAAAATAAGTTCGCTAACAATATAATTAAGTCCATTAGGAATAGACAAGTTCGCTAAGACAAAATATAGAAATTCAACAATGAAGTTCGCTAAGTTCAAACAAGTCTGCTAAGCACAAATTGCAGAAGTTCGCTAAGAGAAATCAAGTTCTCTAAGCACAATTTTAAGTTCGCTAAGTACAATATTTAAATTCACAAAAACTCAAAATCACTAAGTCTTCATTCTTGAATAGTTCAACAAGAGGTCTTCACCATGCTCAATGGTGAATGGTTTGTGTTGCCAACAACCAAAAACGGGTTCCAACAATTTCCACCCTTGTTGGCAATGCAAACACTCTAGCTTTACGCCACTTAACCGAGCAGCTTGAGCAGAATTCTCCAATACTCTCTCACAACTTCTTTATGCGCATCATAGATTGCAGTAAGTCCAAAATCATACAGCCTCCAGAGATCTTACCATCCAAACTTCTTCAGGTCATTGAGGTTATTTAGCTCAACCAATCTCTTTGAACCTTCAAGAATGACACTTGATCCATCCTCTTCCACCACCCAACCATTAGCCTTTCTCAACACTTCCATTTCAAATATACATCAATTAACATGTTTACTGCACCACCAATTTAAAAACATTAGATAATACTTGGCGTCGTAGCATTCTTATGGCTTAAGCAGTGTTAGAATGGTCCGCATCTTTAGATAGTAGATAAGCTTCAAATAGGATCTTGAAAGAAATCTGAGCTCGATAGCTGCAAAGAGTCTGATAGCATCATGACCTTCTCTCTCGATCACCAATTCATGTGTCCTCCTGCTGTAATACCAACTGATCATAGGAAATTTCTTCTGATTCCCTGGAATATACTTAACTTTCACCTCCGCTCCAATATCTTTGATCATTCAGCGATGAGGGGCACGTAGACGCCTTTTCTCTTCAAGCTTCTGAGCCTTCTTTTCTTCTTCAACAGATTTCAGGTTCTTCTTGAACTTAAAAGCAACACCGATCAGTGAAGCAGCTTCTATACCCTTTTTGTGGTTAGTGTGGTTCACCAGATCAAGGTATGTTAGTTGTTTAAGCTCCCAAGAGAACAGACTGTAAGAGAGCTCTGAAGTCGGTAAAGAATTAGACGTATCCATTTCGCCTCTTCACAAGAAAAGCATCATAGGCTTCATCATATTTCCATCCAAGAATCTTCATCCCATTGTTGACATTGGGATTGGCATGCATCTTTCTCAAGTTTTTCGTAGTGAACTATAGCATAGCCTTCGAATATTGAGCCATTTTTACCCAATCGTCATATATAGGAGGAGTATTTTTCTTTCTGATGGCCTCAGCTCGTTCCTGCTCTCTGATCCTGATTTGCTCCATCTTGGGTAGACGTTCAGTCTTTCGGTAGTCAATTACAAACTGTCGGAGACCCTTAAGTTTCTTCAGGTTGTAAGACTTTTTCTCCACATTCTTGAATCTCAGGTAATTACGGAGATCTTCGAAAGTCATTCTGTTGGTCGAGGATATAATATAGTCTTTAGTCTTAGGCTCAGGAATTTCCTCAGATGGATTTTCAGGAGGAGGAATGTTTGGTTTGCCGATGTCATGCACTAGATCAGAAAGACGGTCACTGATTGGAGTAAATTCAACCGTTTTGTTGGTGTCAGCAAAGGGGTCCATCAGGGGATCAAATTCTTTCTCAACAGCTTGATCATTGGGTAGACGAGAGTTCATCTTTTCTTCGTCAGTATACAGCTTTGTTAGCTCAATATCAGTCAACTTCATTAAATAATCCAAGGGGATATTGTTTCTCATGAGAGACCTGACCATACGAGCTGTCTCAGACATATCGGAGTCATCTACATCAATACCTTTAAGTTGGTAACAATGCGGATTGTAGGCTCATCTGCTTTGGCTGACTCAGATCGTTCTAGCAATGTGTTAAAGCCCTTTTTGTACATGATAGCAGGAGGCTGTCAAAATTCATATATCTCCAAGGCATTTGGTCTTTCTTCAACCAATCTGTTCTGCTCACTGAGTGTTTCTTCAATGATAGCTCCATGAGATTTTTCCTTTTCAGCTTCATTCTTCTGTTTTTCCTCAACAATCTCCTTAGGAGTCAACTTTCTTTTTCCTTTGTCTTTGTCAGAAGGTCTTGGTTGCTCTGTGGGAGGTTCTTGTGACACCGTCACATCAGCATCAACATTTTCTTCTTCTGAATCAGATGAAAAATGGATAAAGCTAGCTTCATAGATTTGTTCATGTGGAGTTGGCTCAGTAGTAACAATAGGAGCAGTTTGAGTGGGAAG
The DNA here is from genome assembly GCA_039602395.1 of Deinandra increscens subsp. villosa. Lineage (NCBI taxonomy): Eukaryota > Viridiplantae > Streptophyta > Magnoliopsida > Asterales > Asteraceae > Deinandra > Deinandra increscens. Next base: position 7,149,382 of record JBCNJP010000013.1, read on the forward strand.
GTCTTGAGCATCACCCTTTTCAAGGTCAATAACTCTAGCTTCCGTTCGTATGGTACCTCAAACATATCGGGCATTATCTAGAGCAGGAGTCTCACCTTCAATGCAAATAACCTCAGAAAGAGGAACTTGTACATATACATCATCTATTTCCACCTTCACTTGAATGGGAGTTGGAAATAGTGGTTCCATCTCTTCATCTTCACTATCAATTGTATCCAAATCAATGTAGTTTAGTGGATTGGCATCATTCATGAGCACATTCATTCTTTCTTCAAGCTCATTCATATCATCTTCATCACCGAATTCTACAAAGTAAGGATGTTCCTCATAGGCAACTTCATCAACATCATCTTCAAGAGTCTCAATCAGTATTCCACAAGAGTTCCTTCTTGAGAAGATATTCTTTGCATAATATTCCCTGAAATCAGCCATTGCACAGTCTAGGAAGGCTGAGTCAACATACATGTGATGAACTCCTTCATTCAAAGGGACTATAGTAGTAGATGTAGCAGTTGAAATCTGAACAGAGGGTGTTAGAGATAGTTGGAAGGCACTATCAGTTGCAGTTGTAGATTCTGTAAGTATACGTACGGATCTTACTACTGCATGATTCGATCAAACGCAATGAACATGGTGTAAATAAAGCTTTGCTTTATTTATTTCACTAAGAAAGGTTACAAACTCTAGAGAGAGAGAGAGAACACACTCAGTTTCACATAGTTAAGAGACTAGGAATGACGAAACTAGTGAACTCTCTCTAACAAGAACTATTTGTACTAACCACTTATCTTCAGCGTACCATCCAACGTACCATTGGTATGTTGGCTCCGTACCAAATGGTACGGCCCATGGTACGCAGATCCAAAGACTCACACAAAATGCTCTTATCTAGATACAATACACGAGACACATTGCAGCATAGGAATATGCTCTAACAGGTTCCACTCTTGGAGATCCCTCAATAGCAAGAGTACTAGCAGCTTGAGAGAATCTTGGCAGTTTAAGGTTCTCAGGCACAGGTGCTAGCTTCTTGATTGAATCCAGGACTTCATCAACAGGTTCATCATGAAGGAGGCTATTGACGAAAGATTCTTCATCATCAGATAAGTTTAGCTCACCTCCTTCAATGAAAGTATCAGCATCGACCTCAAAGTCACTGTCATTCGTAGGACTTATAGCTTCAACATTTCCAAAAGAGTCTTTGCCAGCAGGAAAAAGGAGTGGAAGATATAGGATCAGGAAGATCACCCCTTTCACCTACTTGATCAGTTTGAGTCTGTCCTTCTGTCTACTCAGAACCTTGATCACCAGTGTTGTCATCTGGCTTGTCGGTTAATTGTTTATCTTCACTAGAAGTGACGGGATTGAAGAGTTGCTAACATGAAAGAGCTTTACTTGATAATGGAATGAAATAAGCCACTCCTATAACATTATAAATATTAGTTCACCATGCCACACCGATGAAATTAAAATGGACCATTATGAAATTAAAATGAACCTGCAACATCTTTGTTTTGATATTTGTTACTACATTAAACTATTCCTAATAAAACTAACCACTAACTTTAATAATATTACCCACCTTCCCACAATCCTATGTCTCCCACATTCGTTCCAACTAATGCAAAGTTAGTTTCATGCCAACAATCAGTATTAAAAGTTCATGACATGAAAAAAAGCTATAGAAAGACCAAACATATAAGTATTATCTACCTAAAAGTAATGTTTGTTGAATAGGATGAAAGTCCATGCTCCTAGGAGATGAACCCTGGTTTAAGGTTCGTGCAACAGTTTTTGACAAGTCATCAGGGGCATTAAAAGCTTGATTGTGACCGGAGTGCACCGGGAATGACACAGGAAACACACTAACTGCCGGATTAACCTATTTTTCAGCAAGAAATCATAACTTGAAGGTTGCTAAACTTGAAGGCTACTAAACTTGAAGGCTGTCCAAAATCAGAACTGTTTTGATTATAACAAATAAACAAATCATAGCTATTTGATCATAAACAAATCATACAAAAAGATTCAAACTAAATAGTTTCCAATCCTGAATACCTTTTAATCCTAATCATGTTCATGTAAAAAGCAACTGCTTAAAGATTCAGACATTAGCAGATTTATAACACAAATCATGGCTATGTAAAAGCAACAGCTTAAAGGTTGAAACATCAACAGATTTATAGATATTAAAACAAAGTAGATGAGTTAATAGTTTTGAACTTTCGATGTGTATGCTCTAATGACAGTGGGCATATATATATATATATATATATATATATACTAGCATGGTACCCGCGCGTTGCGGCGGTGAAAGTTTATAGGGTGTTATGCCTCTTTTGTTCGCGCGTTACGGCAGCACGACAATTTACATCGCGGTCTTTGTTTCTGTTAGTGCGACGCGGCCCGATGACAATTTGTAGTGGGGTACCCGCGCGTTGCGGCGGGCGACCGTTTATAGCGCGTTATTTGTCTTCTGCTCGCTCGTTCGGCAGCAACAACAATCAACTAACGCGGTACTTGTCTTTTGTTAGTTCATCAATCCTCTCGTGATATATTGTATTGTATGTTACTTTCTCATTCGTACATCATGTAGACCTTGAAGAGCTGGCACAACGTGGCTTTGGAAACTCAGATCAGTCTACAACAACAGCTTCTTGGTCCACAAGTTTAGCTTCAATCCATCTCTGTAAAAAGTCCATCTTCAAACCATCAATTTGCAGATCTTGCCCCAGGTTTAATCATTGTAGACAAACAGAAACTTTGTTGCCCTTTATAAAAAACAGGAGGCTCTAAGATAAATACCCACATATGATCAAGCACCTGATGTGCATCCATAAGTTAAATAAAACACCAACACTAATTTAATATAGAAAAACTCTGAAGAAAAATCTTCAGATATCAATAAACTATAATCCTGATTTGCATAAATTAAACATGAACAAAGTAAAAACATGATTTGCAAACTGAAACTGGGGAGACTTATCAGTTAACAAAAGTTAGAAACAAAAATAATGGTATCTCAGAACAAAAGTAAACAAAATATAGGTAGCAATGATGATCTTCTCTGCCACCTGTAGTGTACACACAACATATGAACAAATAGTCGGTAATCACATATGTTTAACCAAACTCAATTTCTATAAAAAAATATAGTGAAACTTACAAATCTGTAATGATACCCAAATAATTCTTCTGCGAAATGGAGAAATATTTCTTGCTCTCATGTTAAATGCTAGATTGTTAATCACAAATAAGTAAACAAAATATATTGAAACTTACAAATATGCAAGTTAATCGATATCATGGAAGTAGAAACTTCAAGTAGTAGTAGTCACTAATGTCGAAACATCGAAACATATAAATCTGCTTTATTACATTACGGCACGCGTAGGAATACCAAATGGATCATCTGCACACCAAGCAAAAACCGAATAATTGAAAGGAAACCATGAATGAAGAAACAATTTCAATAAATAACTTATAAATTTGCCTAAATTTATTGAACTGTGTGTAAAAATAAACCCAACATGATTTTTAAATATAAGGAACACAACCTGTTGAAAAAGCATCCAAAGAGCCAGAAAAAACTTGCAATCCACACAAACAGGTTAGGCAACTAATTACAGATGAATGCAGCAGTAGTGTAGGATTGTTTATAAGACCTGCTATGAGATAACGGATACAACATCAAGTAATGTTTACATTTGTTACCATCCAAATATTTTCAACCACACAAAGAATAGAAGCAACCAGCTTTGAGTTGAAGGGGTTCCATACTTTGTACTCCATCTTTGTTCCACCATCCTTCTGTTTAAAAAAATCATTCTGTTTTTCAACTAAAAATTAAATATGACTTCTAATATTGCTTTTACCTGCACTAAGATCCTCCTCTCGTTATACACAGGTTCTCCATGTACCATATTGCTAATGATGCTTGAATAGAAAACAATACTCTTGTGTAATTTCAAACCACATATCATCTGTTCATCTCAGAAATCTATGATTTCCACAGTTTGTTCTTTAGACATTGAGTAACTCCATAGCAATGTAGTAGACTATACAAGAGAATGCAGCTATCACCAAGATAATTAACAATACAAACGAAAAATCACAGAAACTGTGAACGAAGTCTATAAATTAGATAAACATGATGCAAACAGCTATAATAAAGTCCCAAAGTAAAGAATAGGCTATACCATCATGTAAGAGCGCTAATCGTACCTGTAGAATATCCCGAACTAGAAATTTGAATCTAAAAATACTCGATTAAAACCCCTTATATCTCTAAAGCGTGAAAGTTTTTCAAGAAATACCTTCGTTAATGGCGATATGAACTTCAGTTCGAGATTCAGTGAAGACGATTTGGATCGAGATTCGTCTAAAAACCCTCAAGCACAATCAAATCAAGATTCTGAGTGAATGAAAAGCAAGATTCGTTAAGAAACCCTCGAACACAACAAAATCAAACATACAATTCGTTAATGAACTACGAAATAGGGGAAAAATTACCGATTCTTCAACAACTCCTCAGTCGTGCGTTCTTCTGCTTCAATCTTCAACCGTCACCATAGCCATACCCAAAACTCAGACGTGCTTTCTCTAGGGTATCAAAATCAGGGATCTAGGGTTTTTTTTAATGGAGAAGACGGAAGATGATGAAACCGTAGAGAGGGAGAGTGAAATACTACAGAGAAGAAACGATGTGTTAATGCCCTAATGTCGATTGGGTATGATTTCTGGTATCCTTTGCTTTTCTTGTACGCATGCTTCTGATAAAGCCTGCTCCTGTTAAAAGCAGTCTCTAGTCTCTGATAAAAGTAAATGTGTATTTGAATTTGAAATTCAAAACCCTTATTTTCAACTGGCTTGTTTGGTTGAAGGTATTTGTGAGTTGTACACCATGCTTATTAACTTGTACAAATCTTAAACTTTCAACAATAGTCTTAAACTTTCAACACTTCTCACTTTCTCTTTCTAATATGCTTAATAAATAGTATATATATATATATATATATATATATATATATATATATATTTATGGTAAAATGTATGCACTTGAGGTGTGGTATTACTTACTGGTATTTCGGTTCAGGTACAGGGTGGTCATCTTCATATATGAGGTTGGGTGTTTCATCTTGTTGCAATTGGGATGTGGACACTTTACGGAAAACCATGCACGGTATGCTTGAAAATTTTTTATCGTTGCTTACACATGAAAAACATTTTTGTTCGATTGGAATCAGTTATCACTATTGGGAAAGAAAAAGCAAAAAAATTAAACTAACCTTCGAAATATATCTGCACAGACCAACGATTCTAATAGCCTTTATTGTTTTAAATCCGGTGGTAAGGGTTCAATTCTAATAGCCTTTATTCTTTTTCCTAGTGAGCACGTGTGTACATGTAAACAAAGTAAGGTAAAACAATGTTACCAGTCATGTAATTGAAGAGAACCTATTGTCCTCGATCCAAAACCGAAATGACCCTCTGAATTATTCTTGGTTGTGAGACACATTCACATTCAATATAAGTCCCCAAAATCAAAATAAATATAAGAAAAAAATGAAAAATTAGATTAGGGGGGGGGGGGGGCATTTTCTTGTTCTTGAAAAAATGAATATTTCATTCAAATTAATAAAAAATTTGGGCTCAATCTGAAGAGAGTCTCCGGCCCAGCACTGCACAAATATGCTCCAGACATATATATCATATATGTGTGGACATATTGTGTATTATAGACATATTGTGTATCAAGAACGAAACAAAAAGCGGATATAGTCGAATGGTAAAATATCTCTTTGCCAAGGAGAAGACGCGGGTTCGATTCCCGCTATCCGCCCAAAATGAAGTCATTTATTTCATATCTAAAATTCTAAATGAAAATTTGGTATAGTTAGTCGTCATAGTGTAGTGATTCTATCCTTCCCCTCTTTGCCTTGTACCCCAAAAGAAAAAGTGTTAACTAATTACTAGTTACCAGAGTAAAACATACCATTTTTTTTTTACAAAAAGTATTGCGGAGACAGGATTTGAACCCGTGACCTCAAGGTTATGAGCCTTGCGAGCCTTTTTTAGGTGGTCTACGAGCTGCTGCTCAATCAATTAGTTATGAAATACCATTAACTCTATGTGTGTTATCAATATCTCTACGTGTGATTCGTTAAGACATAAATTTCCCGCTACTTCTTTTCTTTCTAGTAAGGAAGTGTCATGAGTTGAATATAAATTTTCGTTTTTTATTCATTATTCGGGGATTGATGAAGGAAACCAGATAGTTATATGAGTGAAAGAAACGGCTTAGAAATTTGCAGTAAAAGATTGAATCTCATTTTCTATGTACAAAAGTGAAGAAAAGTAAATATTAAGTATTAGAAACTGTTTGACCTTAAATAGAACAACAAACAGTTTATTAGGTTGGAACATTATCCCCAATTCATCATCAATTACTTATTATAACAAAATGTTGTCACACTCACATGCAGGCAGGTTGTATACAAATTAAAAAGACCGGTACCCAAGCTACTACAAACTAATTTCATGACTCATGCTTGTGAGTTACCTTCAAATCAGCAGCAGAAGGGGAACACGGTCAATAATTACAAAGCAGCAACCTTCAAAAAACTACATGAAACAACATAAGCAATTAAACAAACATGATATTACTCAAAATTGGATAGCTCCTTCCTTTTGAGTTTCAATTTCGTATATCAAAGAACAAATTAGTGAACCCTATTATTGAAGGAATGATAGGAAGAAAGAAAATACCTATATAAAGTGTTATAGTCACCATGGTTTGTGCGTTGAATTAGATTTTATGGCCGCCATGAAACCCCAACCCTAGCTATAACGCATGTCCTCTTCAACCCTGACCACCCAAATTGATTTCAACCTGTAATACAACGCACGTCCTCTTCAGCCGTAAGAAAATCGCATCAAAACCCCTATTTTTCCATGGAAATCAAACCCGAGCAAAAGCTCTAGACAAAGCGAAGTTTTAGAGAGAGAGAGACCAAAGCTCTAGACAAATGAAATTGAAAACGTACCTCGAATCGCCATTATAGCCACTTGATTCCTTCATCAGATGATACTAAATAAGAGGATTAGGACTGTGATATCAAAAGAAACTTAACCTCATGAACCAATACTTGCTATATACCTTGAATTTGGAAATAGTATGTATCGAGGCACTGATGTGAAGCACCATAGCTATCGAGCTTTTTTTGTAGATGTGATAAGAATACCCTACTTTCGGTTGTGGAGTTGATGAAGAATCGAGAAAACGTTTATACCGAACAGATGCAATAGAGGGAAGAGGAAGGATCGCTCGATCATCGAGATGAAAGAGGGAAGAGGGTGGAGCGGCTGGCTATGCAAGAGGTTTGTGGAGTGGAGGCGGTGATAGACGAGGGATGGGGGAGAATGGGGAATTAGGGATGGATAGAACCCCTTCATAGGATTTTGTTTCTAGAAATTAGATAAGCGGGAAGTGAAGGAGGGAGTGAAATTTTTAGTCACGTTTAAAAATTTCAAGTGTGGCCAATTTTTAGCCACGTTTAAAAATTTTAAGTGTGGCCAATTTTTAGCCACGTTTAAAATTTTTAAGTGTGGCTAAAAGATGGTTATAGTCATTGGTATTTTTTTTCTTTTAGCAGGTGTATAATAAGTATTACATCTTGGTCACACAAATTAATAGAAATGACTATATTTATTAGCTTTAGCCACATAACCTAATATAAGTGGCCATATATACTACCTTTTAGCCACATAACTAATTAAAAACAGTGGTCGTTTTGTGTATTTCGCCACTCTTTTTTAAGCGTGACAAATAAATATCACATTTTTTTTATAAAACAGTGGCTAAAGCCTCTGCACCTGATTGTTGTTGTCACATAAACAAAAAAATATGTGGCTAAAAGGGTTCAAAAGCTATATATTTAGCCACGGGTACAAATTATGTGTGGCTAAAACTAGTGTTTCTTACCATTAGCCACGTTTTTTTAAAAACAGTGGCTACACGTTTTTGAAAAAACAGTGGCTAAAGGTCATTTTTGACGTAGTGTATAGTCCTCTGTCTTTTCCAAGAATGAATCCCTTCTGGTTGTGCAGGACTATCATCAGAATCCAAGGAGTCAGACTCTTTATCATCATCATTGTCGTCTCCTTCTCCTTCTTCTGATAGGTCCACGATCACAGGACTTGAAGTAGGTTCAATATGCTTAGTAGATTGTGTACTAGCATCCTGGGGATTCCCAAGGTCTTCAGCAGCAGCAGTAGCAGGATCAGGAATGACTGGCGCATTCAAATCCAATTCAGGGTGGACCTGAGCAACTTCAGCATGTTCAACTTGTGCTTCTGCAGCAGCTTCAGCCATGTGAATATCTCCTTCAACACCAACATCAGCAATACGAGCAATCATCTTAGGAAAGAAAGGTACATGTCCCCTTGATACTTACCCTGATGGTACTTTCTGTATGAGCCAGCGTTCATAGAGCTTGTATAGAAAGTCTCTCCTTCCTTAGTCAGTGTAGGGTAATGATGATCTAGAATGGCTTGTATAAACTGAGAGTACACCAAGAACTTCTTTGCTCTTCCAGTTGGGTGAAGGTTAGCAACCATCCATTTGAAAAGTTGGTTAGACAGAATGAAACCCACACTTGTGATAAACCGATGTAGAGCACATGCAGTTTCCTCCACGAAGTCATCTGGAGTAGCCTTTCTGTGTGAGAAGGCAGCAATGAAGAAACTGATTATAAACCTCAAGTTGGTTGGAAATGGAGTCTTGAAGATCTTGTTGCTGACGTTGAGGGAAAGTTCACCAGTTTAACCCATCCTCCTAATTGTTGATTGCCACTCAGTCTTTGAAAAGGTCTTGGGCATGTCAGCATTTTGTAGGTCAAGGGCAACCCTGATTTTCTCTTCAATGATTTCAATGTCTGAAAATATGTGAGCATCGGATCGTCTACTCAATCTAGCTAATTCGGAAGAGAAACAACTAATTAACCGACTGTTTTATTGATCAAACAAACAATTATAACCAGTAACACACTTAGAACAGACTCAGAGAATACACCGCAGAAAACACACATTTAAGCAATGATCTCACTCGCTCAGTCCCTGATTACAAAGTACAAGACTCCTATGTATAGCGACTGGCCGAACTCCAGGCAAACCTCAGGTTCGTCTGATCCGAACCTCAGGTTCGAACCAGGTTCGGCTAGCAGCTAACCTTGTCTTGATCTTGGTCTTTGTCTTAACTTGATCCTTCATACGACGTACAGATCTTGTATCTACAAACTCCCCCTCGTCGTGTGCAATATCTTTAACATCATCAAAACTGTATCTTCAATCAAGCTCCCCCTCAAGTGTAGAATCCGTTCGTCCAATGAAATACATCCGCAAACAAACTCTTCCTCAACTTGATCGTAGCTTCATCTTGAATACTTGACAAAGTCCGGTGTATCTTTGTCTCTTATCAACAGCTTCAGAAGACTTGAAGTCGTGATATCTTTCACTTTAGCAACCTGCTCAAAATTTAAATAATCTCGGCACAAAACGTCTCTTCGAGACTCCAAGATATGATTTTGAACATTTGATTTGTATCACGTGTTTATCAGATTGAAAATAAAGCAGAAACAAAATCTTTTTGGCTTTTACAATGTTTATATCAAAACAAACCTAATTTTTTTTTATCTTTCAAACTTATGCTAAAACACACCAAAAATATTTTGTACTTTTTTCCGAAAAGAAAAGAAATTGCAATACATAATCAAACTCTATTTTTTGGTATGAGAAAGATCACTATACGGGATCATATTGATCATGACGTACTGAACTACACTTCAATTTCAATTAATTGAAGCACATAAGTCAAGCTAATTGCTGATATAATTTGTCCATCTTATACTCAGGCAGAATCATACTCATAACATCTAGATATGTTAAGGTATTGATTAGATTTTGCTTCGACCAGTGTATCTCACACTATCAGACATATTCAGACATTTTCTTTTTCTTGTGTAATTACTTATTTTTCTTGTGTGATTACTTCTTTTTCTTGTGTGATTACACTTGTGATTATCACAAAGCATACTGTTTTCATGATATTGTCAACTGTGTTCCATGCAAAAAGAAATAAGAACGTTAAATCATCTACCTTAAGGTCGATCTTTCGATATGCAGATAAGGCCTCGGATTTAACAAAATAAGAAAAATAAAACAAGTTGAAATTGTATAACCTAACAACAATCAGGTTGATACTCCCGTAAACGCAGAGAAAGTCCGATGAGTTATATGGAACACCAAAGAAAATAAAGCAGAACGTCAAACGAACAACAATCAGGTCGATCTTTCGATACGCAGAGAAAGTTCGATCGTTTGACAAAATTGTTGATACATGGTTTCCGATCGTCATGTGAAGTATCGAATACAAGACGGATTGTGCATGTTTAGGTCTGGCCGAACCTTGGCCAAACTCATGGTTCGGACACAGCGAACCTTGTCCGAACAGGAGATTCGGACCAGCGGGATTACATGTGTATAAATAGCAGTCTTGTAATAGAGTTTGTAACTTCTTGGTCATATCTTCTAAGTGTCTCTGTGTAAACTCTCTGTGTTTAATACAAAGCTCATTTACAATGGCTTTGACTGCTCGTCATGATGATGATGACAGCTTTCTGACTTATTCTGATTCTTATTCAAGTGAATTATTGGTTCAAGAAGTTTTACCAAAGTGAAAAACCGAGGTGGTGGGCAAAATACCTTGGTTGCGGAAGCGGATCGAGTCTTTGTGTAACTCGTTTTTGTAGAAACAAATGAACACCCGGATATGAACACGATGGTGTTTGAGATGTGATGATGAAGATGAGCAAAGCTAGTATAAACATGATAGATGAAGAACAAGATAGATAGATAAACAAGGTGGATAGATAGATAACTAAAGATAACCGAAAGATTACATTTTACCTACCCCACGCATTCCCGGGTATCATGAACTTACTAGGTGAGTTCATGAACCCTTGACAAGCTTCAAAGAACCATGACTAACTCTCTCTCACTTGACATACATCATCAAGTCTTTCACATGAGAAAGACTTACTATATATACTACAAAACTCACTAAGGGCATAATAGTAAAACTACCAACTAGTGACAATATTTAAACAATAAATAATATTCACTAGAGCCATCTTCTTTAGTTGAGTCTTGTGTCTTGAGTTGTCATGTTCTTCATCGTGTTGTCGGGACGGTAGACGTTAAGTGGCCGTTGAGTATTAAACACATCTATCCAAATCTTGTTGGCTCGGTTTCTCGATTCCCAACAGTCTCCCCCTATTTGGTAGATGGTATACTCAACACTTGTGACATTGGTTCTTTGTATTCTTGCAACTTGTCTTCAAGAAAATCTTCATGTAGTTTCAAGTCTTTTGTTCTTCAATTCTCCTTTGTGAAGCAACCCCTACAATAAACATTCTTCTAGCCCCAAACCATAGGCTGTAATGTATAGGGTGTTTACAAACTTCAACACAATGACAAGCTACTTGAGGACTAAGTCATAACTCAAGGTACCAATATTGTTGAAAGTAAACAAAATAAAGGATCTATGAAAAACTCGAGAATTAACTCCACAATTCAACCATCTTGAAATACTTGGCCGAATACCAAACCAATGCTTTGCACGAAGATAAACCACTTCTTTTGTGTTAATAACCTTGCCTTCGATTTTTACCGCAATGGGAATGTCGCAACTGTTACGGCTTGAGGACGCTTCGAAGATTAAAAAATCACATTTGCTTTGCTCATGGCTTGCAACAAGTCTCATCACATATCCTCCCCCTAGACTTTTGCAACCAAGCAAAATAATAAACATGTTCTGTTGTAAACAAAACACATTAATGTGGCATATACCCAATTAATCAGCCTTGCAATATCAAACCCATGAATTCAATAATTTAACAGTAGCAAACCCCATAATTCTTCTCAAATGAGACCAAACTTTGTGCACAGTTTTCAAATCGTCTTGACCTCATAACATGTCTGTCATATTGAATCTAGTTGATATGAAAACATAGATTAGTTGTACCTGATGTATCCAAAAGAAGTTGGGTTAAATAATGGCTACAAATCTGTTAGAATGATTCAGCTGGGTAGATACGGATCCTTCATGGCTGTGAACGGTTTCCACTTTGTGTTGTCAACAAAAATAAATAACCGGACCCGTACCCGTAATCGAAATCTCGAACAGAAGCTACTAGGATCAAAACCCGTCAACAAATTCAACGTTCATGCCTGAACCAAAACAGAAAAGAGATAGACAGACCTGAAACAATGTTCTGTAACAGAATTCCGGCGATCAGGAGCATTACCGGTGACCTGAAAACACATACGATGGCCTGAAAAACAACTAGTAGCTTTAACGTTGGTCTGAGCATCTCCGGCGACCTGAGGAACAAAAAGAATCAAGTTCCGGTGAGTGGAGCTACTAGCAGTTGCTTCTCCGGTGACCTGAACTAACTTCGGCAATACGAACGAGCTCAGAAGCTTTTCCGGTCGAACGAGGGTAATTTCCGGTTAAGGTTGTGTCCGGTTGAACTTCGTTTTCCGCTTGAAGTTTCCGGTTGAACCTTCATGGTTCCGGTTGAACATGGATTCCGGCTGATCGTGAATTCCGTTTGAAGTTGAGATGGAAAACGTTTTTCCGTCTGAAAATATTCTTCCGGTTGAAGACCAATTTTCTGGATGAATGAGTTTTCCGGCTGGAACGTCCACTTTTCCGCTTGAACTTCATGATTCTGGTTGAACTTCATAGTTCGCATTTCCGGTTGATTTTCTCAGTTGGAGTTCTTCTTAATCACTGTCATCGAGATTTAAATGGGGTCAGTGTTTATTAATCCGGAACGAGGCATAATCACCATCTTCTTCGTCACTGAAAAACCCTAATACATCGAACCAGTGGTTTCCATCCCTAAGTGTTACCACCTGTGTAGTTCACTCGGTTTATACGTTTCCTTTACCCACAAAAGATTCACTCTTCATCAACCCATAAAACGTTCATCGCCATCATCAAGTGTTGTCACCCTCTTTGTCACAAAAGCCCGTCATCCACTTGGATCATTAACCCACTTACAAACCGTTAATGTATATAAAAAACATTGCTGTCGTCGACCCCCGGAAACATCATGAATGAGAAACGAGATGCAGTCTCGTACATGTCCTCTTTGATTTCCAAAGATCGGTGTTTATCCATTACCATTTTCTAACCAAAACCTGCAACTCTCATTGTATCTTGGTTCTCAAAATATCGATGAGAGAGAGTAAGGAAAACATGTGTTGCAGAGATGGTACAACAGGAGAGAGAAAGTGAATGAATGAGACATGTTTGGTTGTAGGTTGAGTGTGGTATGATGAAAGATAAGGCTGTACGTACGTATGGTGTATGGATGGGACAAAACATGTGGGTAAAGTAACATGTGATAATCTGCACATGCATACATGCTCATACTCAAGGGACTACAAGACAAGATGAAAACTCTTTTATATTAGGTGAGAGAATAGGTTTATGGGGTATGAGATCTACTTTACTTGGTATTGTCTTGAGATTTGTTTTTGAAGGACTCGAGACACATAAAGTAAAAAGTGGAAGTAAAAGTCAAATGCTATAAAGCAGCACTCCATGAAAAAAAAATAAGATGGGACATGAAACAATTTAGGAAACACCGGATAATATGTGGTATATGTCTTGAAAGTCTCAAATTAAGAGTATTTAATCATTTAAAATTTTAAATAACAAAAATACTTGTTCATAGATTTGAACGGATAGGAAGAGTTTTGAAGAAATACATGAGTACTTCAAGCACAAAAACCCAGTAGAGTTTGTCAAGAACACCACACAAACATAAGAACAAATAGGTTTTGACTAATCTATGGAGGAGAAACTCAAAAACCTTTTTCTTTTAAAAAAAACATCTCCATTTGTTTTAAAAACAAGCATATGAACACAAAGTTGAATTATCAACCGTGAGGTTGCATTATCTCGACCGTGGCTCTGATGCCAATTGAAAAACCGAGGTGGTGGGCAAAATACCTTGGTTGCGGAAGCGGATCGAGTCTTTGTGTAACTCGTTTTTGTAGAAACAAATGAACACCCGGATATGAACACGATGGTGTTTGAGATGTGATGATGATGATGAGCAAAGCTAGTATAAACTGTTGGGTTATATAACTTTTATCAAAACACGAGTACGCAGCGGAAAGAATCCTATGAATTAATCTAACTAACCGGTATTAGAACGTGTACCTTTTTAGCTCGGCAAGACTTGATCTCTTGGAGGATTTGAAGTAAATCCCTCTACGATCGCACACACGACACACCAATGCGATGTGCTAGCAATGATCACGAACACCTCTTGATGTAGCTTGGTCGAACCACACAAGAAATCGCAACTCCCTTGGGATTTCTTGTTGCCGTAAATCGAGAGAGAAGAGAGAGAGTTTTAGGGTTTGGACTATTGTCAAGTCAATCCAGCAACTAAACCTTAACCCCTTGAGGATCTATTTATAGGTTTAAAAGACTTGATAACCAAGTTAGGGATTGTGATAATCCCCTAAACCGAATTCGGCCTAAAGGGCTTATCACAAAGCCCATCCCAATTGTAATCCAATTACAACTCTTTCTAATTACAACTAACACCCCTGTTAACAATTAACTTGTCAGTTTTTAACGAAACCTCGTTAAATATTCGTGATAAATATTAATTAACCATTAATTAATATCAATACATTTGGTGTCGAGACGTGTGACCCCGTAGGCTTAAATAACTTCCGGACATACGCTTACTATTACATGATCATATCCCTACAGCTCCCACTTGAGCTTGCAATAGTAAAGGTAATAACATTGGTTAGCGTCTAGCAACACGCCAATGCTCCCAGAAATATTTAAGTACAGTTTCTCAAAGTGTATTTAAATGGTACAGTCATTTACTATCCCTTTGTTACCGATACCGTGTTAAATATGGATACGGATCAAAGTCATTCCATACTTTAACGATTCTGTTTCTCATTCTCACAACTAACTTAAGATTACCAAATTGCAAATCGAGACATCTCTAGATTTCATTTGGGCACGGCCATGCAAACATCTTAATTAGTCCAATGAGGGGCCCAGTGGTATCTGCTTCAGCACAAAGCTGAAGGAACAAATCCTCTTGACTACACGTGTCAAGTCACATACTTCACTACACTTACTGAAAATAGCCCTTTTGTACTACCTTATTCAGGATAGTTAGACCTATATCAAGTAGGTGCAATCCATACATGCATGACCTGCTTGTATCTCAAGTCTAAGGATAAGTAAAGCAACCATTTACGAATTTCACTTAATGACGCCGATCCATAAAGTGACAATTCGTTAGTGGGTCAGTCCAGTATGCATCCAATGAATACCATGTGAGTTTGGTGGGACCATCCAGACCAATCACTCAGATTTTGTCTTAGTTTAACTATACTCCCATATAGTTAATCGACAATGGACAATTTAGAATACTTGACAAGTACTCAAGGATTAAACATGCAAATATAGGACACAACATAACCATTAAATGAAATCAAACATATCAAATACTTTATTTCATTATATAAACAGAAATTGTTTAACGTCCTTTATCCAAATACCGAACATCAGACATACATGATTTAACCAGCTAATTTAAGTCCCATGCCCTCGGCATGCCTTTCAAGTTTCGGTCTCGATAGAGCTTTCGTGAAAGGATCAGCTAAGTTAATATCTGTGTGAACTTTGAGTAATCTGATTTCACCTAGTTCGATCTGCTCACGAACATAGTGATATCTCCTGGCATAGTGTCTGGCGCCCTTCTGAACTCCAGGTTCTTTGGCGATGACTAATGCACCCGAGTTATCGCAGTACATGTCAATAGGCAAGTTACTTGTGGGGACAATGTCTAGCCCACTAATAAACTTCCTTATCCAGACAGCCTCCATTGCAGCTTCCGAAGCAGCAATGTACTCAGACTCCGTTGCAGACATAGCAACTGTGGTTTGTTTCTTACTTTTCCAATCCACAGCGCCTCCATTCATAACGAAGACGTACCCAGACTGAGACTTCGTGTCATCTCTATCAGTCTGAAATCCAGCATCACAGTATCCGGTCACTTTGAGCTCTTGATCTGGATTTCCCCCATATACCAAAAACAAATCTCTAGTAGCCCGTAGGTACTTGAGAATGGTCTTAACAGCAGTCCAGTGACTTTCACCTGGATTCTGTTGATAACGGCTAACGATATTTTGCGCAAACGCTATATCGGGTCTAGTGCATCTCACCGCATACATTATAGACCCTACAGCCGAAGCATAAGGGACTCTTTGCATACGCTTCACCTCATCAGGTGTAGAAGCACCTTGTTTGACCGACAGACCAAGTCCTTCCTGCATTGGTACATATACCACGCTTGGAATTCTCCATCTTGAATCGCTTCAAGATCTTATCAATATAAGCACTTTGACTTAGTCCAATCAACCGCTTAGTTCTATCTCTATAGATCTTGATTCCCAGAATGAATGCTGCTTCTCCCAAGTCTTTCATAGCAAAACACTTTCCAAGATGGGATTTTACATCTTGCAACATTGGAATGTGTTTTCCTATTATCAATATGTCATCTACATATAAGACAAGGAAAGTAACATTACTCCCAATAGCTTTGCGATATACACATGGCTCATCAGGATTCTGAACGAAACCAAACTTTTTGATTTCTTCATCAAACCGTTTATTCCAACTCCTCGATGCTTGCTTTAGTCCATAAATGGACCTTTGAAGCTTGCATACTTGGTTGGGATGTTTTGGATCAATGAACCCTTCAGGTTGATCCATATAGACTTCTTCATCCAAGTAACCATTTAAGAAGGCAGTCTTAACATCCATTTGCCATATCTCAAAGTCATAGTACGCTGCTATGGCTAAGAGAATCCTAATAGCTCTAATGTCTGCTACTGGTGAAAAGGTCTCATCATAGTCAACGCCAAATCGTTGAGTATAACCTTTCGCCACGAGACGAGCTTTATAGGTGTGTACATTTCCATCCATGTCGGTCTTCTTCTTGAAGAGCCATTTACTCCCAACGGTTCTAGCGTTAGGAGGGAGATCAACCAGGGTCCAAACGTGGTTATCTTGCATGGATTTCATTTCCACATTCGCAGCTTCAAGCCATTTGTCAGATTCCGGATCTGATAATGCAGCTTTGAAGTTCGGAGGCTCATCGAGATCTCCTGATACGTTATCCTCGGATTCGACTAGACCAATCCATCTATCCGGTTCACGTACGACCCTTTCGGATCTACGAAGTGGAATCGCAACATCATCGACTTAAGGTTCATCTCTTTGAACATTTTCCCCCCCAAGTTGATGATTGCTAGTTGTTTCAGAAGGTGACACATCTTCTAGTAGTTCTACAATTCTCCCACTGTTCTCTTGAGCTATAAAATTCTTTTCAAAGAATTCAGCATATCGAGCAACACGAACAGTGTTTTCGGAGGGATTATAGAAGTAGTAACCCATTGTTTCCTTTGGGTATCCCACGAAGATGCACTTAGTAGTCCTGGGTTGTAATTTGTCAGGCGTATCACGCTTCACAAGTGCCTCACATCCCCAGACTCTTAAGTAAGACAACACAGGGACTTCTCCATGCCATAATTGATATGGTGTCTTTTCAACCTTCTTGGTTGGAACCATATTTAGAACGCGTACAGCGGTTTCTAGAGCAAAATCCCAAAATGATAATGGGAGAGTTGTAAGGTTCATCATCGACCTCACCATCTCTAGTAAGGTTCGATTCCTCCTCTCAGACACTCCATTATGCTGAGGAGTATAAGGAGGAGTAAGCTGTTGGACAATTCCACACGCTTTAAGATAATCCTTAAACTCTTGGCTTAGGTATTCTCCACCACGATCCGATCTAAGGATCTTGATGGTCTTACCGAGTTGATTTTCAACTTCGTTCTTGAACTCTTTGAATGTTTCAAATACCTCATGTTTATGTTTAAGCAAGTAAACATAACCATAACGGCTGAAATCATCCGTGAAAGTTACGAAGTAGCTAGCACCTTTTCTTGACACATGTCTAAATGGGCCACATACATCAGTATGGATGAGTCCAAGTAGCTCTTTTGCCCTTTGCGGCTTGTTCGGAAAGGGTTTTCTTGTCATCTTTCCTGAGATACAGGAAACGCATTGATCAAATGATTCATCATTTGATTGTAAGATCCCTTCACGTTGAAGTCTTTCAATGCGATTTTTGCCAACATGGGCAAGACGACAGTGCCAAAGATAGGTAGAGTCCAAAACTAGTTTTGGCTCGTTTGCTAACAGTGAACATTGAATTATTTGAAACACAACCACGCATATCAATTTCATAAATGCCATCACAAGGAATAGCATCAAAATAATGAACATTATTTTTAGAAACTGAAATACTGATATCATTAAAAACATTAATGTATCCTTGGTTTTTCAACAGAGAAACTGAAATAACACCTCTAGTGATAGAAGGTGCATAATGACAATTGTCTAATACAATACATAACCCAGAAGGCAGAATTAAATGAAATTCTCCTATAGCTTCCACAGCTGCTGGCAAACCATTTCCAACGAACAGCTGCAAAGCCCCAGGCTTCAGTTTCCTCCTCTTTCTAAGACCCTGTAACGAATTACAGATGTGAGTTCCACAGCCGGTGTCATACACCCATGAATCACTCTTAGAAAAGGAAAATAATTCAATTGTGAAGATACCTGAAGTACTAGTCCCACTAGTATTCTTTCTCTTCTTCATCAACTCAGCCAGGTAGGTAGGACAGTTCCTCTTCCAGTGTCCGACTTCACCACAATGGTGACAGATCTGGTCCTTAGCCTGATGCTCTTTAGGGGCAGGAGGGGTTTGCTTGGCTTTAGGGATATGGGCAACAGCCTTGCCTTTACCCTTGCCATCAATCTTGCCCTTCCCCTTTTTCGGTCGTTTAGCCTTTTGGATCTTACCCCCCTTGATCATAAGAACTTGGGGTGTTTCAGTGGCCTTTTTAGGAATCGTTTTTTCATACTCGACAAGCATAGCATGAAGCTCAGGTATAGTCTTAGTCATACTATGCATGTTGTAGTTGCGCACAAAACCCTCAAAATCCTTCGTAAGCGATTTGAGGATCATGCCAACTGCAACAGCACGATTATACCCATAATTGAGCGATTCCAATTTGTCAAAGTAGCTCTTCATCTTGAGCACATGACTACTGACCGATTTACCAGTTTCAAGCTTCACGTCGTGGAGTTCCACAACTAGGTCGAACAATTCGACACCAGCTTGTTTTTCATACATCTTTTTCAGCTCTTTGATCATATCACAAGGTGTATGAAATTCGTATTGCTTCTGAAGATCAGGAGTCATACTCGAGATCATCATGCAAGCAACCTCATCGTATCTGCTATACTCTGCATTGTAGAACGCTTTCTCTTCAGCTGAGGCATCAGCAGCTGGCTCGGTCGGCCAATGATGTTCAAGGACATCGGTCCTCCGTTCAACTCTAAGGACAATCCTCAGTTGACGGTACCAGTCATTGAAGTTAGATCCATTCAGCTTTTCTCTTTCAAACATTTGACGAAAAGCATGACCAACATTGTTTTGAGGAGGGTTTGTTGCCATCTACAAAACAGATTAAGTTCAAAAATCAGTATTTTCGATAATCTTTTCCTTAATAAATTTAATTACCCAATGTTTAAACATTTTAAACAATTAAGCTTTATTAAGGCTAGGATCCAATTGACATGCCATCATTTCATCAGTTGATCTGCTAGAAATGATGCATTCAAATGGTAAGTGACGATCACTAATTGTATTCCAAATACAATTCCTAGGTTTTATGGGACCTACAACTTGCACCAAGTGATTTGTAGTCATGTTTCATCCCATCTTTTGCCACGGGCTAAGGGTCTCACCGCCTAGCTCGCTTTAAGTCGTCCAGCCAAGAACGCACAAATTGTCCACCATTGTGTACCAATGAGTGGGAATTTGTCATGCAAATGCCATTTTACCATTGTGTACCAATGAGTAAGACGACACTCACAAGTGTCCTTTACAAGGTGGATGGCAAAGACTTAAGTTTAAATGGGTCAAAGCAATTTTGATGTGTTATCAAAAAAGTTATGTGTGAAGGCTCATGCACACCTTTACCACATAATGTGTTTATAAAATTCTTAGTTTATCTTCCAAATCAAAAGAGCTCGGTAGCTCCATTTGCAACACACAAAGAAGCGTAGGGGTGAGGTTTGCAACTTTTGCAATTAAAAACCTACCCACTTTAGGGAAGCAGAGCGACCCGACTTATACCTCTCTTAGAGTGTGTTCAAATGGGTGAGCCGGTGTTTCTTTTGACTTTTAGGACACAAATTTTATTTTATAAACAAAATCATATTTCAATAGTTCTTTTAGCAAATTTCGATTTCCATAAAACAAATTTGCAATAAACCTTTTATTATGTCACAATTATCAGATAATCACATAATCTTAGGGTTTCTAATTATCACATATAATTTTAATTAAATCCTCTTTGATTTAAGTAATAACCATGAACGATTTGCATGAAACATCATGGTTTTTACTTCTTGTTAACACTTTAAACTTTAAAGGTACAACATGTTGTTCATAACAATTATCTAATAATTAATAAAAACTTGGATTTAAAATTTTTAGATCACAAAAATCAAATTTTAGAACTAAAATTAGGGTTTCCGATTCGGCAAGGGGTTTTCGATCCATAACTTAGAGTTTACGATCGGAAAGCAGGGGTTTCCGATCGAAACAGGGTTTTCGAGTGGGTCGGAAAAGCCTTTCCGATCGGAACCTTTCCGATCGGACACTTTTCGATCGGGTCGAAAAGCCTTTCCGATCGGAACCTTTCCGATCGGGCACTTTTCGAATGGGTACTTTTCGATCAGTTCGTAAACCCTTTACGATTTGGATCGAGAAGTAGGGTTTCCGGTCGGAAAACAAGGGTCTCCGCACCGGAATAGGTTTTCCGATCGGAAATCAAGGGTTTCCGATCCGGAATAAGGCTTTCCGATCGGAAAACAAGGGTTTCCGATCGGGTCGAGAAGTGGTTCTCCGATCAGGGACTTTTCGATCGGATCGAAAAATCCTATTCCATCGAACTTTCGTTTTTACCAATTGCGAAACCTTTTCCAATTGTAAAACACGATTTTTAAATGAATCGAAAAGCTAGAATCTTGTTTTGGTTACCCCCCTTCCAAGTTTTATTCCCGGTAATTAATTAAAATCATAGGTGGCTCGTGATACCACTGTTGGGTTATATAACTTTTATCAAAACACGAGTACGCAGCGGAAAGAATCCTATGAATTAATCTAACTAACCGGTATTAGAACGTGTACCTTTTTAGCTCGGCAAGACTTGATCTCTTGGAGGATTTGAAGTAAATCCCTCTACGATCGCACACACGACACACCAATGCGATGTGCTAGCAATGATCACGAACACCTCTTGATGTAGCTTGGTCGAACCACACAAGAAATCGCAACTCCCTTGGGATTTCTTGTTGCCGTAAATCGAGAGAGAGAGAGAGAGAGTTTTAGGGTTTGGACTATTGTCAAGTCAATCCAGCAACTAAACCTTAACCCCTTGAGGATCTATTTATAGGTTTAAAAGACTTGATAACCAAGTTAGGGATTGTGATAATCCCCTAAACCGAATTCGGCCTAAAGGGCTTATCACAAAGCCCATCCCAATTGTAATCCAATTACAACTCTTTCTAATTACAACTAACACCCCTGTTAACAATTAACTTGTCAGTTTTTAACGAAACCTCGTTAAATATTCGTGATAAATATTAATTAACCATTAATTAATATCAATACATTTGGTGTCGAGACGTGTGACCCCGTAGGCTTAAATAACTTCCGGACATACGCTTACTATTACATGATCATATCCCTACATAAACATGATAGATGAAGAACAAGATAAATAGATAAACAAGGTGGATAGATAGATAACTAAAGATAACCGAAAGATTACATTTTACCTACCCCACGCATTCCCGGGTATCATGAACTTACTAGGTGAGTTCATGAACCCTTGACAAGCTTCAAAGAACCATGACTAACTCTCTCTCACTAGACATACATCATCAAGTCTTTCACATGAGAAAGACTTACTATATATACTACAAAACTCACTAAGGGCATAATAGTAAAACTACCAACTAGTGACAATATTTAAACAATAAATAATATTCACTAGAGCCATCTTCTTTAGTTGAGTCTTGTGTCTTGAGTAGTCATGTTCTTCACCGTGTTGTCGGGACGGTAGACGTTAAGTGGCCGTTGAGTATTAAACACATCTATCCAAATCTTGTTGGCTCGGTATCTCGATTCCCAACACAAAGGTTATTGAAAACTCAAAAGCTGAAAAATTCAAGTGTCTAGATTGTGAAAAATTGCACAAGAAAATTGCAAGTTTTGATCAACGTTCAAAAACGTCAACTGAAGAGATTGTTGTGCTTAAGAAAGAGTTGGATGATTTTCAGAAGAAATATTATGAATTAGTCCATATTCATGAAGATGTTTTGAAAGAGAAAACACAATTGGTTGAAGAGTGTGAGAAAGCCAAAGCTGAAGCTTTAGATGCAATTCAAGATTTTGAAAATCTATTTGAGAAAAGTTATCCAATTCAGAAAAATTATGTAAAGGCTAATGCTCTTATTAATGAAATTGCTGCTACTGTTGAGAAGCTTCAAAACAAGATTTCTATGCTTCAAGATGAGAATGTTCTTTATCGAGATAAGAATGAAATGTTGACTAAAGATGTTGAGATTTATAAGCAAAAGAGAGAAAGTGTTCTTGAAGAGTTATTTGCTGAATGTGAGATCAGAAAACTACAAACTTATGAATATGATGATTTCAATGCAAAGTTCATCAAGTCACAAAAGGAGGTGTTTGCGGTTAAACAAAAGATTAATGATTTGCAGTTGGAGATTTTGGAGTTGAAAAGGCAAGTGAAGAATTGCAATTTGTCGCCAACATTACTGAATTTCTTGTACAAGCAGGATAAGAGTACGAAGAATTCTCAGAAGGATGATGTTCACTTGGTTCCTCAACCAATGGATTTAATTGAAGTTACTTCTGCTCCAGTTGATCCAAACGCTGAGTTGAATGATTATTCAAAATTTGCCACTCCACCCAAGAAGAATAAGTCAAAGTCTAAAAAGAAAGAAAAGCCTTTGGATGAAGCTCCAAAATTTGTTTCAAATCTGTTTTGTTGGAGAATGAAAAAGTTTTTGATAATGTTGCTTCAAGTTCTTCATCCGCAACCAAAGAAGAGAAAGTTTTGGTTAAGAAGAACAACTTGAAAGATATCAAAGCCAAATTTACTAGCGAAGCTAAGGCAAGAGAAGCTTTGGGTTCTTCTTCCAATTCTGCAAAGAATCAAGGATTCAAACACAAAGGCTTGGGTTACGAAGTGAAAGAAGAACCTGTTCAAACTAAGAAACCAGTGAAGGCTAAGAAAGTTGTTAAAGCAAAAGTTACAAAGAAATTATCTCCTCAGAAGGAATCTTCTTATTATTCTGGAAGGTCATCATCTTCCCGGAGTCCATCTCCTAGGTATGACTCTTCTGATGATTTCTTTGATAATTTTGATTCTGAGCATTCATCTGGTTTTCAAAAATCAAAACGATTTTCAAACATTTTAGAGAAAGACTTTGTTATGCATGTCGTCAATCGGGACATCTTGCTGCTGATTGTCCGACGATTGCATATATCCATAACACTGCCAATATATGGATAACAAAGGTCAAATTTTTTATGAAACATGGTCCCCAAAGATTAAATCAACTTGTAAATCGTCTTGGTCTAAAACAAGTACGTCAGTTGAATCTGATTCCGGTTCTGATCAAAAATCAAAAATTTTACAAATTTGGACACCAAAAGTTGTTTCCAAGGCCAACAAAGACTTTGTGGAAGACACCGGGCCACCCGACGTTGTTGAATCGGGTCGATCCCAGAGTGACTAATGATTTATTTGGTGTTAGCAGGTATTTCAAGAAGACCTTTCGGTGATTGGGAAATTACTGATTGTCAAATATCTGTTCTAATTAACTTGAATTTCAAAATCAAATTTTAATTTCCAAAGACTAAACTGCAAGTTTTTGTGTTGGTTGATCAAATTTTTTTCCTTGTTTTTTCACTCTGTCTCAGTTTGAGGGGGAGTTTGTTATTGCAAAATCCAAAATCGTGTATTGTTTTCAAATCGTAAAAATGAAAATCTATAAATAGAGTTGTCATTTTTAGGGGGAGAAATTTGAAAAAGACAAAAACACTGAAAAATGTAAAAAGCCAAAAACATGGAAAAATGAGAAATTGTATCGACATGATTGGGAAATGATGGTACATTGGCTGACATTGTCTGACTCATGGATAAAGTAGGTGAAAAAGCCATAAGATCATTTGATCGATGTGTAAGATAGGCTTGGCAAATCAGAAAGTATACGAATGTGATATACACTAAAATCTGATGCTTAACCTAGTGGACAACATCTTGATGCATATCTCACAATATATCAAGAAAAAGATATGTGAAAAATAAAATGAGAAGTCACTGTGTATACATGTGTTCATTTTGCAAAGATTTAAACTTGTTTGATTTTCTTTATTTTATCAAACGATCGGACTTTCTCTGCGTGCTCACAAGGCCGACCTGATTGTTGTTCGTTTGACATTGTGCTTTATTTTCTTTGGTGTTTCATATAACTCATCGGACTTTCTCTGCGTGTACGGGAGTACCGACCTAATTGTTGTTGAGTTATACAATTTCAATTTGTTTTATTTTATTATTTTGTTAAATCCGAGGCCTTATCTGCGTATCAATAGATCGACCTTAAGGTAAACGATTTAACATTCTTATTTCTTTTTGCATGGAACACAGTTGACTATTTCATGGTTACGATCATTATGTGATTAAAATCACAAATGAAATCACAAAATGTGATAAGTAAAAGCATATCTAAGTATGTCTGATAGTGTGGGGTACACGGGTCAATGCATGTCTAATTAATACCTTAACATATCCAGATGTTATGAGTATGATTGTGCCAGAGTTTAAAGTTAGACAAATTATATCTGCAATCGACATGGCTTATGTGCTACTATAATCGAAATTGAAGTGTAGTTCAGCATGTTATGTCCAATATGTTCCCAAGTTGTGATCTTTCTCACAAAAGACAAAAATAGTGTCTGATTTTGTATTGCATTTACAGTTCACATCAGAAAATATCAAAAATATTTTAGGTGTGTTTTGATATAAAGTTTCTAAAAGCCAAAAAGATTTTGCTTCTGTTTTTGTTTTCGATTGATCAACACTAAATACTAAATCAATTTCAAAATCAAAATATCTTGGAGTCTCGAAGAGACATTTTGCACCAAGATAATTTATGTTGGTAGGTGTCTAAGTGGAAAGAGGACATCACAACTTCAAGTCTTCTGAAGATTGTTGGTAAAGAAATTACACACGATGCAATATCAAGTATTCAAGATTGAACTCATCGTCAAAATCGAGGAAGAGTTTGATTGAAGATACAAGATACAAGTTTTAGAAGGAAGATGATACTGCACATGCCAAGGGGGAGTTTGTTGATACATGGTTTCTGATCATCATGTGAAGTATCGAATACAAGACGGATTGTGCATGTTTAGGTCTGGCCGAACCTTGGCCAAACTCCAGGTTCGGACATAGCGAACCTTGTCCGAACAGGAGGTTCGGACCAGCGGGATTACATGTGTATAAATAGCAGTCTTGTAATAGAGTTTGTAACTTCTTGGTCATATCTTCTAAGTGTGTATATGTAAACTCTCTGTGGTTAATACAAAGCTCATTTGTATTTACTCTTGTGCTTCAACTCGTTATACATTGATTTCCTTATGACTAAGTAGACGATCTACCGCTCACGTATTTTTAAGAAATAAAGAAAATCAAACAAGTTTAAATCTTTGCAAAATGAACACATGTATACACAGTGACTTCTCATATTTTTTTCACACTTATTTTTCTCATTTTGTCATGAAATATGCTTCAAGAAGTTATCCACATGGTCAAGCATTAGTAGTGTATATCACATCTGAATACTTTCTGATTTGCCGAGCCTACCAAACACATCAAACAATGATCTTGTGGCTTTTCATCTACTCTATCCATGAGTCAGATATGTAAACCAATGTACCATCATTTCCCAATGATCAATTTCTCAAAATTTTATATATTCTGCATGTATTCACCTTTACTATATATTTTGCATGTATTCATCTTCTTTCCATAACATGCATTTTCACAATTGACCCCCCTTACATGCAATGCTGTTATCAATTTTCTTTTGAAAACACAAACAGAAAGTAAAGAAAGAAAATTGATCAACCAACACAGATACCTTGCATTTTAAAATTTTTAGAAAATTTACAGGTTAAGAAAAGTATATCAGGAAATTTAAGTTAAGCATAATACTCCTCCATCAACAACTTTGCAATCGTCGATAGGTCTTCTAGAAGTACCTGCACACTTGTCAAACTCATTAGTTTTTAACTTGACCCGAAGCGACTGCTTATGGTCGACCAGTGTCCTGGTTTTGCTTTGAAACCACATTTGGTTTCCAGAGTTGTTGTTTTGATAACCTAGTTTTTGATGAACTGGTCACAGGGGACTGTGATGAAGAACCTTCATTTTGAATCTTTTGAAAAATAGGAACAAAACGTTTTTGTTTCAAAAAGAATGTGGGCTCTACTTCATAAAAAACTCTGCCTTGTTCATCAAAGAACTTTGGTTTGGCAGGTTTACCAAAAACTGGAATCTTTTGAAAACTCTGATTTGAGTCAGCAGAAATTGGATAATCTTTTGCCATATGCCCTTTTTGGTGGCAAATATAACATATGCGTTTAGCTTTGTCCCACCTTTTGGGTGCCTGCATAGATTCACAAACATGAATATCTCTAAAATGACCAAAGGAAGAATCATATACCTGATGTCTATGATCATGAACCCATTTGGATGTTGGGCTTCAAGAATAAGAACCATCAGATGAAAATTTTGCACATTGATTTTCCTTGACCTCTGAAACATTTTCCTTCACAAAAACTTCAGAAATCCTCTGAGCATCCACGCAGTGAAAATTTGTTCCGAACCCTTGAGTTTATAAAACCGTTCGGGTTGAAGCTTCTCACCCTTAAAAACTTCCTTCCTCACTTGCTTTAGTTTCAGTTTCTTCAGATTTTGTTGTTTTGAAGCTGGAACCGCCTCAGCATTAGCACTCTGTGACTTAAAAGCCAAACCAATATTCTTTTCCTCAGAACTTGAATTCTGATGTCCATTATTTGCTAACCTTGAAAATTCAGCTTTGACTTCATTAACATTTTTCTGCTCATAGAAAATCGCCTCATCAAATTCAGGTTGAGAACGAATTTTCTAACTTGATGTAGCTGACTTTTCATTTGCTGTTAAAGATGAACCAGGAACAAACTGTGGAGTGGGAGGAAATTCAGATTTCTTTCCCTTCTTCTTTTTAGCCTTCTTATTTTTCTTCTTCTTTACTATCTTCTCTTCTTCTGAAATTGATGATGAAAACTTTGAATAATCATAATCTTCCACCTTTTCTTTCACATCCTTAACAACTTCTTTGATATTTGTCGGGGGTGATGCTGTCTTGTCAAACATCTTTTCAAAATTGACATCATTTGCTAAGAAGCTTGTGAATAATTGCGAATTTGAAACATTATTTAGCAGCTGAGTAGCATCAATCACTTGAATCTTTAAATCTGAAATTTGTTGTTGTGCTTCTGCTAACTCCTTCTCGGTAGCTATCAATCTCTTGGAAACCATATGAGTTTCAAATTTTTGCAATCGAAGATTATCCAGCCCATCAAACAACTCCTTCTTCAATTTATCTTCATTTAGTTTCTGAATTTCCAGATTCGCAATGTGCACTTTGTTAACACTAACCAACTCTTTCTTCTCATCTAGCAACTTCTCCATATCAACTTGATACGCCTCAGTTTTACCAATATATCCTTCAGAATTCTTTCTGAGCAGATCGTGCTTGATTTTTGATTTATCAAACAAATTTTGAAAATCATTAGCAGCATCTTCTGCTTCATCTTTCCATTTCTTGACTTCTTTAACCAACTCATCATTTTCTTCACATAACTTTGCATTAATCATATTCACTTCCTTCATCAAAGAATCATTTTTCAACTCAAATTCCTTCTCATGTTCCTTTGAAACCTGCAAATCTGATTTAACAAATTAAAGTTCAGCAGTGAGCATTCTGACTTCTTCCATCAAAGATTTTTTTCGTTCATTCAATCTTCAATTTTGGATTCAAATTTTTCTTTTTCAGCAGCTTCATACGCACTAGAATCAAAATAATATTCATCTTGCTCATGTGTGACAATCAAAGCAGACGTATCAAAATGTTTGCCCCAATCATAAACACCATCATTCTGAACAGTTAAAGTTGTTTTGTTTGAATTGCTTGAAGACAGTTGAGAACTAGTATTAGATGTAAAACCAGGTTTGGTAGCATGTTCCTGCTGACATTCTCTAGCAAAATGTCCAAGATTTGAATACTTGTAAGATTTCAACTTAGATTTGTCAAAACCCAATTTCCCATCAAAATCAGAAGTAGTTCGTCCATGTTTCTTGAAAAACCTTTTTGATCTTTGACCCAGCATAGCATATTGCCGAGATAAATCTAATTCATTTAATTGATCATCATCAAATTTCATCAAGATCATCTCTAGTTATTTTTGCATCAGGAACATTCTTGATAACCAATCCAAAAGATGAAGAAATTAAAGCAACAATCATTTTAGCACAATCATTCGTTGTTTCAGCAGAAAAAGCATTCTGATTTGAAGATTCTCGAATTTTAAAGTTACAACCCTGTGATGAATTTTTATTAGAATTTCCAGAAATATTTCCAATTAAAGAAGTAGGTGGTGCAGAACTCAGACTTGGTTTAGTCTTAGCCGTCATACTAGCAGCATTCTCACCATGATACAATTCTGGATTTTGCAAATTTGCTTTGGATTTGTTTGAATTCATCATTTCCATCTCACGGGCATGAAGTTTACCAGTTAGATCATGAAATGTAAATGTGGAAAATTCTTTATCATGTGTAAGCAACAACACATAATTTTCCCATTTTTTTGGTAAAGCCTCCATAATCTTTTCTTATAACTCTTCGTCCGTTTTCTCAATCCCAACAATCTTTAATTCACTTATAAGATGTGACAATCTTGATACAAGAGCCGTGATGTTTTCATTCTCGTAATGTTGAAATTTATCAAACTCTTTACTTAAAACCTTCTTCCGACTCTTTTTGTATTGATCATTCCCTTCACACCTTGCTGATAAAGCATCTCACAATTGTTTTGATTTCTTGCAAGTACTGAATTGATGTAACAACTCAGTGGGTAATGCCATTGTTAGATAACCAAATGCTTTTTGCTAAAGCTCATAAAGTTTTCTTTTAACAATATGAAAGGTATGAACTTCTTTTAAATTCCCCTGATCAGTTGGATGTTGGTAAAGCTTCTTAATTGGAATCCACAAATCGATATCATTCGTGCTTATGTAAGCAGAAAATCGTTGCTTCCAATCTTGGTAATCCACCAACTTCAACATCTTAGGAACTTTCTAACTTGTTCCGATTTCGTTATCAAAGTTCAACATTGTTTGCATTGCATTTTGCATAGCTGCAAACGCTTGAAATTCCGACATTTTGAAAAATTTA
Source organism: Deinandra increscens subsp. villosa (assembly GCA_039602395.1). Lineage (NCBI taxonomy): Eukaryota > Viridiplantae > Streptophyta > Magnoliopsida > Asterales > Asteraceae > Deinandra > Deinandra increscens. The sequence continues at coordinate 7,179,230 of JBCNJP010000013.1, forward strand.
ATTCTGATCGTCCGAACCTTATCCGAACCTCAATATGTGATCCAAACTCTATCCGAACCTAGTTTAGCCGAACTGTTGCCGAACTTAAATCAAACCAAACTGAAAACCACTATCCGAACCTGTACCGAACTCGAATCTATCCGAACCTTGAACGAACCTCATCCAAACCAGAAAATTATCCGAACCTTGACTGAACCCTGGACGAACTCGAACTTCGGACAAACGAACCTTAGCCGAACTTGGAGTTCGGAGCAGTTATTCCGAACAGGAAAATTCCTCAGCCGAACCTCACCACTTTTGCTCAAAATGCTCGATTTTGGACAGATTTTGACGAGAATTGCAGCAATTGATCAGAAAAAATGATAAGGAATGATTTAGGATTGAAAGTTTCATGAAAACCACGATCAAAATGATCAAGAACTCGTGAAAACACTCAAAAATCATGAAAAACAACACATTTTGTTTCAAAAACTCCGAAAAAATAACCACAGATCAGTAGAATGAACCAGATATCTCTAGAAGAGAAACAAATAATTAACCGATTGCTTTATTTCTCAAATGAACAATTACAATCAGTAACACACTTAGAACAGACTAAGAGGGTACACCACAGAAAACACACACTTAAGCAATGATCTCACTCGCTCAGTCCCTGGTTACAAAGTACAAGATTCCTATATATAGCGACTGGCCGAACCCCAGGCGAACCTCAGGTTCGTTTGATCCGAACCTCAAGTTCGGACCAGGTTCGACTAGTAGCCAACCTTGTCTTGGTCTTTGTCTTGACTTGATGTCACACCCCGGTCAACGGGTTTGGGTGTGAACGAGATGGAATCATAGTTGCGAATACATAGAACGACTTCTAATAATTTCAAACGTTATAAAAAACATTTCATCATTTCATTGCAGCGGAAAGAGTAGTGAATGGGACAATGTCTTACATTTGAAAAGCATAAAGTCTTAATTTAATATTAAAAGCATAAAACAGTTACTTTAGGATAGTTCGGGACTACGACTCAAGACGTAGGTCCGATAGCACTGTGAGGCCCCATATCCATATCCTCCGTAATTTGCTCAATTACCTAAGAAATCACGAGTTTTAAAAGGTCAACATAAAGTTGGTGAGGTTCACAAGTTTATGACTCTACAATCAAAGTTTGTAAAACAGTTTCAGTATACTTAAATATTACATTGGTTTACCGTTGTGGTTGTATGAACTCCCCGAATCTTGATTTCAAATACTAACGGTTTACCCACCCATAGCATCTCGCCCGAATGATACTGAACAGAGCAGAATAACTGACATGTACCCTAAGACAATCCAAAGTCAGAATTGGAGCTACCAATTAGGACAGGGTTGTCAACCCAAATAGATCTATTCACTAGCAATCGTTTCGTACAGAACTAATTGAATTTAATTAAAGGTGAGATACAGTTGTTCAAACGTTCATAACGATAATGTACCATAGTTAGGCATCCGTAAGAGAACAAGTAGTCATACGGCTAACAGAAAACCATAATATTAAGTAAAAGGTATTTATCAGTTCATGATTTCTCCCCCAAGAGTATAAAAACAGTTAAATGAAAAGAGGTCGTGAAACTCACTTGATCAGTAGGTAAATGAATACACTGGAAAGCAGTCTCAACACGTTACGTCCTAAATAAATAATAAGACAATTTCATAAGGGTCTAATAATTTGGGTAACATTTGTCACCCAAGTGATACCGGTTAAGTCTTGACGTTTAATCCCATTTGTATTCGTTTGAAAACCCGCTAGTTAGTATTTATTAGATCTAATAAATACTTTCGTGATGATTTATATTTATGTTAAACAAATATAAATAAAAAGGATAATCATTTATTAAATCAATCGAGTCTTTAATATTTTTAAATAATAATGTTTATTATTATTTTCATAAGCTCGATTGGTCATCCATGTAAGTTATAATTATTTTAAATTAAATAATTATAATCAACAATTCTTTGGTGAATTTGTAAATAAAACGTTACTTAAGATTTTTGTAAATACTTATTAATCATGGAATAATTATTTAAAGTTTATTTCATCATAAGACATGAATCATTTAAAAGATACGTTTTAAGTCACAACGTCAATAATTTCGAAATCATTTAATATTTCATATCCATGGAATATTCATCTTTATTTAAAAGTCTTAAGATATTATCTACAATAATACATGATAATACTTGGATTTATAAAAGTTTATTTATCATAAACTTTTCGGTTGCCTTGAGAAAACATGATAAGCAACTTGGTTTGTAATTCCAAACGTTTACGTTTTCGTGTATATCGCCGTATGGGTCCCGGTTTTATCACTACACAAAAAGCCTTTTTATAAAACATATTCACTTTACAAATGTATTTTTATAGAAACATTATCCATTTTTAAAACATGTCTTTAATTGGTTACAAGCTTGTAATAAATCCAAGTGTTTATGTCAAATTAATCATTTGACATAAATTTTATTCTTACTATTTTTAGTAAAAATGATGTAACATTCTTTTTGTCTTGAAAGACTTTTATAACACTTTAATGTGTTAGATTTCAAAATGTTACATTTTATCATAACTAGTAAATTTCCTATTTTCCTTCATTATTACAAGATGTTAGTCAATACATATCATAAAATACATATGTAACCATTTCAACCATTTAATCGTGTTAAGAGATCCATTTATCTATTTAACACAAATCTTGACATATAACATGTACACTAGCATCGAAACATAATCCATGATCAAATTCACTAACACATATTGTGTTAGAATCAAATAATATCATAAATATGAATGTAATTAAATTAACTAACACTTAGTGTATTAGGACAAACTAAACATATGAATATAAATAACATCTAACACCCATTTAGTTATCATTTAGTTAGTCATCTCTTTTAACATAAGTCATTTCACCAACAAAATAAAAAGCTTGAGATTGTTAAACCGAATAACATGAAATCAAAGATTTCAAGAACACAAGAATTTTGGTGCACACCTATTACTTTCCTTGGATTTCATAAGTGTGTTTCACCACACTCCTTGGCTCCTTATGTCCTAAGACACCAAGAGAGTGCTTTGATTTCTTGAAGAAAAGAGATAGAGAAGAGAGTTTGTTAGATGGTTTAACAAAATGTAAGCATTCAAGGGGGTTTAGTTGTCAAGACTTGGTGGTAACAATTGGGTGTTCAATCATGTAAAAGCATAGGAGAAAATGGGTTAGAAAACTCACAACGAGTGAGGTTTGGAAACCGAGAAAGAGAGGAGGAGATTGGAGGTGGTCCGGTGGGCTGGTTGTGGTTTTCGACGGCAGCAATGGCGGCTGCAGGTGGTGCGTCGGTGGTGGCAGCCGGCGGCTGTGGTGGCTGGACAGTGGAGGGGCAACCGAGAGAGAGCCAGGGAGGGAAGGGGTGAGTGTTTGACTTGGTGTGGAGGATGCTTGAGGTGAGGGTCTTCACTTATAAGTTCAAAATAGGTTATTAACCCAAGGTTAATCCTTTTATCCACCATACACTAGTACATGACAACTAAGAGGAGGTGATGGGTGTAAGGTTAGGGTGTAGGGAGGTGATGTGGCCTCACTAATGACCACCTAAAGTCTCCTAATTAGTTGTAGGTGATTTTTAAAGAAAGCCTCATGGTTTTATAAAAGGCAAGACTTTTATAAAACATGAGGAGGTTAGAGGTGTTTAAAAAATTATAACTTTTTAAAACATCGTCCAAGTATATTTAAACTACAAAAGTGGTAATTTTGTGAAGTTGATGGGCTAAGATTTTTATAAAAGTTGTAGTGGGCTTAATTTATAAAAATCATGGGCTATAGATCATTAGTTTGTGGGTTGGGCCGAAGCCCAAAAAGAAAGAGTGTGGGTCGGTTTCTTGGTGTTGGGCCGAGGAGAAAGTGGGCCGAAGGAGTTTAGGGGTGCCGGGTTCGGCCCAGGCCGGTTGGGCCGCGGGTCGGGCCCTCGGGTTGGGTCGAGTACTCGGTTAGTCGGGTTCGGTTATCAGATCGAGTTTCGGGCTTGTTCGGGTCATTTTGGGCATATTGGGCCGAACTAGGCCCGAACGGGTGAGTTTTTTTTTCAGTTTTGGGTTAGTCTTGACAACGGAAAGGTTTTATCACATTTTTAGTACATAAAAATGTTTGGTGAATCGATTATATCAGTATTTCAGAAAGCAGACTTGTTTTGCGTTAGTTTTAAGTTCGATCATTTTTGTTATCTAAAACCAAGTCGTTTTAAATATTTTAATCGTTTCACATTTTGTGACGTCAGTTTGATGAATAATATAAAAAGTCCAATTTTTATATTTACATTTTTATTATTGAAGTTCCATATTCATCATATGAGAACTTTCATATTTTATGGGTATATGTTTCCAGTATAAACACGGGATTTAGATACGTCATCAGTTATCAATTTAACCCAATAATTTAACAGTTTAATCACATAAATAAAATACATGAACATTTAATTAAAAAGTCAAAGAAAGGAGGTTTGACCTGGTTTTGGACGAGGTGTCACATTCTCCCCCAGTAGAAGAATTTCGTCCTGAAATTCAGTTCTGGTTACTGGTAGATGCGACGTTTCCAAACAGACGAGGATACTTTCAACGCATTTGCTCTTCGCGTTCCCAAGTGTACTCTCGACCTCGTTGAGAGTTCCATCGCACCTTGACTATGGGAATGTGGCTATGCCTCAGCTTCTTGATTTCTCGGTCAAGTATCTCGACAGGTTCTTTGATAAAGTGCAGTGTTTCGTCAAATTAAGATTATTGAGTGGGACGATGAGCGTTTCATTGGATAGACATTTCTTAAGGTTACTAACGTGAAAGTATCATGTACGCTATTTAGTTCGGCAGGCAGGCGTAGTCAGTAAGCTACTGGTCCTATGTTCTCAGTAATCTCAAAGGGACCGATGTAACGAGGGTTAAGCTTACCTCGTTTGCCGAATCTAATGACACCTTTCCAAGGCGATACCTTTAGCATGACGCGGTCACCCTTTTCAAAGGACAAGGGTTTGCGACGATTGTCGGCGTAGTTCTTTTGCCTATCTCTGGCAGCTTTCAGACGATTACGGACTTGAAAGACTTTCTCAGTCGTTTCAAAGATTAGCTCAGGATCAGTCAACTAACTTTCACCAATCTCATTCTAGTAGAGTGGGGAGACACTTCCTTCCATAAAGTGCTTCAAATGGTGCGACTCTAATGCTGGTGTGATAGCTGTTGTTATAAGAGAATTCGGCAAGAGGCAGATGCTCATCCCAATTGGGTCCGAAATCAATAACACACTCTCTTAGCATATCTTCGAGTGTTTGAATCGTTCTCTCACTTTGGCCATCTATCTGTGGATGGTAGACAGTACTCATATCGAGGCGAGTACCTAAAGATTTCTGTAAAGATCTCCAAAAGTTTGCGGTGAAACGGCTATCACGATCGGATATGATGGATATAGGCACACCGTGTCGTGAGACGATTTCCTTTATGTAGAGTTTGGCTCGCCTATCCATGTTATCCTTCTCTTTGACTGGTAAGAAGTGCGCAGACTTCGTCAATCGATCTACTATCACCCAGATAGCGTCATATCCAGATCTGGACTTAGGCAGTTTTGTAATGAAGTCCATTGATATTTCTTCCCATTTCCACTGTGGAATTACAGGCTGGGTTAACAATCCAGAAGGCTTCTGGTACTCGTCTTTGACCTTTGAACATGTTAGACATTTGCTGACGTAGATGGCTACTTCGGATTTCATGTTAGGCCACCAGAATTGTTCCTTTACACCGTGATACATCTTATCTGAGCCGGGATGAATGGAATATCTTGACTTATGAGCTTCATCGAACACCATTTTCCTTAAACCTCCATGGACAGGTACCCATAGTCTATCCATGAAGTTCTTGGTTCCATCAGGTTTCTCGTCCAATTACTTCTCCATTCCACGTAGCCCTTATCTTGCTAGGTTTTCCGGTTTAAGGGCTTCATTCTGAGCGTCACGCACTTGCGATGTGAGATTCGAGCATATGGTCATACTTAATGCTCAAACACATAGTGGTTTGACGCATTCTTTCTTACTTAAGGTGTCAGCTACAACGTTAGCCTTGCCTGGGTGATAACGAACCATGCATTCGTAATCATTTAGCAGTTCCACCCATCGGCATTGTCTCATATTCAACTCCTTCTGCTATGTGCTGGAAGCTTTTGTGATCAGTAAATATGGTGCATTGCGTACCATAGAGATAATGCCTCCAAATTTTGAGAGTGAAAAGAACGGCTCCAAGTTGCAAATCATGGGTTATATAAATTTTCTCGTGAATCTTCAGTTGTCTTAAAGCATAGGCGATGACCTTCTCTCGTTGCTTAGTACACAACCCAAACCTTGATGCGAAGCATCACAGTACACAAGGAAGTCTTCGATCTCGTCGGGTAGTGATAGCATTGGGGCATCACACAGCTTTTGCTCCAACAACTGGAAAGCTGCTTTAGTCTTAGCGTCCCATATGAACTTCTTCTCCTTTTGGGTCAGAGCGGTCAGGGGCTGGGCTATCTTTGAGATGTTTTCAATGAATCGGTGGTAATAGCCAGCGAGACCTAAGAATTGTCGAATCTCGGTTGGAGTCGTGGGCGTACTCCAATCTTTGATTGCTTCAATTTTTGTGGGATCCACGTGAATACCTTGATCGTTGATCACATGACCCCAAAAGTGTACCTCGCGAATCCAAAAGTCGCATTTGGAAAATTTCGCGTAAAGTTCTTCCGTCTTCAACAATTCCAGGATAAGTCTCAGGTTTTGTTCGTGTTCTTCCTCGCTATGGGAGTAGATGAGGATGTCTTCTATGAACACGATAACAAATTTATCCAGGTATGGTTTGCATACGCGGTTCATTAAGTCCATTAACACTACTGGTGCGTTAGTCAAACCAAATGGCATTACGAGGAACTCGAAATGACCATAGCGTGTTCTGAATGTCATCTTTGAAACAAACATCTTCGTCTCTAACTCTGAGTTGATAGTATCCCGACCTCAGATCAATCTTGGAGTAGAAGCTTGATCCTTGGAGTTGATCAAATAGGTCGTCGATCCTTGGGAGCGGGTAGCGGTTCTTCACGGTCAACTTGTTCAATTCTCTGTAGTCGATACACATCCGGAAGGTTCCATCTTTCTTTTTAACAAATACCACGGGTGCTCCCCATGGAGAGTGGCTCGGAAGGATGAAGCCTTTATCTAGCAATTCTTATAATTGACTAGACAACTCCTGCATTTTCAGAGGGTGCCAGACGGTATGGTGACCTGGCAACGGGAGCGACACCGGGTGTTAAGTGAATGCAAAACTCTACCTGTCATGTTGGGGCTAATTCTGGCAAGTCTTCGGGAAAGACTTTTGGGTATTCACAGACATTGGGAACATCTTCCATACGTTTCTCCTTTGGTTTCTTCTCAATTACTTGTGCTAGGATGGCGTGGCATCCTTTACGAAGGAATTTCCATGCCTTCATACTAGATATGAGATTTAGCTTGGTTCCACTCTTTTCGCCTTGCACGTTTAGAGTATTGCCATCTGTAAGGGGCACTCTAACTATCTTCTCATGACACATAATTTCCGATTGTTTCTCCGATAACCAATCCATTCCAATAACTATATCAAAACTCCCTAATTCAACGGGCATCAAGTCGATGCTGAAGGAATGATTGGAGAGTTCTAGCGAGCAATTTTGATAGATTATCCCAGTTTCTACTAATTCTCTGTTTGGTAATTCTACTATAAACTTAGTGTCTAAGGCTATAGGAGTGATTTCAACTAATTGGCCAAATTCAGTAGACACGAAGCTTCTATCAGCACCAGTATTGAATAAAACAGAAGCGAAATGATTATTTAGTAGAAACGTACCCGTCACCATGTTAGGGTCATGGCAAGCGTCTCCGGAATTGATCACAAAGGCTCTTCCTCTAGCCTGGTTAGCATCTTGGTTCTTCGCCTTCGGGCAGTCTTTCTTGTAGTGTCCGACGGATCCGCAACCGTAGTAGGTGCACTTCGGACAATCGCGTGCTACATGTCCTTTAGTCGTACATGTATTGTAGTAGACATTTCCACAATCGAGGGTATGGTGGAGGTTGCATTTGTTGCATAGGGGTGCTCCACCGGTATAACCGGTTTTTCGGACAGCATGAGTAGTGGTTGTAGCATCATAGGCCTTCACTAGTCCGGCTTCCTTAGCAGGGGTCTTCTCTTCACGATTCTTCCAGAATCCTCATTTCTACTTGTTGTCAGGTTCCTTGCTTGCAGAGGGAGTGGTACCAGCATCAGGGGATTTGCTCTCAGACTGTTTCTTGCCAAGGTTCACACCTTGACGATTAGCTTGGTACACAAGTCTAGAAACCGGGGTCGGTGAGCCAAGCCAAACCCCGATGGCACAGCGGAAGCGGATCGGAGACTTTGTATAACTCGTCTTTGTAGAACATATATAAACACCCGGAAGAACATAAAGGATCGGATCTTCAACTTAGGTGTTTGAGATGTGATGATGATGATGAGAATAATAATAGAAGATGTGATGAACAAGATGAAGATAAATGTATAAATATAACCGAAAGCTTACATTTACTTATCCCACTCATGCTAGGTTCATGAACAAGTGTTCATGAACCCTCACAACTTCAAAGATACATGACTAAGTCTCTCATAGCTATCACTCATCAAGCTTATCTTTCACAGGAGAAAGACTTACATATATTCTACCTAACAATGGCAAACTAGTAAATAACCAACAACTAGTAACTGGTGACAATCAAATAATACAACAATAAATAATAATGTCACTAATGCAATGTCTTCGGTTAATGAGAGTCTTCGAGTCATAACCTTCACCATGTTGTGAGAACGGTTAAACGGTAAGTGGTACATTGAGTTTCATCAACCAAATCTCAAACTTAAGGACTAGGAAATTCCCAACAACAAGGTTGTGTGCCAGAAGCACAGCATCCTGAAAAGTCTAAGGGTTCGAGGAAAGGACATTCCCCTGGATATGCAATGCAAGTCCACGGATGTACCGTTCAATTTTCTTGTACGGTGGAGTGACCATAGTCGGACAGAGATGAGCAAGTTCACAAAACCTCTTAGTATAGCCAGCAACATCAGCTTCACTCATAGATAGGTTCCAGAACTCAGCTTCAAGTTTCTGGGGTTCTTCTCTAGGACAATACTCATCGCGCAACAGTTGTTTGAGTTCGTCCCAAGTCATGGCATAGGCCAAGTCAGTTCCCATAGCATCAGCATGGGAGTTCCACCAGGTTAGTGCGCTATCAGTAAGTGCGCACGTGGAATATTTAACCATGTACACCTCAGGGCAGTTGCTTATGCAGAAGACGGACTCCATTTTCTCAAACGAACGAATTAAGCCAACAGCGCCTTCTGAACCCTTGAAGTTTGAGGGTTTGCAATTCATAAAGTCTTTATATGAACATTAACCGGGGCCTGCATTTGTTAGGTTGAAACGTTGAATACAATTTGGTGAAATTGTAGTCTAAGTTTTTCTAACACTGGTTAATTCGTCCTTACCGCGTGCTCCATCATCGTTCTGAGGTTGGGTTTCAGCAGCGGCTATGGTTTCTGTGACGCGGTGAGCAATCATCTCCTCGATTTTAGCAGGAGTCATAGGAGGAGCAGGTGGAAGAGGTGAAGTGTTACTGGGGGTTCGGCGTCTTGGTGGCATGATTTCGCTTTAAGTTACCAATGTCAATATAAAGGAAAATTTTAGATAATATGTAAATGGGGTTATTACATGCTCGAGAATAACTGCCACGACATACATCAATGATGCCATAACATGATACGCGCAAACACAACCAAGAAACATAAGATAGAAAATAGAAGATAGGGTACGTGTATACACAACATGCCATAAGGATATTAATGATAGAAACAAACACAACTATAACATGATAAAAGCAAAATCATAACATAACAATAATAGAGATCATAACATACCAATACATCCATTTCCACCATATTAGTTGATAAAACATACAAAAGCCATCAGAGTTAAATTTTGTCTTAGGCTCGCAGCCCCATTAATACATCATAACAAAATATATAAACATGTTTCGTCACTAAAATGGTGTCCAAAAGGCTAGGTCTAAGCTACCTAGAAAGGTGGAGGTGGTGGGGGACCTGGGGGCAAGATCAGGGAGGTCGTGACCCAGGACATGGCACATAGGAAAGAGAGGAGACGTCCAGATATGAACTCAAGGGTGGAGAACCTCCTCTGTAGGTTCTCGTGAGAGAGAAACATATCAGTAATGGCCATGCTCACGCCAGTCATGTGAGCATGAAGGGCATCCATGGTGCCATGAGTAGCACCCATGCATCCTGCCACTCCGGCCATTTGGTCCCTAAAGGCCCTAACCTCATCTGTAGTAGGAAGGCGGGAAATCTCTCCATCAAGCTCTCTAAGCTCCTCCTCGAGACGCCTCATGCGGGCCACGAGGAGGGGGACTGTGTCATGTATGGGCTCTCCGATAAAGGGTGAGATACCTAATGGAACTTGGCGGGAGGGGTCAGGAAGAGATGACTCACCCCATGCATAACAACTAGGAAACTCCTCCAGAATCCGCAAGGTCTGTACCTGGTCATGTATCCAAGCTAGATGAGGTAGATCAAATACGTAGCACCACTTG
>JBCNJP010000013.1:7190419-7354954 GCA_039602395.1 Deinandra increscens subsp. villosa
GGATGCTAGGTCTGAGCTAGTTAGATAGATCTTTGTATAGGAATTGATGAAAATCTTTATATATAGATCAATACACTACTAGAAATAGGGCCTTCCTTGACACGCAAACGATGACACGCACTACTTTTATGACGCGCAAAAATGCGTGTCATTAAAAATCTGTCGTAATTTGAAAAATTTAAGAATAAATGACGCGCATTTTTGGGCGTCATAAAATTTCTATCAAATAATAGGAAAAAAAAAACACGGAGTACGCCTAAAAATGTGCGTGTCAAGAAGCTTCCGTCGTTTTATAAAAAAAATTCCCGCCAAACTTTTACCCAAAATTTCACTCCCGCTTACACTTATTTTTTTTTTAACATTTCCCCAAAATTTTGCCCTAATCCCCACAAATACTCCCGCTGTCAAATTTTTGCCCTAAACTTCTGGCCGTCGCTCTCCATCACTCTCCATCAAAGCTCGGTTCCGGCCATCGCTCTCCATCAAAAAGCTTTATGACGTAGGGTTTCACTCACGCAGCGAACGGTGGTAATCACAATCTCCAATCCTGTCTACGATTCTCCATCTCAACTGTTCTTCATGGTCTCCATTCCTCTAACCCTAATTTGCCTCCACTCTAGGTAATTCATTCATTATTCACGCCCTCACCTTTCATCACACTGTAGTTGGCAATTTATACGAGAATCAAGTGTTATAGGTTAACTTATTGATGTCGACTGAACTGAGTGCAGGATTTTGGGTTCTTCAAAATTTGATTAGGGCTCCAAAGTGAAATCTATGAACAGCAACACATCATATGGTTTTGCTACCATTTCTTCGATATCCAAAGAGCCCATATGATTACACTTACAAGAGGCATCTTTTACATATCGTAATCCCTAATTATTTCATCTTTTATTCGAATCGATTTTTCTTCTTCTGAAATCCTGTTGTTCAAAAAGTCAACCAAAAACAGCTGAATATCACTGATATCTTCACCTCAGGTATGTGCCCTAATTTGGTTCCTTTATTCAATAATTTTTCTACTATACCTGAAGATGAACTTTTATTATTGTTTATTCCAATGATTTCTTACACAGGGCACGATTGTTATTCTAGTATTCTACAATTCTGCGACCCTAAGTTTAGGATTTAATTCGTGTCATCATTTGTAAACGACAACTATTTTTATGGTTATGACTTTTGTTTAGACCATAGGTGTAGTGATTATAGATAGATTTGATTTGATCCATCATAAGTTATGGAGTAACATAGTTTAGTATTTAAGCTCTCTTTACAATAAAATGTACAGATATATTTTTGTATTTAGGTTCTCTTTAGCAGAGGGGAAAAGATTGTGCTTAACATCAGTAGTAGGATTGTAAGACTGTAATTTTCTCTTATGGGTTTGATATCATACAATGTATTTTTAAAATTTACTACTGAACCATTATGTATTTTTGCCCTATTATTAAAAGGGATAGGCGTTTTTAAGGTGTATGGTTCATAGGTTTTTGGATATACATGTTGTTGTTTGCTAAAAGATTGGCTAGAGTTTTAATTTTTTTTCTCTTATACTCACTTGAGATATCCACCAAATGCTTCTTAATTTTTTGGTTATTGGTAAATGGTTATGACCAATGACTTCTTCTTAGACCTTGGGTGTAATGATTGTGGATAGACCTGATCACACTCTCTTTATAATGTAAATAAACACAGATCCTACAATGTATCTTAGGTACCTTATGGCTCATGTGATTACTGTTGTAGCAGCAGTATGAGAAAGATTTGTCCCAACATCAGCAGTAGGATAGCTAATCACATATCCTACAATGCTGCTAAGTTTTCATATTTGCATGGGTGTTATATTTTTCATTTTTATCATATTTATCAACGATGCTTTTGTGATTTTTTTTCAAAGTTTGGTCTTTTGGACAACTACTAATCATCCTTCACATGTGTGTTTGCAGAAACCAGAAGAATTTTCAACCAAAAAGGAGTGCCCCCTCGGGAAGTAAGGTTAGTAAGAACCCTGTACTTCTGTCGTTGATTCAGTTGCTCCACAGACCACGTTACTACCAAACTCCTCATTAAGTTACAGGTGTCTTGTCCCTTCAACAATCATAAGTTTAATTTTTTCAACTTGATATTTATAACTTATTTATATTAGTTGTAATTTCGATACAGGTTGCTGTAAAATGGTCTGCAAATTCTGTGCAACTGGAACAATATATGGGATTCAAAAGCAACCTATCAACCGGAGAGATTGTAGAACAGTTGGTGCATGCTTCCCGTAAGATGATGGTGGATCATTGCAGGTAGCAAATATGACTTGAGTATGTTATTTGTTGTTTAATTGATGTCTTTTTTTTAAAAAACTTTCTTTTCAACAGTTTGTTAAAAATAATTTAAACTTGAACATGAGATCACAAATGTTATTGCATCACTAAGCCCAACTAAAACCAATAGGCAATATACATAAAAAATAATTTAAACTTAAAAAATACCATATATTTGCCTAGAAAAAACCAACAAATTTAAATTCTGTAGCAAATCCCAAATGGTTTGCTGTTATATATTTTTCAAACCTTTAAACATTTAATTAACAGTTAGAATGATCAGAGACGACTTTAATAAATGGGTTTGAATCTATTTGTTTAGCCGTGTTTGTTTTGATTTTAGGTGTGGTGTTATCATTTATTTGATACCTTTAATTCTTTTGATTTCAGATCTGTTGTTAACAGTAGTTGTAGATAGTTTGCTTCAGTTATATATATGCAGCCCATATATATGATACATTAGTTTTCCTTCTCTAATTTCTTTTTATTTTAGCATGTTGCCTCTGATGATTAATTTTCTTAGAATAGGTCTCAAGTGACGAGCTCATATTTTTTGGCCTACATGTTGTGTTTTTTATTGGTTTGTGAGTTTGTCCCAAATTATGATTACTGTGTTTGGCCATTTTTTGACAGGCCATATTCTCTAAAGCAGGGCACACTGCTGCCCAAGTCATTGCCAAAACTGCATCCATAGAAATTCCAAATAAAGAATGGCCTGAACTTATTGGTTCTTTGCATGGAAATATGACCCAACAAGATAAGGCAACATCATCGAAATAATCAACTTTAGAGGCAACTACAGCATTTGATAACAAAGGACAACTCAAAGAAGCATTTAACATCGGGTATGTGTTACCTTTGGTCACTTATATGCTAAGATTTTGTTATCATGAAGCCACATTTTTCTCTCATGGATTTTATTTATATTCGATTTTGACAAATGCAGAAGTTCTTCGCTTCTTTTTTATATTATGAATACTCCATCCATTAGGATTTGGTTTGTTATATGTTGGATTTTTGTTGTATAGGTCTGTAAACACACAATTCACACTCAAATAGTCCATGCCTTGCAGCCGAGCACTCATGCTTTATGAAATTCACATTCAAAATCAATCTGACTTCATATTGAGTTGCAGGTTGAGCACTCATGCTTCTTCTTCAAATCTACATTTAGCTTAACTGTTTACATACCCAACATACCTATTTTTTAAAAGTAGATTCATGTTTTGCAAACTAAAGTATTTCCAATGTTCTTCTAAACACAGGTATGATTCTATTTGCATAATCTCAAAAACTCATTATTATGATGGTTCTTTTTTTAGTTGACTATACAATTTGCTCTGATTTAATTATCTAGCTAAGTGGCTCAAAATCTGATCTTTTACTTATGTTTCATGATCCAATTGACTTGGCCTTGCATGCATCCTAATGAAGAATTAAGTATTTTATCTTTGTATATTCCTATTTAGATTAGATTTTTATTTTTACAGAATTACCCATGGTGCCTCATCTGATCTGGTTTTTTTAGTTATCATTCCAGTTTTGTAAGCTTAATTTATGCCATGTTGTTTGGCAGGCACCCTGTGGCATTTTTGACAGTTTGCCTAAGACTGTTGTGTGAATCTGTTAGGAAGTTGATACAACAAGAGAGCTCTACTAAAGATCTTGCTGCTGCTGAAATAACCTCTGCTGCATCGCATGCAGCAGCAGCTACTGTAGCGTCAAATGTACATGCATAGACTTAAATTTGAGAACCGAATGCATCATCTCACCTAAATTACACAAACATAGACTTCAAATTTGTTGGTTTGGTTGCAGGTTATGGTGATAATCTTCGGAGGCAGATAAGTAACGAGATCAAAGGCCACATGTGCTTATAGTATTATATGGGTCTTTATGGCCAAAGAGTTGGCTGCCTTAGGTAATTTACTTTTATTTATTTGTATAATTTGACTATTACTTCTTCTCTTAGAAGTTAAAATTAATGTTATTTTGTTTATTTGTATAATTTGACTATTACTTCTTCTTTTAGAAGTTAAAATTAATGTTATTTACAGAAGGGCATTTTTTTCTTCTTGTGGTGATGACGGGATACACATAGCTCCTAACGATAGTACTACCGAAGATTGAAACACAATTTGATGCTTTGAAACAGACGGAGAGGTCATGTTATCTGTTGACCAAGTTTCCGATCATTGCTAAGCAAGAACATGAGTTGGCTGAGCTGCAAAATGGTTGACTACTATTGTAAGAATGTTGAGGTAGATTTATTATTATAGGGACATAAATATTGGTAACATATGGGATTCATTTGTAAACTCATATTAACTTTGTAATTTTTGCTATATATATGAAATGCATTATTTTGTTATATAGGTATTTTGTTTTGTATTACGAGATTAATTGTTGTTTAATGTGGAAATTAGTGATCCTATTAAAAAATATTTTTTTATTAAAAACTAGAATTCTTGACGTGCAAAAATGCGTGTCATAAACAGACGACACTAAAAAAAATTATAAATAAAAATATATTAAACACAGATGACACCCTAATATGACGCGCATAATGAGTGTCAAGAATGGAGTGTCATGGATAGCGTGTCATGGTTCGCGCGTCAAGAACTTCTTGACACGCATTTTGCGCGTCAAGAAGCTTCTTGACCCCCGCTTCCTTGACGCGCATTTGCGTGTCAAGAAGGCACTTTCTTGACGCGCAATGCTCGTCAAGAAAGCCCTTTTTTGTAGTAGTGATATATATATATATATATATATATATATATATATATATATATTAC
Organism: Deinandra increscens subsp. villosa; assembly: GCA_039602395.1. Taxonomy (NCBI): domain Eukaryota; kingdom Viridiplantae; phylum Streptophyta; class Magnoliopsida; order Asterales; family Asteraceae; genus Deinandra; species Deinandra increscens. The sequence goes on from JBCNJP010000013.1 coordinate 7,195,533, forward strand.
AATTTTTGTTAACTCTTCCTCGTGTTTTGTTTTGGTTAACCCCATTAATTATATAGATGAATTTTATCTCAATCATTAAAGTTGATTTTATTCTAAATTTGATTGTTGCAAATAGATTTTATTGTGAACTGATGTGATTTTTATTTTATTGTGAACTGGTTAACCATCCTGAAGAACTTTAGATCTCTATTTTACCCGGTTCATCCTGAAGAACTCTAGTTCATCTTCTCTCAATACTCATGAACTCTTCTTCCTGAGGAATTGTAGTTCATCCGGTTTTGTTCTTCTTCCAATTTAGAAGTAAAATTTATCCTGTTTATAAATCATCTCATCCCACCATATCAAAATGCCAACATATACTAACATAACATATGAATGTATACCTCATGTAAGATCACAACTATGAGTAAAATGGAGTCTGCTATGATTCATTGAAAATGTGTATGTTATTATAGATGAAAACTGGTTAACCATCCTGAAGAACTTTAGAACTCTAGTTTATCCGGTTAATCCTGAAGAACTCTAGTTCATCTTCTCTCAATCCTCATGAAGTCTTCTTCCTGAGGAATTGTAGTTCATCCGGTTTTGTCTTCTTCCAATTTACTGAAGAAGTAAAATTTATCCTGTTTATAAATCATCTCATCCCACCATATCAAAATGCCAACATATACTAACATAGCATATGAATATATACTTCATGTAAGATCACAGTTATGAGTGAAATGGAGGTCTGCTATGATTCATTGAAAATGTGTATGTTATTATAGATGAAAAGTGTATGAATAAAACTGCAACAACTTATGTTAACATACAAACTGGAACAACTTATTCAATTGTACACAAATACAGGGATCTACTCTTCTTCCAGCCAAGTTCATCCGGTTCCCATCTTGTTCTCCTCTTCAATAGCTTGTAACCGAAATTTGGCCTTGTGAAATAGGCGACTATCATGATAGGTCCGGGTCACTATTCTGCTCTCAGTATCACCTATTGTTGGTCCCGAAACAACAATCGTTCACGATATCTAACTAATCTAAACGTGCGGAATCTGGTTAGATTAGTGATTCAAGAAAGAGAAGAGAAGAAATCGAAGAATACGATGATTAAAACGTTAAAAAACCTGATCTTTGCACACAAGATGAACTTGTCGGGTACAAAAAGGAATCGTAAACTTGATCTCTCTCTAGTTTCTGATTATGATCGTAAACACCAAGGAGGCTCCTCTTAAAATCGTAATCAGCCACCTTAAATGAGGAGAACCATTGGGGTTTATATAGGCACCCCAATGGGTTTACAATTGGGCCCTTATGGATCTTAAACCCAAGCCCAAGCCCATATCTAATAGTAAACTAGTCTACTAATCTAATTAAACCCTCTAAGCCCATCCCAACTAATTTAATATTACAAGCCTCATAATCTAGCCTCTACAATCTTCCCCTAGGCTTGTGATATTAAATGTCTTCAATCTTTGAAATTCTTCTTCTTTACTGGCTGGCAAAGATGTTGATGAAGATTCTTTCCGCAGAAATCTTCAATGGGTTTCATGACGGGCACGTGGGACTTCCTCTTGATCAGCATCAGCTCGAACTTCTTGAAATGGACAAGTTAATGAGATGGAGGATTTTCATCGACTTGCTTCTTTTGAAAGAATTGGTTCTTGCTGAATCTTCGGTAACTGTCTTGAATCTCCAAAAATTAGAGGGTAAGATGTTGAAAACCTCTAACTGTGAAGAACTTGATTGTTGATCTTCAAACTTCATGATCTCTGACTTCTCTCTGCGTCATTTTCTTCATCAAAGATCGACTTGAAATCTTCAGCTTCCACTAAACATGTGAACATCTTCTTTGAAGCTCTTTTGAAGCTTTTGAAAACCTGTAAAGACACCAACAACTTCCCCTGAACAGTTGCTTTTCCAAATGGAAGTCTTGTCCGACTGGTTCTTTAACTTTGAGCAGCAGCAGCATCAGGAACATCTTTCTATCATCAACCTGTCTGACACACATTTCAAAAAATATACTCCACCAGACATTTGATGATCGGTCTTTGGGTTAGAAGGTAATTATCATCTGTTCAGTTGATTCAAATTAACATAATTTTAACCAAAAACCCTAATATAGATTACGGGTTTTCAATAAAACTTCCCCTAAACCCAAGACCTCTAAAGACTTCCCCTTAGCTGAGCTGATAACTTCCCCTTAGCTAAGGACTTCCCCTGAGATAATACATATTATCTTCGAGTTCCCTTCAGTAACTATGTATTATGGAAGTCTTTTCATTAGATAATAAGTATCATCCTCGAGTTCCCTTCGGATAATACTTATTATCCCCTCTCCTTCCCCTAAAAATTTGGCAAGATCTGCAGGGGGCATACTGTCATGCATCAAAACCCATGAAAACACATTTTGACTTCTCAAATTAACCCGGACAAGACGTAAACACAACCAAAAAGAACTTAAAGACTCACACACGAAAGATAAAAATAAACAAATACTTACCAATATCAAACATGAGAAAGTTTACAAGGGATCAAACCGTATGAATCTGACTGAGGAACCCTTTTCAGCTTAAGTTACTCGATTAGTCCAGGTGATTGCCTGAATGTTTGTCCGCTTCAGACTCAAACCCGATTGAACCCAACCAAATGCATCATGCTAAATAGATTACTAATTACCAGCATGTTTAATCGTCCCCACACCCAATTGTACATAGCAAAACCTACCCAACCTCAGAGTTTATCGAGGATTCACAAACCCCCAACTTGAGGAACCATGCAACACCGTTATGACTATCACTTATTTCATTAATCATCAGTTGGTGATCAGGTCGGCTGCATAAGCACGCAAAGAAGACCAAACTGAATGATTATTTTTCGTTTTCTTTTCTTTTTCTTTTTCATTTCTTTTTCATTTCTTTACTGTATTTTCTTTTTCTTACGTGGTGTAGTCATAACAGCAGAAACATAGCGTGTGAGAGAGTGAATACTAGGTATAATTACCACTCTCAACCCGTTTTTGCTGGGACTCAGTTTTTTAAACCATGCAAACTGAGATGGGAAACTAACACACATATATATATTTTAAGTTCATTGCACTTACATTGGTGGTCATAAGATTAGGTCGAGCCTACCGAGCATATCACCGTGGAGCTTGCTTTTCACTTACGCTTTACGCGTGTCAGTCATCTCCAATCCGGACATATTTCACTTCCCTTAGCTTTCTTAGAAACAGACACAAACAAACTATTAAAAATTGAAAAGCACACTATTTTTGAGGGGTCAACTTTTTCTTCATCGTTACATTTCTTCCCCTTGCTTTTTGATTTTTAATGTCACAACTTTTGTGAACATCACTCATTTTTTTTAATTATTTTTTTTATTTTTTATATTAATTTTTTTTATTTTTTATATTAACTTTTAAACACGAACACATAAACAGAGCAAATGACTTCACACACATCTGGCCAAGCTAACCTTCAAAGTATGAATTTGATTTTTTTTTTTTGGAATAAAATGGGTTTTATAGGATGCATACCTCATTGCTTTTAAAAAAAATTGAACAACCAAGCACCAACTGAAGATTTTAAGGAATTTGGTTTGACACAAACACCCTTTACTGCTTCATCAAAAAAACAACCAAGTTAAGAACAGTACCTTTCATGCTGAATTTGACCTTTTACCTCTTAAGGAAACATATCCTCCATAAAAAAATTGCTTGTCATGACATGAAGATACATCTCCTAAACTGTGCCTGGAACAATCACTTATCAACAAACAAATTAATAATAACATCCCAGGCCATTGTTTTTCTGGGTACACCTCAGGAATCAATAAAAGATACTTCTTGTAAGAACATCCCCTTTGAGAAATCAGGAAGTTGGGATGGAGCTGCCTTGATTTTTGGTTTCCAAGTTCCAGGTGATTTAACATTTGTTTTAGTCACTTTTGGAGTTGCGACTTTAGGTATTTCAACCTTCTTCGTTTTAGATTCATTTTTCAAAACAGTTTTTGTTTTAGTCACCTTTGGAGTTGTGACTTTAGTTATTTCAACCTTCTTCATTTTAGAATCATTTTCAAAAAAGTTTTAGTTACCTTGGGAGGGGTAACTTTGGGTTTTTCAGACTTTGGTTGTTTTGAAAACGGTTTCTTCACCTGTTTTTAGAAATTTTTGTAACTTGGAAAGCTGTTGTTTTGATTTATAGATTTTCTTTCAGCTTTAGCAGCGCCCCAATGTTGATCAGAGGGTTTAACCTTAGGAGTAACAGACTTCCTTGCCTTAGGTGTTTGCACCATCATCGGCTTAGACTTTACAGACTCCTGAGATGAAACCCTTTGACTTTCCGGATAATAGGGTTCATAGGGGCGATAAAGACAGTTTCTAGCAATATGACCAGCAATGCCACAATTGAAACAAGTCCGCTTCTTTATATAGAAGTCAGACGTGTACCCATTTGTCTTTGGTGGCTGATATGGAGCAGGTTTGCCTTGTGTCTGCTTCTTTGCTTTGTCTGCAGCTTCAGATTTGACTTTCTGTTGGTTCCTCGAAGCCTGTGTTGAACCTGTCTTTACTGTCTTTGTGCTTCCTTGATTCTTTGACGTTGAAGCACCATTCTTGCAATTACAACGGCAACTGCATGATCCAACTGAAGAAATGGGAGACACTTCTACTCCCTTGAGGTTTTCATTCTTCACTCCAGCTGTTGGTTTCATACTCGGATGCTTGATGGTGATCTTTGGCCTCTCAACTTCAACTTTACTTATTACTCCATCAGTTATTCCCTTGACCTTAGAGGAGAAGGATGGTAAGTCATATCCAATATCTGGTTCTTGGTCAAACATTGATCCAGATGTCATAAAGATCTTCCCTTCAGGCCGTGTCGTCAAGATCACCTTTTCCCTTTTGACTTTGTCAATTACTTTGAAGTATGGGGTTTCAGTTTTAGGGTATGGTTTCAACTCTATCCCAACATCATCAGACTTAGAGTTATGACACCTGTTGTATTTCTGGCACTCAGCATCATTGTCTTATATATCCTCTACTCTCCCTTCACCATAAGTCATGTTTGCCTCATTATCAATTTCTTCTTGAGTCAATGGTGTACTTCCAACCAAGACACTATCAATAGGAGGAGCAGCTTTTTTATAATCAGACTTGGTTCTGTCAACTTGATCTTCACTGAGAAGTATTCCTATAATGTCTCTGGGAACTGGTGGAGGAATAATGCTGTTTACAGCCAAGGATTTATCAGTTTTCTCTGACCCGAACCCAGTTGTGTCTTTCCCAACTTGACCGGTCAAAACAGCATGTGACAAAGCCTTTCCTGCATCGAGCATTCGCTGATTTCTTTCCTGATTGCAATCATACTTGACCTGCAGCTCATCATATTTTTGCTGCAGTTCGGTTAATTTCTGTGTCAGTGATGTGTTGCAAACACATCCTAAATTAAGAGTCTTTTATTTTATAATTTGAGTCCATTTGAGTCAGTTTCCATTGGTTTTAGCTGTTTTTAGTTAAGTTTGAGTCTTTGTGTCCTTTTTATTATTTTTATTTGAGTTTTGTAGGTTTTTAATAAAGTCCCGAGCCAAATTGAAAGTTGAGAAGAAAAGAAGAAGAAATGCTGAAGAAGAAGTTCCAGGCGTATCGCCTGGAACTTGATCAGTTACAAGCGATACGCGCGAAAGAGGAAAAGTCAAAGGCGGTTTAAAAGTCAATCCCGACTATCTTGTCGGGTAATGCGCGCCAGGCGTATCGCCTGGGAGAATGGAGGCAGTAGGCGATACGCCTACAGCCTCAAAACCCGCAGAAAAAGGTTTCTCGATATAAAATCGATTTTAGGGTTTTAGTTCGACATTCTTCGACTTCCAGACGAACTCAGAGGCGATTTTGGGCGATTTCAAGAGCAGAGAAGGCCAGGGATTGATTAGGAAGCACCGGTGGATCGATTTTATCACATACATCATCATCATCCTACCGGGTTTCATCATTCATTCTTATTGTTCTTAATTTCAATTATGTTTTCTGTCAAAGTTCAGATTTTTATCATTACTCTAGACAGTAACATGTTGCTAGGCTAATTTGATTGTATTGCCTAGACCCAGATTGGATGATTATTTAGTATTTATAACTTTATTCGGTTTTGATTGATTGATTGATGTTGCACTTTTATTCAATTCCATTGATTATTATGTTTTGATGCATATGTGTGTTACGAGTAGATTATTAGTTGGTTGTTGATGCTTAATTTACCCGCGAATGTCTTTCGGTTTAGGTAGATTAGCTAAAGTAGTTGACTTTAGGGTTAATTGCTAAAGTGTAGTTAGGGTTCCTTGACTATTGCATTGATAATTGATTGGTAATTCACTTGTAATGTGCTGCTAAACTGAAGACTTAAAAGGTACAGGTTTAACGGGTAGTTGGGTTGGTTAAAGTTCTAGGGTTGCACTGTCTCAAAAGGAAGTGTCCTAGGGTTTTGTCTAGCTTGGTATTCCGTGTCATTCATAGTAGTTATTGGTAGCTCCGGTTAGTCTAGGTGCACCTTAGGTATATCCGAGGGTGGCTAGGGTAATTGAAGTGGGACGGACTTAAAAGGTGAACCCTTGTTCGAGCGTTAGAAGTGTAGCTAGGAAGGACTTAAAAGGTGAACTAGCCACCATCAGATCAATCAATTCCGAGTGAGGTTGTAGGTATTAAGTAGGATTCCAGGGTCTAGGTGATACTCTTTTCTCGTCTGAATTCTCCCAAAGTTTCTTGCTTTTGTCTGTTTGTGCGTTGATTAGTTAATTTTAGTTAATTCAAATCTCAAATCAAATCCAAAACCAAATTACTCAGTATTTCCAATTTCTAGGTCTAGGTTAAGTCTTGTCTATAGAGTGTCCTAGGTTCGATATTCCGGTCTTGCCCTAGCTATTCTACTATCCGATAGGTACACTTGCCTTAGGGTTCGGTCTAGTTTAGGTATTTTCGGTAAAATTAGGTGTGTCTAGGTCTAGTTTAGGTCTAGGTTTTTATAATAGTTTTTAGAGTCGTTCCGAACACATCAAGTTTTTGGCGCCGTTGCCGGGGACACTTGGTAATTGGCAAGATTAACTCTAGGTCGTCGTGAGGAAATTTTGAGTCTTTTTGGTCTTTCCGTGTCTAGAGTCTTAGGATTTTCTGATTTCGAGTCTAGAATTTTTAGGTTTTAATTTTCGTTTGATTTTTCTTGAGTCATTCCCGTTATATGCCACACACCCGTTCGCGAGGTCCTCCTGAGCTTACACCTTTATCTGATCCCGACGCGGACATTCGTGAGCGGTTCCGCCTTCTACGCACCGAGCTAGAGGCGTTCATCATTTCCACCACCACCCCTTCGAAACCATCCTCTTCATCCCCACGCGACACCAAACCCATTCCATTCCCCGATCTCACATCCATGGCGGCACGTCGCACCGTCCACGAGCAGGCTAGCGCCGGAGTCACCGAGGCCCGGTTTGCTATTGCACAGCCTGCTATTGCCAACACCGCGAATTGGCAAGTTCCGTCCCACGTCATCAACGCTTTGACGCATTCGATCCAGTTTCATGGACGTGAGGACGAAGATGCACCGATGCATATCTCCAGGTTCACGCGTATCTGCAACACGTTCGGACTCACCGGAGTCGCGAACGACACCATTTATTTGCGTCTTTTTCCATTCTCCCTTACGTCTCGAGCCGCCGAGTGGCTTGAGACGCTTCCGCCTAATTCGATCGCCACCTGGGACGATCTCACCGCCAAATTCCTGAAAAAGTACCATCCTCCAGCTAAGGCTGCGCGTACTCGGGAGGAAATCCACTCATTTCGCATGGATCCCGACGAGCCTTATTCTGTTGCATATGAGCGTTTCAATACTCTTCTGAGCAGATGTCCGCAACACGGGTTGACGGAATGGGCTATCATCGAGAAGTTCTATAATGGACTTCCTTATTCGGTTCAAAAAGAGTTTAACATTTCTGCTGGAGGACACATGATGGAGAAGCTCACGGTCGATGAATGCAAACAACTGTTTGAGAGCTTCGCACTCGCTGAACAGCAGACCCCCGGAGATCGGAGAGCCACCTTGGCCCCGACTCGATCCCTTGTTCCTTCTACTACCACCCGGGGTGTCCATCACATTGGCTCAGAGACCATACCACCTAGGGAGTTAGAAAACATTTATAAGACCTTAGAGGAAATCAAACTCCATATCAAAGCCAAATGTGAGCTGTGCAGAGGCGCTCACGACACCCGAGACTGCCCGCTTGCTCCCGCTGAGCAAGTGGATTATATTGGAAACCGAAACCAGTTCGGTAATTCGTTCCAGTCTGGGTGGAGGAGTGGCCAAAATTCAGGATGGCGAGAGGGAGGAAATCCACCTGGTTTTCAACCAAGGTATAATCAGAATGGTGGAGGAGATGCAGGCCCGACGATGAAGGAGATTACGGAGTTGGTGATGAATCAAACGCAGATCCTGCAGCAGATGAACGCGAGAGACGAGGCCACACAAAAGAAGCTGGCGGAGCATGACACGTTACTGAGAAATCAACAGGCCTCGTTCTTAGATTTGCAGCGGTCGGTGGGAGATATTGCAAAGCAGTTAAAGGAGCTCAACAACCGAGGGGGTCAATTTTCCGGTAGCACCTATAAAAACCCCAATGCGTCGGTTAATGCTGTTACCACACGGAGTGGTCGAGTTCTAGAGAGTCCATCACCAGCGGTAGTTGATGAAGAGCCGGTTGATGAAGAAATTGAATTGGAGACGCCGGACGGGAGGGTGCACGAGAGCGTAACGCCAGCAAGTACCGCACCGATCGTCGAGGCTGAAGGAGTTAGAGAGAAGCCGCTGAAGTGGGAAGCGGTGAAGGAGAAGAAGAGAGTGAGGTTCGCGCCGAAACCGATCACTGCTGATGATCTGAAGCGTGTTCCTTATCCTGAGAGGTTGGTCCAGCAGAAGAATGCGCGAGAGTATGGGCAGTTTTTAGAGCTTCTTAAGCAGCTTAGGGTCACTTTACCTTTTACTGATGTTATTAGACAGATGCCTAAGTATGCTAAATTTTTGAAAGATATGTTAACTAATAAGAAGAAGCTTGAAAACTTTTCTGATGTTACACTTGATGCCCAGTGTTCTGCTGTGGTTCAGAATAGGTTGCCTGAAAAACTGACTGATCCGGGTACATTTACAATTCCTTGCTCGTTTGGTGACTTGTCTGTTACTTGTGCTTTAGCTGATCTAGGTGCCTCTATTAATGTGATGCCTTATTCTGTTTTCATGCACCTAGGATTAGGAGAGTTAGAGCCGACTAGGATGACGATTTCCTTAGCGGATAGGTCGGTAGTTAGACCCAAAGGAATAGTGGAAAATGTTCTTGTTCAAGTTGATAAATTCTTGTTCCCTATAGACTTTGTGGTGGTTGATACTGCATATGATGCTAGCTGCCCGTTGATTTTAGGTAGGCCTTTCCTTAGGACCGCCCGGGCGTTAGTTGATGTTTTCGCGGGCACGATCACTTTGAGGGTAGATGATGAGTCGGTTGAATTCAGGGTTGGTAAATCGGGTGACAAGAACAGCGAGTCCGTATGCTTTCTAGGATCTTTCATATCTTTGGTGGATAGTTGTGTTAGTTATGTCACTGGTGAGGACTTGGTAGTTGGAAATAGGTTGGAAGGTGAGTTAGTAGTTGAGGATAAGTGTGGGGAGGAGCCCGGGGGGTTAGATGAGTTAATTGATAGAAATGAGATTGTTGACCCATTAGTGGAACCCGGTGGTGAGTTAGTAGTTGGGGAATGTCTGATAGTTGGGAATGGTGGTAGGAGAGCCACACTTGGTGACATAGGTGAATGTGATGATAGGATTATTCTTAGTCCAAGTGTGGGGAGGTTAGATGTGATTGTTGCTACCCATGACCCGGAAATGGGTTTTCTAGGAAAATGTCGATTTCTTCCGGGTAGGTATAAGCATTGGAAGGTTAAGAGGTTGTTGAGAGCAGTAAAGTTCAGTGCTTTACGGGGTAGGAAGTTGGTTAGAGGTTGTTTGGTTAGAAACCAGGTGGAATCAGGTAGTTTTGTGCTTAGAGATGTGAAATCAAAGCCTCCGGATGGTTTTGGAGGTTGTTCTTGTGTTTGGTGCTAATTGGTGAAATTCCCGGTTTGTAAATTATTGTAGTTGTGTTTAATTTTCTGCATTTTTTTTAGTTTTTGTGCCTTTTGCGTCTTTTGGTTTTGTGTTTTTGGTGTTTGCAGGTTATTCTGGAGATTCAAGAGTTGGACTATGAGAGTGTGCAGGTCGAAATTGCAGGTTTGTGCTGCAAATTTCGGCTAGAGGCCTGTTTTGGAGAAAGAGATAGAATATTTTTGGAGGCCAAAAATCTGGAAAATTCTCTGGAAAAGTCGTTCCAGGCGTATCGCCTGGAAGGTTGGAGGTTATAGGCGATACGCCTGGAAGTCTCAGGCGGGCAGATGGTTGAAGTCCTAGGCGTATCGCCTGGGAAATGCAAGGCTGTAGGCGATACGCCTAGGGGAGGTAAGTCAGAAATTTTTCAAATTTTTAATTTTTATTATTTCTGTTTACCGTCTTGGTGGTGGTTCGCTGCGGCTGATGTGCTGAGTCTCTGGAGTTTCAGGTGAACACGTTTCAACTTGTTTTATTTTATTTATTTTATTTCTGCTTTATTTTTGTTCCATTCCACATTGAGGGCAATGTGTGATTCAAGTGTGGGGATGGGATACTTTCGTATTGAGTCTTGAGTCTTTTATTTTTGGTGTGTTTTTGAGTCATAAAATTTGAAAAATTTGAAAAAAAATTGAAAAAATTGTTCAAAAATGTCCAAGATTCTGGCTGCAGTTAATGGAAAATGATAGTAAAACCAGGAATTGATTGTCTAATGTGTGCTTGAATGATAATTAATAATTAATTTGGGAAAAGTGGATAAGTTTGGATGAATGGAAAACATTACTAATCTATGATGTGTCGGTAGGCCCAGCTGACCTAGGAGTAGCTTAAATAGCCTGTGTGTTTATTGTTGTATAAATATGCTAATCAGTTGCTAGTGGGTTCCCATTTTAGGAGTGATAGGGATTCTGAATCTGATGATTAGGAAGGAAGAGACCGCTTTAGGCTAGATACTCCTATGTCCTTAGAATTTCAATGAGCATGTAGTTAATAATTTGGCTAATGAATTAGAGTGAAGGGGCAGAATACTCATGTACGAACTAAGGATAGTATCCCGTGGTAAGTACCTCTGATGATGTTCCGGATCTCGCGGGCAAAATACTCATGTATGATTTCGGGGGTAAGACCTTGTGAAAGAATACCTCTGGTGATGTCCGTTGGTAATTTTAGGTAAAAGTGACCAATTATAAAAAAAAAAAAGAAAGAAAAAAATATAAAAAAATGAGAAAAAAATGAAAAGAAAAGAAAATATGATAGCTTAGAGGAATAAATGCTCAAAAGAAATAAAAAATATAAATAGTTATTCCTTGGACATCTTAGTATCTGGTTTAAGGGGGGTTGGAGAAAATATATAAATTTAAATCATTATTACCCTTTGCTTTGACTGAATATGATTCGGTAATAGGTTGAACTAGAGCTTTCTTTAGTGGGATCCATTGCGACTGAACTTATATCTGGTAATTTTATAAACACATGGGGGCGAAAGAAAAGGTTGGTGGTTGGGTTTAATCGGATAGAAATATCGACAATCGTAGTTAGTGTGTTATTACATTATGGTATGTGGAATTGTTATGGTGGCTGTTAATTATAAATGTTGAATGTTTAGAAGTCACTTTCCTGGTTATGATTCCATTGCAGTATTTTTCGAGGACGAAAAAAGAGTCAGTGTGGGGATGTTTGATGTGTTGCAAACACATCCTAAATTAAGAGTCTTTTATTTTATAATTTGAGTCCATTTGAGTCAGTTTCCATTGGTTTTAGCTGTTTTTAGTTAAGTTTGAGTCTTTGTGTCCTTTTTATTATTTTTATTTGAGTTTTGTAGGTTTTTAATAAAGTCCCGAGCCAAATTGAAAGTTGAGAAGAAAAGAAGAAGAAATGCTGAAGAAGAAGTTCCAGGCGTATCGCCTGGAACTTGATCAGTTACAAGCGATACGCGCGAAAGAGGAAAAGTCAAAGGCGGTTTAAAAGTCAATCCCGACTATCTTGTCGGGTAATGCGCGCCAGGCGTATCGCCTGGGAGAATGGAGGCATGTAGGCGATACGCCTACAGCCTCAAAACCCGCAGAAAAAGGTTTCTCGATATAAAATCGATTTTAGGGTTTGTAGTTCGTCATTCTTCGACTTCCAGACGAACTCAGAGGCGATTTTGGGCGATTTCAAGAGCAGAGAAGGCCAGGGATTGATTAGGAAGCACCGGTGGATCGATTTTATCACATACATCATCATCATCCTACCGGGTTTCATCATTCATTCTTATTGTTCTTAATTTCAATTATGTTTTCTGTCAAAGTTCAGATTTTTATCATTACTCTAGACAGTAACATGTTGCTAGGCTAATTTGATTGTATTGCCTAGACCCAGATTGGATGATTATTTAGTATTTATAACTTTATTCGGTTTTGATTGATTGATTGATGTTGCACTTTTATTCAATTCCATTGATTATTATGTTTTGATGCATATGTGTGTTACGAGTAGATTATTAGTTGGTTGTTGATGCTTAATTTACCCGCGAATGTCTTTCGGTTTAGGTAGATTAGCTAAAGTAGTTGACTTTAGGGTTAATTGCTAAAGTGTAGTTAGGGTTCCTTGACTATTGCATTGATAATTGATTGGTAATTCACTTGTAATGTGCTGCTAAACTGAAGACTTAAAAGGTACAGGTTTAACGGGTAGTTGGGTTGGTTAAAGTCCTAGGGTTGCACTGTCTCAAAAGGAAGTGTCCTAGGGTTTTGTCTAGCTTGGTATTCCGTGTCATTCATAGTAGTTATTGGTAGCTCCGGTTAGTCTAGGTGCACCTTAGGTATATCCGAGGGTGGCTAGGGTAATTGAAGTGGGACGGACTTAAAAGGTGAACCCTTGTTCGAGCGTTAGAAGTGTAGCTAGGAAGGACTTAAAAGGTGAACTAGCCACCATCAGATCAATCAATTCCGAGTGAGGTTGTAGGTATTAAGTAGGATTCCAGGGTCTAGGTGATACTCTTTTCTCGTCTGAATTCTCCCAAAGTTTCTTGCTTTTGTCTGTTTGTGCGTTGATTAGTTAATTTTAGTTAATTCAAATCTCAAATCAAATCCAAAACCAAATTACTCAGTATTTCCAATTTCTAGGTCTAGGTTAAGTCTTGTCTATAGAGTGTCCTAGGTTCGATATTCCGGTCTTGCCCTAGCTATTCTACTATCCGATAGGTACACTTGCCTTAGGGTTCGGTCTAGTTTAGGTATTTTCGGTAAAATTAGGTGTGTCTAGGTCTAGTTTAGGTCTAGGTTTTTATAATAGTTTTTAGAGTCGTTCCGAACACATCAGTCAGCTCAGATATCTTAATCCTAGCCCGATCATATAAAATAGTCTTCTCCGTTGCTAGCTTTTGATATTTCTCAATGTCTAGTTTTTGGGCTTTTACTTTCTCTTCACTCTTTTCCCACCTACATTTAAATGAACTCCTAGAACATTGCATATCAAAAAGTTCGATTTCAACATTTTTCCAGAGTTGTCTTAAGCCATGAATTAATCGAGCACAAGTAGGATTGGGGCATATCTTAGCTTCGTCAACTTCAGCTGCGAAAGCATCCTTGTTCTCAACCATATTCTTTTCTTCAACCACTGAACTCATGTTCTTTCTTTAGATATGCAGCTTCTGAAAATTTTGAAAAAATCGGCAAAAACGGCAAAAGTACTATTCAAAGTATAGTGCCAAAAACTTAAAACGCGAAAACGGAGGCCTTCGGAGTGGAATTTGGGGATCCAAACGAGCTCCCCTGGATGTTAGTCGAGGGTAATTCTGGGGCTCGATGTCACGAACGACGTGTTAAAATTTGAGCTTCTAACTCCAAACGAGTCAAAAGTTATGTCCGTTTCCGTGAAAGTGTGAAATAGTGACTTTTTGCCGCAAACTAGTTTCCGATCGTAAACAATGATCGTAAACACCCCCGAGTCGTAAACCCAATCGAGAACACGATTCCGATCGTAATCTCAGTCGTGAACTACTCCGGGTTGTAAACAAAGTCGTGAACACGATTCCGATCGTAAACTCAGTTGTAAATGCCTCCGGGTCGTAAACAGAGTCATAAACACCTAAAAACTCGATCTTGAAGTCGTAAACACCATTTTCTCAATCGTAAATGCTCAAAGTTCGAATCTTGAAGTCGTAAACTCCAATTTCTAGGTCGTAAACACAAAACTGACGAAGAACACCGATCGTAAACACCAACAGATGTCGTAAACACCAAGAACAACCTAGAAACAACAGCAAACTCAATCGTAAACCTGAAAAACTCACGAAAAACTCACAAAATCCATTAGATCTTCTTGAATCAATATCGTGAGAACCGCGAAACACTCGTTTCTTGGCTCTGATACCAATTGTTGGTCCCGAAACAACAATCGTTCACGATATCTAACTAATCTAAACGTGCGAAATCCGGTTAGATTAGTGATTCAAGAAAGAGAAGAGAAGAAATCGAAGAATACGATGATTAAAACGTTAAAAAACCTGATCTTTGCACACAAGATGAACTTGTCGGGTACAAAAAGGAATCGTAAACTTGATCTCTCTCTAGTTTCCGATTATGATCGTAAACACCAAGGAGGCTCCTCTTAAAATCGTAATCAGCCACCCTAAATGAGGAGAACCATTGGGGTTTATATAGGCACCCCAATGGGTTTACAATTGGGCCCTTATGGATCTTAAACCCAAGCCCAAGCCCATATCTAATAGTAAACTAGTCTACTAATCTAATTAAACCCTCTAAGCCCATCCTAACTAATTTAATATTACAAGCCTCATAATCTAGCCTCTACACCAATCATGACAATATCTCGTATCTCATCTTTAGAAAGCCCATTTAGAGCATCTTCTAAGCTTCTAATTGTCTCGCCATGTTCACTGGTGAAAATGTGATACATGTCTGTTTCTTTCTTATACTCCCAGTTGGTCACCTGTTTTCTCTTGACCACATGAAGCCTGTTAGTTGTCATTATTAAATGGATTCGGTCTTTGTCAGCCTGGCTCCATTCTGGATCTAGAACTATACTATGCCTTGTAAAATGACCCATCAGCTCTATAGACTACCAACTTTCCATCCTTATCAACTTCAAGCGTCAAAACAGGATTGTCAATGCTGTGTTGTGTGGCTTCATCTACTTCCCCGTATAAGTCATCCAAATACATCTTTATCATCAGCATTAAGGAGTCCTTTTGTGAACACGTACCCTTCATATCACCACGTAACTGTCTAACATCACCCAACTCATGGTCAGTGAGGTTTAACATAGCTTCTTTAGCTGTAAACTTTAGTACCTCATCTGAACTGGTTGTGAAAAGGTATACTTTCGCTTGATCATCATACCTCCAGGAGATGATTCTTCTCCTTTCAGCATGGACATCTCTGTATTCATCCTCCTCATTGATCACTTTTCCTTTTCCCTTCTTAGCCACTGACTTCATTCTCTTGGTGGGTGGTTTTTCTGGTGACTTGGGTGGAGATGAGGGTTTTCGGGGTTTGTTTAGGTGAGGATATGGAGATGGAAGAGTATGATTAATTCTAGGTTATGGTACAATGGGTGTGAAGTTGTCTGTTCTAAACTTTGGTGGAAGAGGCTTTAATGTTACAGGTTTAGGAGGCTTTACAGGTTTAGACTTTTTTTCTGGTCTACTAGTTCCAGGAGGGTTTCTTCTGGGTTACTGTGAGGCTAGGGTTCTGTTCAGATCAGAAAATGCACCTGGTGGTATTGGTTCACCTGTAACCTTTGAGATTTTGTTCTGTTCATGTATGGTATTTGAATATCTGATTCTCAAGCTATTAATACCAGAAGGATTGATCTTTTTTGGGTCCTCCCCCTTCATCTTAATGAAATAGCATTTGAGAAGCTTGAGTTCTTCTTCCTCTGTCATAGGGTTTTCTAGGATTTTCTGTATCTCTTCTTCCCTTTTTTATGTTCTCTTGCTTTTCCTCAGCATCTATCTTTTCCTTCAGTTTTAATTCACCATCCTCTTGAACAACCCTGGACATCATATCGCATAACTGATTAGCAGTCATTAAATTTGCTTGTTCAGGAGTTGCCCGTCCACTGGCTATGATAATATCTGTGAACTTCATAAGGAGTTTGGCATTGTGAAGGTTATCTGACAATCTGATATTTTCTTGTTCAACTTTGATCTCCTTGTCAGATTCTATGGCCATTCTTCTTTTCCTTGTCTCCTTCTCAGAGTCCATCGTTGCCATTTTCTCATCAATAGACCTTCTCTTGATTTCATTTATTAGACCCATTATTACTTTATCATTTGAATAACGCAACATGTCTCCTTCTAGTTTGAATGCCAAAGCCATGTCTCCATCCCTTTTTATTTGTTCAGCTTTCTCAGCATCTGCAAGTGCCTGTTTTATCATGTTTACCTCATCTTCTGGGAGAGATACCTGTTGATCATAAATGAATGTTGGAGGCTTTGTCTTCTTAACAACTGCAAACACCTTGTCAGAATCTGATTGGTACTGTTCAACCGGATCAACTTGTTCTACCGGATCAACTTGTTCAACCGGATCAACATGGCCTTCTTCCTCCGGATGAAGTTGTTCAACCGGATCAACTTGTTCAACTTCATCAACATCTAGTTTGACATGTGAATTAAATCTAGTTTGACACCCTGTGCAAGATCCTATTTTGAATTAAATCTAGTTTGACATGTGAATTTCATTTCAACATATGGTTGACAACCTTACCTATCAGTGGCTTTCACAGATTATCCTGCCTTCAACCGTTCAATCTCTTCTCCTTGAGCTCTCACAATTGCACGGAGAGCTGCCAATTCATTTTCAAGTTTTGTACATCGAACCGTCAATTCAATATGTGTCTTGCTGCTCTCAACTGGTGTGTTGCCAGTATCTTTGAGGAAAGAAGAGCAAACAAGCCGACCTTGTTCATGCTCAACACCCATGGTTTCTTGGCACCTGGGATTCCTGTTGTCAATCAAAGGTTCCTGAATAGGTTCCCTGACAGAAACAGTTGCCGTGGATTAGGTCGTAATGATGTTGGCACTGTCCTCAGGGTCCAGAGGGACTTCATGAGTAGTGTCAACCCTTTCTACCTGACTTGCTTCATCACTACTGCAAGTCACCTTATCAGCAGAATGTGGGTCGGGTGATTGAACCAGGTCCAACATTATATTCCCTGCAATAAGGGTTAGGGAATCTACTTCATGTGGCCTAGGTGATATAGCACCCTCATTCTGAGGTAGTCCTGTGGAGGGTCTAGGTGAAGGAGACCTAGTCCTCTTCCTTTTGGGTGATTGTGGAGTGCGTGTGGTATTTTTGGGTGTGGTTTTTGATGTGGACATCCTCTTCCTTTTGGTGGGAATTTGTATATCAGTGGAAAAGGATGGTCGATCTAGTGTGGGCTCAACACTTGTTGGTGTAACAATGTTGTCACCATGAGCAGTTTGCTCAGGAGCAGTCCTGGCCTTAGGCATAGGGTGTGATGTGTCTTTACCAAGAAAAATAGTTTTGTTCACTTGCATGCTAGAAAATGTTTTACTTGTGAAAGATTTTAGTTCAAGATGTTGATCAGAGATTTGCAGATTTGGAAATTCACAATTGAGAATGTGTTGGATGCAATGTTGTAAAAATCGCGCCTAGGCGTCGCCTAGGCGCCGATTAATCGCTAGGCGGCCGGAGAAGGAGTAATTTTAGGCTAGGCGGCTTAAAATCGGTCCTCCAACTAGGCGGTCAAAGGCGGTCAAAATCGTGGCTAGGCGGTGTCGGATTCTGCCGAAGTTGCGTATTTCGGCGGAGATTTAGGCCGCCGGAGATGCTAGGTCTGCCGGAAATTAGAAATTAGAAGAAGAAGTGGTCAGATTCTGCCGGAGTTGCGTATTCCAGCGGCGATTTAGGCCGCCGGTGATGCTAGGTCTGCCGAAAATTAGAAATTAGATGAAGAAGAAGTGCATGGGGGAGGGAGGCGCAAGCTTAGGTTTTAGTTAGGTTTTAGGGTTTTTAAGTTTATATGTTTTTAAAATAACTCCTCTAGATTTTATTAATTTACATTTTCTTCCTAATCTATTAAACTTTTACACTAAAATTATAAAATTAATATAAGTATTTTAACATTTTACCCCCTCTATCTTCACTAGTTTACATTTGGTCCTTAGACTTATAAATTTATACATAAAAAGTATAAAAATAACATAATATGTATATATAATTAATTTTTTTTTATATAAAATTACAAATCGATTAATCCCGACTAATCCTGATTAAATGCCAGGCCCTCCCGGACCGCCTAGCTACCGCCTAGCGCTTTCTACAACATTGGTTGGATGAATCTGGGGTACATGTAAAAGATCCTCTTAGGTTTTAGATTTTTCAGCATTCCATCAAATATCATATTTGAAAAGTTAAAGTTGAGCCCATTTACCAATCCATGAAAAGCGGATGATTGAGGTGCAGCAAGTTCATCCCACGTAGTTTTCTTGTGAGATAGGCAGTGGAGAATGGTATGAGCAAGATATCACCAAACATAGGGTAGTTGTCCCTTTTTGATAGTCCCACAAGTTATGTCACCCCCATACCCAATTGCTTCGTACGTCTTCAAGTACAATTCAGACTTATAATCAAGATCACCTCCTGCATCATTGAATTTCAGATGCTTCCGGATGATTTCTTCAGTCAAACTAATCTCATTCCCATTGACTCTAGAGTCAATTTTAGCGATCTCTATAGATCTACCCCCCAGTTCTCTCTGGTCTTCTATAGATCACCCCCTACCATAATTGGTATCAGAGCGATTTCGCTCATGTGTACCTACCTAAGGTTTTGGATTAGTATGCTTCGGCCCTGCAGACGTATGTGCTGATCTCTGCCGACAGAAAACCAACCTAGTTAAGTTCTAACAAACTGGTCCGACACACTGATCTCTAGATCGAAAAGAGTAGAAAGATTGTTGTTGAGTGGTAAGTCGACGAGGAGGTCGCCGTAATCTCAAATTTGGTACGAAAATTGAAATTTTCGTTAGAGTGTTGCAGAAAGTCTAAACCCAACTATGAATCAAGATCATGGTAATTCGTTGTCCCGCTCCCATCCTTCTAAATCTTTATCTTCACCTACCCGAAACCTTGCCTCCATCCAAACCTTCACCACCAAATCCCATCCACCACCCACATCTAGTGTTGAATAATCCATTACTCCTAAACAGCCCCGTTTACCCTCCCCACCAAAAACTATCCCAGCCCCTACCATTAAAGCCATTACCCACCTTCCGTTTATTGTTTGTAATTGTCAAGGCTGCTAGATGAAGCTTTTCATCTAGAATATGATGATGATTTTCCAAAAAAGAAAGGATCTCAACAGTCCCTAAAGAAAAAATATGAGTAAGGAAATCCAAACGTTGGCCTTCTGGGAGAATCGTCTGGAAAGTTTGACTATTATGTTCTTTATGGTGATCCTTCGCCAAAAACAGAACCAGAAAACAAACCTTCACCACCAAAACCCCCGCCACCAAAACACCCACCTTTACCAATAAAAAATTGTTTTACTATCACTCCGACACAACCCCCCCCCCCCCCCCACACCCCCCTTCATTACCCAAGTTTTTAAAGTCCTGAAAAACCTCAAGAGCCACTAATTTCCCAGATTCAAAGGGAGATTTCTTCTCTCCATGTTGATCTGCTCCAGCTTACACGTGACACTCTTATGATGCAACTTCCAAAAGAGTTCATGCAATAAGAAACAAATATGGAGTTTCTTAAAGCACAACTTGATGATCTAGAAAGACAACAAAAACAAAAATATTCTTCAGATCCATGGGGTAATGTCAAAAGTCCACCATTCTCATCACCCTCTCTGTCAGTAGACCTCTGGCCCAAAAACCACATATACTTCAAATCACAAGCCCAACCGACTCAGATCACATCCCAAAACCCACCCATAAATAGCACAGTTATCACACCCACTTTCTCGTACCTTAAAGCTCTCACCAAACTAAATGAGCCTTAAAAACCATCAATCCTTCCTGAGAGACACTTTGTAAAAGATTCACCATCTCCTGTACCTCTCAGAAAATTCACAGTCCCAATTGACCAAGAAATCACAAGCCCAGCCGACTCAGATCACATGGTCACTTCAGATCCAGACCCTATTGAGTCAAGTGATGACATTTCTGATGGTCAAAATTTTTGTTTCATCTCTGGAAATGATTACTTCTACTCACAAAAAAGGGAGAGACAAGATCCGACACAAATATAAAAAAAGAAAAGACTGAAAGGAGTCTTGATGAAAGGTTAAAATGTACACTTTAATTTATACTAATCACTCTCTATACACACCAATTTGGGTATAAAAGATATTGATTTAAATAGTTTTGGTGTTTAGTTCGTTGTGGTGTAAATAAGCTTACTTTGTTATTATTAAGTTGAATATGAACTACACCGACCAACGAGTTAATTTCTAAATGCTTTATTCTAAATTATTAATTGTTTTAAATAGATAAAAAGAAATTATAAAAAAGCAACTATATTCTTTCTTTGCTTTGTACGTGCATATGGGAAAATGAAAGAATGTGATGATTTGATTTTGGTGTGTAGGAAATTCTATGATGGAAGTAATCAAATAAAACAAAAATAAATCAAGAGGAGAGTATGGATGATCACGTGGAGAGCACAATAGTTTCAATTAATCATTTTCCTTTAGTGTGAACATACAAGGAATGTGCCGCCAATTTGGAACAAAGAAAAGATTGAAGAATTTGGAAGCTAAAGCTCGGGCGGTACGCCCAAACCCAAGAATTTTAGGGCGGTACGCCCCGGATCGAAGTCGGCAGAATTTTAATTGTTTTATTTTCTAAACCTATTTAAAGGGTGTTGAGTCTCTATTTCGAACCCTAATCATTCCCAGCCGTTTTTGTGGTGAAGACTACGAATTTTGAGAGTTTTTTGAGAGATTCTTTGAAGATTTTTATCATTAGGTAATAGTTTCTTTATGCAATCTTTATTTGAAATCATATTTGTTACATTAGCCATGTCCGGCTAATCACCTTTAACTACTTTTGGTGTTTGGTTGGTAAAATCGTTCTATTTCTAACTTGTTAACTCCTAATTGTTTTGGTTTTCCTTGCAACCGTTGAGCACCTGCATGCTAAATTTGTTTAACCAACTAGTAAATTAGAGTTTTAATGGTCCACTGTCATGATCTAGCACTTTCTTGCGGCAGGAACTAAGCAGCCCATTCGAAACATAAGATATTATGTCAGTTAGGTAATTGGGGAGCATGTCGATGTGTTATTAGTAGTTAATTAAGTTTTGTCTAGATCGGTAGCCAACCAGGATCCAAAAGTAGTTAGCTTTCTCCCATTCGATAGTTTAATCAATTTTCTAGTTTCAAGTTAGTTAATTTTTAGTTAATTCACCCCAACTTATTCAAAAACAGCCAAGAGGCAATCACGTGATAATTATAGTTAAGTTAGTTAATAGTTAGTTAATCAATTAGTCAATATCCACATATTCCCTAGGTTCGATAGCCCTAACTTACTAATACTACAAATCAAATATAGTTGGGGATTTGTGGCGGTCTGACAAACCATTATCAAATTAGCGCCATTGCCAGGGAATTAGTGCGCCTATTGATTAGCTGATTTTAGTTAATATTAGTTAATTTGCATTTTTATTTAATTTTTCAAAAATTTAAAAAAAAAACCCTCCAAAAATAGTGTCTTTTATTCCAGTTAGTAAATTTTGCATCTAAAAAAAATTTAATTTTTGTCGAATTCATCTTGGGGCGGTACGCCTGGAATTTCTCATTTTTGGGCGGTACGCCTTGGGTAAAATTTCACAGAAAGTTTTTCAATTTTTGACCTTCCAAGTTTTCAATTTTTCTGTTCTAGTGCATTATTTACACCCCCTGGAACAGTGCTACGTAATTGGTTTGCTCGCTTGTGACCAATTTTGCAGGTTTTAGGTAATTTTGCATGCATACGCGGCATTCCCGCAAGACATCACCGTTGATATACAATCCAGAGATCGAGAGAACAGCTCGCTAGAACTGAGCAGAGCAGAGAAACAGAAGAGCAATGGAGGTACAAAATCCAAACCCAACCCGAATCCCAACATAAACCAAAACCCAAATCCCAACAAAATCTCAATCAAGACCCACACAACCCGCAAAACCAACCCCAGAATGAGCCAATGAACCCGAACATTCCACAAGCTCAAGAACCAAACATCCCTCCAATAAAAACACCACCATTTCGGGTACATGGGCACAACTCCCTCCCATCATTGTCTCCTAAATCCTCACAACACGATGAGGGAGATTATCACTACCGGTTTGGCAACCACCACCACCACAACAACCACAACAACAACCCAGGTTCCGCCTAGCCCCACAACAACCCCCACCCCCAACAACCCTGAAATGCCAACCCACCCCAATTCTGACCAAACCCCGTGTATGAGGAGCAAGATTAGCAGAGGCAAGAAGAGCAGTGGGGCCAGGATTGGTACGACCCCAACGAAGATGATGATGGGAATGGGTATAGAGCGGAGCCACACGTTGAACTTCCAAGGAACCGTGCAAGAACTCCACCACCGAATGTTGCACCACGTGTACCACGCGATGCTCCCCTAAGAGGAGTTCCACAATCCAATCAACCAAACAATGGGGGAGCTCGCATTCACGTGGAAGGAGGAGTTCCCAAACTAGTAGCGAATGCACCGGTTCAGGGGGTAGCCAGCCATTTTAAACCGGTTGTCGTCCCGAGCGCATCCGCGGTAGTCACCCCAATTGGAGCTAATAGACGAGCATTCGAGGTTCGCCCTTAATATTTGAGTCATTTGCCAGAATTCTACGGGAAGAGAACCGAGGAACCCTACCACCATATACACTCCTTTGAGTCAATCTGCATTCCCATTGGGGCAACGGGGTTCACAATGGAAGATGTTAAGTTGATGCTCTTCCCATATACCCTAAAGGATCGGGGCAAGAAGATGGTTCGAGAGTTTACTCACCGCTAGCATCTTCACTTGGGAGCAAATGCAAGAAGTCATACTTGAAGAATATTACCCAATGAGCAAGACGAGCGAGGTCAACGAAGAGATCCGATCATTTCAGCAACACACCGGGGAACCTTTCCATGAAGCATTCAACCGGTTCAAAGATTTACTACGGAAGTGTCCACATCATGGGACCTAATCAAATCATTCTATGATGGCCTCCTTCCAGAAGATATCCGAGACTTGAACTCCATCAGTAATGGTACCTTCCTAACTAATACGGAAGAGGTAGATTGGGGGCACATGGAGCGACTGAGTGCCACATCCAAGAGACTTGCCCAAAATGGAAGACGATCGAGATCCACCTCAGTTAAATCCATTGACTATGAGGCGGAGGAACCAATAGAGAAGCTCCATCAGCAGACACTCCTCTTGGAAAAGCAGGCAGCACAAATGAAGTTAGGGGGAGCACCCGAAGAGGTAAAATCAAGTGCACAAATTCCGGTGTGCACTAGTTGTGACGAATTGGGTCATCTTGTCGACTCATGTCCCACCGTGGTACAACAAAGTGAAGATGTCAACTATGTGCAAGGAGACATGAACTCAAACACTTACCATCCCAGCCTTCGCAATTATCCAAATTTCAGGTATGGTAACACTAATAATCAATTGAATCCTGATTTTCAAAGTTCTAATGTGAGGGTGGAGCTCCAACACAATATCAAGGACGACAAGCCGGGTACAATCAAGGGGGCTACCAACGAAACACCTACACTCAAGGTGGATACCCGCCCCAAGGGAGTTACCAACCAAGCCAGCCAAAGCAGGAGGATTCAATGCAAGTCATGCAAACCCAGATGGACATGTTGCTAGAGAAGATGAACTCGTTAACCGATAAAGTCCAAGGGTTTGATATAAAGTTCGAGCTCCAAGACAAGACCATGGGAGCTATGCGGAAACAATTAGGTCAACTAGCAGCTGAAAATTCAAGACGAGGGCCAGGTAAATTGCCTAGTGATACTAATGTTAACCCAGCTCTCCGAGGAGTTCCTATTAGTGCAATTAACACGTTGGTAAACGGTGATGAAAGTGATGTCGAGGAAGAGTTCGAAGAGTTGAAGACACCATTGATTCCGGTCAAGATTGGAGAGTTCTCAACTAACAAGGCATTGTTGGACTTTGGAGCATCGGTGAGTGTTCTTCCAAGTAGCATATGCGGGAAATTTAATTTGGGTGACGTGCAAGAGGTCAAGACAAAAGTAGTATTTGCGGATGGATCATCATAGAAACCACGAGGTATGTTGAGAGGTGTGGTTGTTCAAGTTGGTAGATTTTACTATCCCGAGGACTTCTTGGTAATGGATTATGAGGATACGGGGCACCAACCGTGGGTTATACTTGGCAGACCATTCTTGTCCACCGCAAACACACAAATTGATTGTAGAGCGAACATTTGTACAATGCAATTTGGTAGCCGGGTATTATCTTTAAATCTATTTAATCATGTTTTTAAATACTCGGTTATTAACACTATTCAAAAACTGTTTGCTACTGACAAGTGTCCTCCGAGTAAATTAGAGGAGGATACAATGGAAGGTGATGTTGTGGTTGATATGTTTACAAGATTAGAGATAAATGATCCCAAGTGTGGGGATACGGGAGACCCAGTTGGTATGGTGGCATCTCTTGGTCATGAGGAGGCCGAAAGTGGTTGTAAGAAGAAGACGAAGGGCTCAA
The DNA here is from genome assembly GCA_039602395.1 of Deinandra increscens subsp. villosa. Taxonomy (NCBI): domain Eukaryota; kingdom Viridiplantae; phylum Streptophyta; class Magnoliopsida; order Asterales; family Asteraceae; genus Deinandra; species Deinandra increscens. Next base: position 7,220,405 of record JBCNJP010000013.1, read on the forward strand.
AGGTCAGTGGTTGGGTTTAGTCGGACCAAAATATCGGCAATTTCAATTAGCATATGTCATTACATTTTAGAAAGTTGAATGAGAATGGTTGATAAATTAAAATGCTTAGTGATTTTGAGATTGATCTCCTGATTATGATTCCATGGCTTTTTTTCCAAGATGGAAAAAGATAAGTGTGGGGATGTGATGAGAGGATAAAATGTACACTTTAATTTATACTAATCACTCCCTATACACACCAATTTGGGTATAAAAGATATTGATTTAAATAGTTTTGGTGTTTAGCTCGTTGTGGTGTAAATAAACTTACTTTGTTATTATTAAGTTGAATATGAACTATACCGACCAACGAGTTAATTTCTAAATGCTTTATTCTAAATTATTAACTGTTTTAAATAGATAAAAAGAAATTATAAAAAAAGCCAACTATATTCTTTCTTTACTTTGTATGTGCATATGGGAAAATGAAAGAATGTGATGATTTGATTTTGGTGTGTAGGAAATTCTATGATGGAAGTAATCAAATAAAACAAAAATAAATCAAGAGGAGAGTATGGATGATCACGTGGAGAGCACAAGAGTTTCAATTAATCATTTTCCTTTAGTGCAAACATACAAGGAAAGAGCCGCCAATTTGGAACAAAGAAAAGATTGAAGAATTTGGAAGCTAAAGCTCGGGTGATACGCCCAAAACCAAGAATTTTAGCGCGGTACGCCCGGATCGAAGTCGGCAGAATTTTAATTGTTTTATTTTCTAAACCTATTTAAAGGGTGTTGAGTCTCTATTTCGAACCCTAACTACTTTTGGTGATTGGTTGGTAAAATCGTTCTATTCCTAACTTGTTAACTCCTAATTGTTTCGGTTTTCCTTGCAACCGTTGAGCACCCGCATGCTGAATTTGTTTAACCAACTAGTAAATTAGGGTTTTAATGGTCCACTGTCATGATCTAGCACTCTCTTGCGGCAGGAACTAAGCAGCCCATTAGAAACTTAAGATATTAGGTCAATTAGGCAATTGGGGAGCATGTCAAAGTGTTATTAGTAGTAAATTAAGTTTTGCCTAGATCGGTAGCCAACAAGGATCCAAAAGTAGTTAGCTTTCTCCCATTCGATAGTTTAATTAATTTTCTAGTTTCAAGTTAGTTGATTTTTAGTTAATTCACCCCAACTCATTCAAAAACAGCCAAGAGGCAATCTAGTTTAATTTTAGGTTAAGTGATAATTATAGTTAAGTTAGTTTATAGTTAGTTAATCAATTAGTCAATTTCCACATATTCCCTAGGTTCGATAACCCTAACTTACCAATACTACAAATCAAATATAGTTGGGGATTTGTGGCGGTCTGACAAACCGTTATCAAGTCTACATGTCAAGTTCTCCTCAACAGAAGAATCCAGAAGTACCTGTTCCAATTACGAAGGTTCATCTTCTCACCAGCACTTACGTAAGACCCATTCCTGTTATTGCTCTTTTTGATATAGTCTCTGCGTGCTCTATATTAAATCCTGACGTTTTACCAGATGCGTATTGGAAACTATGCACCAGACACTTCATCGCAGCAAATGGTGAGACATTCACTATCGACAAGATAAGTGTCCATATACACCTAAGACTATTTCCCACATGTACTGTCCAACACAAATTCTTAGGTTCACGCACCCATGGAAAAGATCTCCTATTAGGATTCGATATCCTTTACCGATTATGAGATCTGAGGTATGGAGAAGAAGGTGTAAGGTACAAGAAGTTCATAAACCCATGGAACACCATCCCAAAGCTCTATACACTCCCCCTTCTTTTGAAGACCTAAAAGGCAAAATAATCACTACCTCCTGTGCATCTAGCCATACTGAATTCCTCACCAAACACAAAAATCCGTTATGGCTGAATCGTTTCTTTTTTGTTGAGTTACTGTTCAAACATAATGAAGACATCAACCCCACAAAAGCCAGTCATCCTGGAATGAAGCCCGAACACACCCAGCTAGCCATACAAGAGTGCTCAGAACTACGAAACCAAGATCTATTGAACCAACCTTATCTCAATGGGCGTGTGAAGCATTCTATGTAAACAAGAGAAGCGAGCAAGTTCGGGGGAAATTACGATTACTAATAAATTACCAGCCATTAAACCATTTTTTGGCAGATGACGAATTTCCTCTACCACAAAAGAAATTGTTGTTTCAATCCCTGGTCAACGCAAAGGTTCTGTCAAAATTTGATCTAAAAGCCGGGTTTTGGCAATTAGGAATCAAACCAGAAGACAGACCCGAAAAAAGCTTTTTGTATACCAAACCATCACTACCAATGGAAAGTGATGTCTTTCGGTTTAAAAAATGCCTCGTCTCTGTTTTTAAAAAAACAATGATTCGCATTTTTGAACAAATCATTGATAATGCTTTGGTATACATTGATGATATTCTTCTGTTTTCAGAAGATGAGAAGACACACATAGAACTGCTTGTCAAATTTCACTGCATTATTCAAGAATACGGTATTATGCTTTTAGAGAAAAAAATGGAGATCCGAGTAAACACCATCGAGTTCCTAGGTATAAAAATTACCAATGGAACCTATCAACCATAGCCACACATCTCCCAATAATTACACCGTTTTCCTGATAAACTTACTTCACAAAAGGAAGTACAATAGTTTCTTGGAATAGTAAATTACACAACTGATTTCTTACCAAGCTGTCTAGTCATACTATTCACCTGTTCCCCATGCTTAAAAAGCAACCACCAACTTGGTCAGGAAAGCAGACCCATGCTGTTAAAGAAATCAAAAAATTGATTGATGTGATGCCTCCTTTAAAGATTCCTGCACAAGAGGACAAAATGATTCTCTAGACTAATGCTAGTGACGAATATTGGGCTGCCGTCCTAATCATTGAAGACGACAAAAAGGCCAGATCAATATGTGGCTAAAAAAGTGGCACGTTCCGTGAATCAGAAAAGCACTACCACTCAACATACAAAGAAATCCTAGCTGTCAAAAGAGGTATTGAAAAATTCCAATTCTTTCTTATTGGCCACAGATTTCTTATCGAGATGGACATGGCATCTTTCCCAAAGATGCTCCAGTTCAAAAGAAAGGGAGAGGCACAGTTACTACGATGGGCTAGTTGGTTTACACAATGAATGTTTGACGTAAAGCATATAAAAGGTACAGAAAATATTCTAGCAGATTTTCTGTCTAAACCAAAAGCCTATAAAGCCAAGAGCACTAACATGGTCAAGCTAAGCCACACCCATCACCAAGTTCTCCAGACAGTTTTCACCATAAGCATGGCTGAACCATCAAGCACCCATGAAAATGATCCAGGCTAGCAAGCATTCAAAGAAAAAGGCATTCCAGAAGAAGTTACAGAAATGATCGCAGATCTTGCCCTCAAGAAAAGGTTCCTCTTGAACCATAAAACATTTCTCACGATAACTTTAAAAAACCACGGGTTATTCATGAAAGGTTTAATTTTTCACCCAGAATATGCCTTTTTAAGTGTGTTCTATATCCGGGATCCGCACACTCTACCAAAAGAAGCTTTATGCTTTTTCTGGTATCTCTTTGATCCCATGTCATTGCTATGAGTTTCAACTAAGCAAAATTACTCTAGTATGTCTCAGAGTGCCAGATCGGAGATCTTCCTAAAAAATACAGAAGCACGTTAACCTTACTAGAGTGGTTTCTCCCATCTCATCAATGGCTCAGAATGATGGCTGCTCTTCACAAGAAATATTGTGTGATAATGTTCAATCGTCCAGGACATTACATACCTCTTTCCGCCATCCGAAATGACAAGTCGGCCATTCTTCATGCTCCTCTGTGTTTCATCTATGAATGGACAGACAAAAAGTCGTCCAACCTTATATTCAAGCACAGGCACATAGATGATTGGCTAAAAATACGCAGGTACCTGGCATATAGAGAAAGACGTAGAGCCAACCATTTGGGATGGACTCAACGTTTGGAAAAATGATAACCCTTACTTAAAAGATTGGTTGAAGCTCAGAGACACCACATCGATAATCACCTCACCAAATTCTCGTGCTCGTTAATGGCAGATGAACTCGGAACATGGAATTACATGTTACCCAGCAAGCCTCCTGCTTAAGACAAATCCTACCAAAGATCCGTCTTCAGCAGGACCTAGAACTGCCAGCAATTATGAATATTCTAATTAAGTGTGTTTATTTTTGTTTAATTAAGTGTTTTAAGTGTGCTTAGGATTATATAAAGCATAATTCACTCTTAAAGTGAAAGAAAGCATCTAGTAGTACTTTGCTGACTAGTTTGAATTATTTAATGGGCCAATCCATTATTTATTCCACTAGTTGTATTATTATATTGTAATTTTTGCCTTTCCTTGTGCTATAAAAGGAAGGCATTCTCCTCATTGTAAGAGACACCTTGTTTGAAATAAACATTACTTCTATCTTTCTCTCTAGTATTTGTTAAGAGTCTTCATGAGTTCTTCATAAGCTCTTCATGTCAAGAAGAGCATTTACATAAGAGTTCTTGAAAGTTTACAGTAACCTTGTGGTTGTCAAGCCTATCTATCCCCCTTTCGCTGTTAGATCTCTATAGATCTACCCCCCCCCCCAGTTCTCTCTGGTCTTCTATAGATCACCCCTTACCATACCCCGTTGCTATTAACATATTTTTTGTCTGAATCCCAAAATTCAGCAATTCTCTGCTTGCATATTACTGGATTCACAGTTAAAGCAAATTGAGTGTTGGATTTCTCAAGGAATCGTGCATTTCATCAAATAGCTTTGACTTATCAGACTTCTCGAAGTACGCTACAACATTGTGTTCGGCGAAGAACATTTGAGTAGGCTTTGATGCAGCCTTTCAATTCAATTTGGGTGCCATTTGTGAGAGTTTAGAGAGTAAGGTTTAGGTTTAAATCGCCAATTAGAAACCTGTAGAGAAATAGAGGGTAACTATTTTTCGAAAATGCAGTTTTATACTAACGGCAGTTCTTCTGGATCACAATAAACCCTAAGAATTGAAACAGGGGAAGTTATTGGAGTTTGCCCATTTAGTTGAAATTGGGATAAGGGAAATTTTTGATAATTTAATTTGGTTTAGAATAACATTATTAATTTATTTTAATTGAATCCACATCAATTAGGGTTGATTAGGACCGATGAGGACACATGAAGATAAAGTAGGACCAATTAGAACCAACGAAGCCACAAGGCCCAATTAGGGTAAATTGGGGTCAATTTGGGTCAATAAGGATCAATTAGGGTCAATGATGAAGACCAGTTATAACTAACGAGGGTCGATTTTGCTCAATGACGCCTTATGAGGACCAAATATGACTAATTAGGGTATATTAGGCCGATTGAGGGCCAATTACGCTCAATGAGGACCAGTAGACTGCATTAAGGTCAATCATGGTTAGTTATGACAAATGAAGACCAATGAGGGCTAGTAAACACTCAGTTAGGATGAATTAGGGCCAATAAAGGTCAATTATAGTCTATTAGGCTCAGTTAGGTTCAATGAAGATCACTTGCGGTCAATTACGACCAATTAGGCTCATTTAGGACCAATTATAATCAATTGGGGTCAATTAGGCCTAAATGACTCAAATTTGTTGTACTTCAAAGTAAATGGTCCTCGATGAGTCTAGTTGGTCCTTATTGAGGCTAACTGGCACTAATTGGTCCTTATTGGTCCCATGTGCAAATTCCTCCTCATTAACCCGAATTGAGCCATATTGATACATATTCTATCTAATTGGCCCTCACCGGTCCTAACTGGCCCTAATATGTCATAATTCATCCTTATTGGTCTTAATCGAGCATATTCGACCATCATTGGTCCTAATGGGTCCTCATTGACCCTAATTGAACCTAATCGGTCTTAATAGACCATCACTAACCCTAATTTACCCTTATTGGTATCATTGGTCCTCATTCAAACTAATTGGCCCCAATTAGTCCTAATTGGTCATACTTGATCATCGATCCCCATTAGTCACTTCTTTCATGCTCCGTCCTTATCGGTCCTATGAGCATAATCGGCCTTCTCATTGAATTGGTCCTAATTCGTATTCATTGACCATTTTAATTGACCATAACTGGTCTTCACTAAAGTATCCTAAATGACTCTAATTATCAGTATTTAGTCCTTATTGAGTCTAGTTGGTCCTAATTGCTCCTAATTGCTCATCACCATTCTAATTGGCCGTCGTTTAATATTTTTGGAAACAAACTTATTATACATGAGAAATTCGCAACATGGCAGTCTTTTCGTATTTTTGTTCTGAATTGCATAGTAATTTATCATTTTCATTTTTGAGTTGTGTTTTAGTAATGTCACCCTTTTTTGTAGTTGCGTTATCCCGGACACAAAGAACGTGTTAGTAAAATCTTGTTTATTATATCTAAAATAAAATAATAAAATTAATTTTAAAACATAACTTTGTTAGCGCTTTTAACTCTGATCGTTATCCAGATCTGCTTAAAGGATCACAGTTATGTCAACCGTAATTGATGTACTCGTACAATTTCACAATCTCATTATTTCAACACCTCAAGAGGATAAAGCTCATCTTGAAGAAGTGACGGCAAACCCACAAGAAGAGGCACTTGAAGACTTTTATGAACTGGATGATAAAGATCATCTTGAAGAAGAACCCGCCGGAAGAGCCACGTGGAGACACTTAATTAATTAATTAATAATGTTTATGTTTAATTTTACGTTTAATTTTATGTTTAATACATATTGTTTAAATTAAATTTTGGGTTTTATTATCAGTTTGAACAATTCCCCCCCCCCCCCCCCCTTTTAATTAAAAAATTTCACCAAAAAAATTGAATTTCCCACCATTAGTTCAAATTACACCCAAAATTTCGAACTAAATTACTTATTATCGATTCATCAGATACTTTTCGCTCTCACTTTATCAGAAAATTTCCAGTTAAACGCCTCCAGCGAATAACCAAGTCTTCTTTCTCATACATACCATTCACATCTTCTATGGAGCTTCAACAACGAATAGCTACAATAGACAGCGCTAGTGATTCTTCAGAAGTTCCATGTGATTTGGGAGACTAATCAGTCTAGAAAACGGTAATTATCAAGTTATTCCGTTTCAATTATTACAATCTGTTTTCATAAAATTGTTTGTTTTGTTTATTATTGACACACGTTTAACTTGGTATCCTTGTATTTGTGTACAGTTACAGTTACAGATCGATAAAATTTTGTTTCATACATAATTAATTAGAAAGGGGTATATATTGCAGAAATCATCTCCATTCATTTCAACCCATTCATTTTATGCTAAATTAGTTATTTACCTTCTTAAATGACTGTGGGAGTATGCTAAATTAGTTATTTTTATGCTAGGAATGTTGAGGTCAAGCATATGCACATGTTTGTAGATTTATGTTACTGGTGAACCTCCTTTCTTCTTTACATACACTGCTAGAAACGGTCAACTGCTTGTTTATATCCACTGAAGACATGATGTGTTCCTCTCTTCCCTTTAGATGTCTTTAATTTGTGTATAACATATCAAATAATTAATCAATAGGGTCTTTAAGTGATATATTAATAATTAAGAACTAATTTATGTTACTCTGGTCATTACTAGGAAATGATCCTAGAGGACATATATATAGGAATGTTTCCAACATTTTTTGTAGGTTCATGTTAGAGGGGTACAAAATAAAGAAATTATAGTTTAAATCCCCTGTAGAAGAATAGAAGAATGTTGATGTCATGCATCTGCTACTTTGCTAGAAATGGTAATTTGTTTATATCCACTGAAGACATGATGTGTTCCACTCTTCCCTTTAGATGTCTTTAATTTGTGTATAACATATCAAATAATTAATCAATAGGGTCTTTATGTGATATATTAATAATTAAGAACTAATTAAGAGATAATGAATCAATAGGGTCTCCATGCTTTCCTATTTATGTACTTTGTTAAAAAGCATCTAACTACATTCTGTTAATTGTACAAAATTCAAGGATCGATCCAACAACACTGATGGTCAATTGGAAAAACTTGAGTTCAAACTTAAAGAGGAGAGACTTCTTAGGGATGAAAAAAATGAACAAGTTAAGGCCCTCTTCCTGAAGATTGAAGAATCGAATAAAAAACTTGATCTACTTATAACTCATCTATTTGCACTTGGAACACCGTTACCACAACAACTTAATGCTCCGGCATCTACAGAGGTAAATTCTTTACATCACACCTTAATCATACTATTCTGAAGTACCTTATAATAACATACACTCTTGTTCCTGAAGAACACAATCCGGATGAACTCTTGTTCCTGAAGAACACAAATAGATGCAAGTTACTGGTACATAAGAATATATACTTCATGTAAGAACAAAGAAATGAGTTAAATGGAGTTCTGCTATGATTCATTGAAAATGTATGTTAATATGAAAAAAAATAGAGTATATACATAATCTGTATGAATAAAACTGGAACAACTTATGCTAGATTAAAAAAACAGAAAATACCTTCATGATAGGTTCGCGTTATTATTCTGCTCTCACTTTTTACCAATTCAAAAACATTGTTCTACGTAAATTCTAAGGAGATTTTTGTTGGATCTAGCCACAACACTAATCATGCTGACATAAACAAAACGGTTAGTATTTTTCAAACTCATTATTGGTTTGATTGCTCATTTACATAAAGTAATTAATTGAACTATAGGGCGTGTAATCGGTGGTCGATCAACCTCGTCTAAAGCGGTTGAAAAGAAAAAGGTAAATATTTGCCAGTCAACTTTCATTCCGTTCTATAGTTTCACAGTAATCTGTTTGGTAATGTCATGTAGTCCCATTTTAAATGTTATTTGGTACCTCAAACACTTGGGCTAGCAAGGGATTGTTGGAACAAATGGTGAGATGTGTACCAAATAAAGTTCAACTGAATTTGAAGTTGATCCAGAATTTAATGTGATGTTCATCCGGATATTTTAAGTTCATCTGGATATCTAATGTTTATCTGGAAATCAATTGAATTATAGGACCTGATTGTTGGATAATGGTTGTCCAGACCCGACAACACCAAGAACCCGACCCGGTTAGACCCGTAAAGAGTTACACTGAGGGCAACGAGATAAAAATCCGCTTACTCCGCTAACCGGTAATTTACCGAAATATTTAATTAACTAAATGTTTATTCATAATTAATAAACATTTATTAATTACGAATAATTATCCTTGTGATAATAAATGGAGAAAAACATTTCGATTTTCCGATTAATGTTTTACGGTGAAACAAATAAATAGTTATTTGTGTTTCTCGTAGTTTACGACATGTGTGTTTATTAGTAGAATTTGTTTTATTAATAAATCGTAAACTTTGGTAGTTGGTTGCAATTAAAGAGAAATGAGGAGGGGGTTAGATGCAACTATGCTGCCTATATAAGGAGAGCTAGGGATTAGGGTTTTGGTTGCTCATTCACACCCTCTCCCTCTCTGCGCCACTTCCTAGTGCCGCCACCATCATTCTCTCTCGCCCCCTCCTCCATGCAACCAACCTATTCATCTTTTGCCTTCGCGCTTCCTTGGTGGAACCCTAGATGTCACACCCCCAAAATACCACTAACGGAGTTTATACCGTTAAGGGGCGCGACTAGACCAGGATCCACAACCATAGTTACAAATACTAAACGAATCAGGGTTAGTTCAATCACAAGATAGAAATCAAAGTCTTTAATTACATACGCAGCGGAAAATTAATTGTCTTTGGCACTAACCACGTGCCTTACATAATTGTTGTTTTAAATTCCCAAAATAGTTCAATTAAAATAAAGGTCTTCACGTGCCATGCCAACCCGCTCCGGATACTCCTTAGCGATCTGCAAAAGTTTAAACCACGCAAGTGTCAACCTAACGGTTGGTGAGTTCACAGTGGGCATGTCATGCATTGGCCCGGTCTCATAATCATAGTTCGTATCAAAATGTACTTACAAAATATTCATTTGTGAAAAGCAATGCTTGTATTTAATTCTCAGTTTATAAATGATTTGTCCGTGACCACGTCATCGGGTATGTACTAGTTCCGTAAAGTTAAAGGACTCAACCGATATCGCGGGTAGCTAATCCGTTGTTCCATGCTCTAAGGAAGTTTGTACCAAAGCTGACTTATTTTGTGGGGGCCGAGCCATCCCGTACGGTGCGGACCAAGTCATCGCGTTTTCTGCCTCCCCCGTGTCCTCTCGGGACCACGGTCAAATAGGCTGATATTGTTCCTCCGTGCACTCCCCGTGCCACGAGGCGGAGTTTGTCAAACTCCAGTAGATCTACCCAACATCCCCTCGCTTTCACAAATTAATGGCACAATTAAGTTGAGGACTTTTAAGTTATAAGGCATCCTTAGAAAACATGTGATATCATATGGTTTAGACTTTAACCTACACTAGCCATATTAAAATGTTTTCAGTTTTGTTTCAAAAGCAGTTTGATCAGAATTCACAAGTGTTCCCATAAAACACTTCAGTTCATCAAGTGGGTGCCGAGCATCCCGTGTTCTCAAGTTTATCAGTGAGGTGCCTAGCACTCTCGAATTTGTCAGCATTGTTTTCGTTAAGTTATTCTGTGTGGCCCAACGGACTCACGGTAAGCGGGTTAGTGACACTCACCTTTGGTTGCACTGCTACACTTCAAGTAATCCGAATATTGTTGTTTAACGAAGACCTAGAACACGTTTAGGTCTTAGGTATTAGTTTCGTGTCTAATCTTTACTTAACGTCACTATGGCCCATAACATAGCACGTTGCAACTATGACTCGACATACCGACACACGACACCAATGGTTGATCATAAACAAGGGTTCATATGAATCAGATATCAAACATGTTTCATCATGGCATAATCATGTAAGTCATGGCATAACACTTAAGCAAATTTCACAAGTTTGGTTTTTAGGTCAAGTCTTAGTTTCGCTAGCATAGTTTCGCTAGGCAGTTTCGCTAGGTGCACGGGCAGCACTTTCGCTAGGCAATGCCCGGCAACACAGTTTCGCTAGGCTAGTTTCGCCCGAAACTGCTGACGCAGTTTCGCTAGCCTAGTTTCGCAGGGAAACTGGTTTGAACTTTCGTTCAGGTATTTCGCTCGATAGTTTCGCTCGAGCTGGTCTGGTCAGGTTCCCGGCGACACTATAGTTTCGCTGGTCAGTGTCGCTGGAAGGAGATATAATTTCGCTACTTAGTTTCGCCCAGAGAACACACAGTTTCGCTGGTCGCGAAAAACATACGGATTTGCCTAAAAATCAACCTAACAGCTTCTGATCATACATGCAATTCATTATCTAGCATCCCTAAGCATTTACCAACATAAATCAAGCAACTTTAACAAGTTTAACATGCATTTTGATCATCAAATCTCTAAAATAGGTTCAAAACCCTAAAATGACCTATTTTGCACAAATCTCTAATCATGGATGGTTTTCACACGTAAAGTTATCAACTTTATTACAGATCTAGCATCCTAAAGCATATATACAGAAGATCAAGCAATATCATGAAGGTTTGAGCATGCTTTAAGAAGAAAACATATAGAAAACACATAAAGCATAGTTTTTGGGACTCACGGTTGATTCTAGAATCGATAGATGAGATGAGATGATGGTCTAGAGGCTGAGATCTTGGTCTCTTGATGGTATTCTCGGCTGACCAGGTTCCAGAGAAGTGTGTGTGTGTGTTGGTTGTGAAATGAGGCAAATGAGGCTACTAGGGTTCATTAAGTTTATTTATATCAGAGGCTAGTTTCGCTGGCAGTTTCGCTGGATGGCGAAACTGGCTCTGATCTCGGGTACATTGATCAGTCTAGCCAGCTACCGGGCGAATCTGTAGTTTCGCTCGGTAGTTTCGCTGACTACCAAATCTAGGCAATTTTCACATAATCAAGTATTTACAATTAATCATGCCATTCACAATAATAAGTCATGTATTTAAATCACATTGCACATAAAGACAATCAATGATGAACACATAACACATATGGACGGGTTCGGTGATCAACCAAAGGTCGTGGACGTATTCGGCCTAGTTATGCATTAGCTACTTATAACGTAACTAACGGGTTTGTCTAACGGAAGTTAACCTTGAAATTCTCGGGTGTCACATCATTCCCCTGAAATTGGAATTTTCGTCCCGAAAATTATTCTTGTGTCGTAGCGTTCGCAGCATCAGCTGTCGTCGTTGCTATCGTCGCTGGGGAAAGAAAGCAAAAAGTTTTAGGGTTGTCACATCCTCCTCCCGTTAAGGAATTTTGGTCCCCAAAATTAAATTATACCTTGAGTTTCCGTGGACGTTTGCTCGAACAGGTGAGGATACTTTTTCTTCATCTGATCCTCACGTTCCCAAGTATATTCAGGTCCACGTCTTGAGTTCCATCGCACCTTGACGATCGGAATCTTGCTACGTTTGAGGGCTTTCTCCTCGCGTCCCATGATTTCTACTGGTTGCTCAATAAATCTCAAATGTTCATCGATTTCCAATTCCTCCAGAGGGATTATTTCGATGTCTTCAGCTAGACATTTCTTCAGATTGGAAACGTGAAACACGTTGTGAACTCCATCGAGTTCAGCAGGGAGTTGCAATCGATAGGCCACCGGGCCTACTTCCCCAATAATTTCAAACGGACCGATGTAGCGAGGATTTAACTTTCCACGCTTTCCGAAGCGTATCACTCCCTTCCAGGGAGATACCTTCAACAATACTTTGTCACCCACCTCGAACTTTAGAGGTTTTCGGCGTTTGTCGGCATAACTCTTTTGTCGATCACGTGCTGCAGCTAGCCGTTGTCTGATTTGAATAATCCGTTCGGTCATATCGTGGATAACTTCCGGTCCAGTGAGCCCTTTCTCACCTGTTTCAGCCCAACACACGGGCGATCTACATTTTCTGCCATAAAGTGCTTCAAAAGGTGCAGCACCTATACTTGAATGATAACTATTGTTGTACGAGAACTCCACCAGTGGAAGGTGAGTCTCCCAATCCTTTCCAAAATCCAGAACACAAGCTCGGAGCATATCTTCTAAGGTTTGAATCGTTCGTTCCGTCTGACCATCAGTCTGCGGGTGATAAGCTGTGCTCATGTCTAGTCGGGTTCCCAATGCTTCCTGCATTGATTGCCATAACCGGGAAGTGAATCGAGGATCTCGATCAGAAATGATAGTCTTAGGCACACCGTGAAGCTTCACAATTTTGTCGATGTATAACTTTGTCAATTTATCCATATTATCACTTTCCTTCATCGGAATGAAATGTGCAGATTTGGTTAATCGATCGATGATAACCCAAATCGCATCCGGTTGATTTGATCGATGAGGTAATCCCGTTACAAAATCCATGGAGATGTCCTCCCATTTCCATCCTGGGATCTTTGGTTGTTGTAGTAAACCAGAAGGCTTTTGGTATTCAATCTTGACCCTTGAACATGTTAAACACTTAGCCACATATCGAGCAATGTCGGCTTTCATATTCGGCCACCAATAAAGATTCTTCAAGTCCTGATACATTTTATCTGATCCGGGGTGCACCGAGTATCTTGACTTATGAGCCTCGTCCATCACGAGCTCACGGAGGCTTCCAAACAAAGGGACCCAGATTCTGTCATTATAATATGTGAGTCCATCGGACTTAACTTCAGAATGGCCATCTACACCACGCAGTGCTTCAGCTGCGAAGTTTTCGGCTTTCAAAGCTTCTCGTTGGCAGTCACGGATCCGATCCGGTAATCCTGAATGTATTGTAAGTTGAAGCGCTCGTACCCGACGAGGCTTTTCGTATTCTTTTCTGCTCAGGGCATCGGCCACCACGTTGGCTTTTCCAGGATGATATTTAATAGCCAAATCATAATCGTTCAGTAATTCAACCCACCTTCTTTGCCGCATGTTGAGATCTTTCTGATCAAAAATGTGTTGCAAACTTTTATGATCGGTGAATATCGTGCACTTTGTTCCATATAGGTAATGTCTCCAAATCTTGAGTGCATGAACAACGGCTCCCATTTCCAAATCATGCGTTGTATAATTCCTTTCTGTATCCTTTAGTTGCCTGGACCCATAGGCAATTACTTTATCTCGTTGCATCAACACGCAACCGAGTCCTTGAATCGATGCATCGCAGTAAACCACAAAGTCGTCTATTCCATCGGGTAACGCAAGAATTGGAGCCGAACATAACATATCTTTAAGCGTTTGGAACGCGCGCTCTTCTTTCTCACCCCATCTGTATTGCACTCCTTTGTGCGTTAAGGCCGTTAAGGGTTGAGCCAATTGAGAGAAACCCTTAATAAACCTTCGATAATATCCGGCAAGTCCTAAAAATTGTCGGATTTCTGTTGGCGCTCTTGGGGTAGACCAGTTCTTAATTGCTTCCACTTTGGCTGGATCGACATGAATTCCTTCCTTATTAACAATGTGTCCAAGAAACTGGACTTCGCGGATCCAGAAGTCGCACTTCGAAAACTTAGCATAAAGCTGTTCCTTGCGGAGCAATTCCAGTATAAGTCGCAGATGCTCCTCGTGTTCTTCCTTTGACTTGGAGTAGATCAAAATATCGTCGATGAAGACTATTACAAACTTGTCGAGGTACGGCTTGCACACTCGATTCATCAGATCCATAAATACGGCAGGTGCATTGGTTAGCCCAAACGGCATAACCAGGAACTCGTAGTGACCATACCGAGTTCTGAAAGCTGTCTTGGGTACATCTTCATCACGAACGCGAAGTTGGTGATATCCAGACCGTAGGTCAATCTTTGAAAAGTAGCTTGAGCCCTGCAGTTGATCGAAGAGATCGTCGATTCGAGGAAGTGGATACCGATTCTTGATCGTAACTTTGTTAAGTTCTCGGTAGTCAATGCACATGCGGAACGTTCCATCCTTCTTCTTAACAAACAGTACCGGAGCTCCCCATGGAGACGAACTTGGACGAATAAACCCCTTGTCGAGTAGCTCTTGTAGTTGTGAGGAGAGTTCGTTGAGTTCACTTACAGCCAATCGGTAAGGTGCGCGTGCGATCGGAGCGGCACCTGGAGCTAAATCAATCCCAAACTCAACTTGTCGAAACGGAGGCAAACCAGGCAGATCTTCAGGAAATACATCTTGAAAGTCGCGAACTATCGGGTAATCATTAATTTTGCGCTCGGGATGTGTCGTGTCAGTGACGTTTGCAAGAATCGCGAAGTGACCCTTACGGAGGCATTTCTGAGCTTTGAGAAACGAGATAATACCAGTTACTACTCCACCTTTTTCACCTTGAACCGTTAATTCTTTACCGTCTTCGAGTGGGATACGAACCACTTTTTCCTTACATAAAATTTCAGCTCGGTTTTCGGATAACCAATCCATTCCTACTATGACGTCGAAACTACCAATTGGGAAAGGCATAAGGTCGATTCCTAGGGTATGGCCCGCTAGTTCTAGCTTACAATCCTTAACTATCTGAGTAGTATCATGAAGTTTACCATTTGCTAGTTCTACCACATATTTAGCGTCTAGGGCAATCGGTTTAGCATTAATTATTCTAGCAAATTTAGTGGAAATAAAACTTCTTTCAGCACCAGAATCAAATAAAACATTAGCAAAGAAACCGTTCAAAATAAATTTACCATTGATCACGTTGGCGTCATTGCGAGCTTCACCCTGGCCCATGACGAAGGCTCGACCTCTACCATTTCCACCATTCCCGTTTCCACCATTACCATTGCCATTCCCATTACCATTACCTCCACCGTTACCATTCCCACCATTATTCCCCAGATTGCCATTACCTTGTCTTCTTAGCTGAGGGCAGTCTCTCTTGATGTGACCTTGAGCACCACACTCAAAGCAGCCACGGGCTCCCCCATTGTTGTTATTCTGGTTCTGACCGTTGTTTCCATTACCCCGATTGTTCCCATAGTTGTTGTTTCTTCTGGGGCGATTTTGTTGTTCGGGTAAAGTTGCCCAACAGTCCTTTGCTTCGTGGCCTCCCTTGCCACACCTTTCGCAACTCACGTTCTTCCTACAATTACCAGCATGATGCTTCCCACATCTGTTGCACAAGGGCAGGTTACCCTTGTAGTTGCTCTGACCATTCCCGCCCTGGCGGTAGTTGCCACTGTTATTCCCGGACCTCTTGCTTTGACCTTGGGAGTTATAGGACCTCCCAGTGCTGTTTCCAACACTCAGAACATTCATCGAGTTTTCAGGAGCTTCATCATCAGCTTTTCTCTTGCCACTAAGGGCAGTCTTCTCGGTGGCTTTCGCAGGTAGTGTACCTTTTTCGACCTCTTGATCAGTGAGTTTGTGAGCCAAACGAATGACTTGCTGCACGTTAGCAGGGTTGCTGGCAGTCACTAATCCTTTGATTTGAGGCGCGAGGCCTTCCAGATAACGCTCGATGCGTTTGAACTTAGCGTCGACCATTGAGGGGCACAAGACCTCATACTCGTGATATCGTGCAGTGTACTGTTCAACTTCAGGCCCAGACATCTTCAAATTCAGGAATTCGCCTTCAAGCTTCTTGACTTGGTCACGTGGACAGTATTCTTCCATGATCAGCTCCTTAAATGCTGCCCACTGCATGTTATCAGCCGCTTCTAGCCCAACCATCTGAATTTCAGCGTTCCACCAGGAGAGTGCGGCTCCTTCGAAAGTACCAGTAGCGAACTTAACCTTGCTTTCAGCTGGGCAATTACACATGGAGAAGACCTTCTCGGACTTCTTGATCCATCGGAGGAGTCCTACAGCTCCTTCTTCGCCGGAAAACATCATCGGCTTGCAGTCCATGAAAGACTTGTACGTGCAGTGGTGTTGGTTTCCTGATGCATAAATAGTTCGGACTTTAAAATTAAACAGGTCGTGGTATAATTGCTTTGTGCCTTAACTGGCATAATAGTTACCCTGCGCGGCATATGCAGCTTGGACGGCTGCCACCGCGGCTTGCACATGTTCAGCAATCATCGCTTGCAGCTGTGCAGGCGTCATGTTTATGCCACCTCTTCCGTTTCCTCTTCCAGACATCTTGCTGAACAGTTAAAGTAGCCAATGTTCAGTCACAGTTATATTTTTATACATATCCCATAATATGTATATTAGCCAGTTCCCGTTATCCCACTATTAGTCCAGAAAATTTTCGTGCAAATTGAGGCGTCGTCGAAGAACGTCGTAAATGCTATCGTCGATGGTCGGCTTCCCATAAAGTCACCGTCGGCGTAGTCGTCGTAGTAGAAATCAGGACGTAGCGTGTAGCATCGTTTCGTTGTCGCTTTCCCCAGAGTAGTGTGCGTATTCGAATTCGCGTTTCGTATTCGTGTGTGAAAATTTCCTAAGGTCTTTCCGTTAGACTACTTAGACACGGTCTATATATATACTTATATATATATATATACATATATCTGTACGTACTAAGCTTTTACTTACACAGCAGAGCGAGTATCCCAGGTTGGCACGTAAAAATTTTGTCTTTGGGAATTTGTTTGTTCGTTTTGTAACCAAGGTTTTCAAGTTGCAGTTTCCAAATCGTTTTCAAAAATGATTCCAGTTCTCTGCAACCTATGGCTCTGATACCAATCTGTCACACCCCCAAAATACCACTAACGGAGTTTATACCGTTAAGGGGCGCGACTAGACCAGGATCCACAATCATAGTTACAAATACTAAACGAATCAGGGTTAGTTCAATCACAAGATAGAAATCAAAGTCTTTAATTACATACGCAGCGGAAAATTAATTGTCTTTGGCACTAACCACGTGCCTTACATAATTGTTGTTTTAAATTCCCAAAATAGTTCAATTAAAATAAAGGTCTTCACGTGCCATGCCAACCCGCTCCGGATACTCCTTAGCGATCTGCAAAAGTTTAAACCACGCAAGTGTCAACCTAACGGTTGGTGAGTTCACAGTGGGCATGTCATGCATTGGCCCGGTCTCATAATCATAGTTCGTATCAAAATGTACTTACAAAATATTCATTTGTGAAAAGCAATGCTTGTATTTAATTCTCAGTTTATAAATGATTTGTCCGTGACCACGTCATCGGGTATGTACTAGTTCCGTAAAGTTAAAGGACTCAACCGATATCGCGGGTAGCTAATCCGTTGTTCCATGCTCTAAGGAAGTTTGTACCAAAGCTGACTTATTTTGTGGGGGCCGAGCCATCCCGTACGGTGCGGACCAAGTCATCGCGTTTTCTGCCTCCCCCGTGTCCTCTCGGGACCACGGTCAAATAGGCTGATATTGTTCCTCCGTGCACTCCCCGTGCCACGGGGCGGAGTTTGTCAAACTCCAGTAGATCTACCCAACATCCCCTCGCTTTCACAAATTAATGGCACAATTAAGTTGAGGACTTTTAAGTTATAAGGCATCCTTAGAAAACATGTGATATCATATGGTTTAGACTTTAACCTACACTAGCCATATTAAAATGTTTTCAGTTTTGTTTCAAAAGCAGTTTGATCAGAATTCACAAGTGTTCCCATAAAACACTTCAGTTCATCAAGTGAGTGCCGAGCATCCCGTGTTCTCAAGTTTATCAGTGAGGTGCCTAGCACTCTCGAATTTGTCAGCATTGTTTTCGTTAAGTTATTCTGTGTGGCCCAACGGACTCACGGTAAGCGGGTTAGTGACACTCACCTTTGGTTGCACTGCTACACTTCAAGTAATCCGAATATTGTTGTTTAACGAAGACCTAGAACACGTTTAGGTCTTAGGTATTAGTTTCGTGTCTAATCTTTACTTAACGTCACTATGGCCCATAACATAGCACGTTGCAACTATGACTCGACATACCGACACACGACACCAATGGTTGATCATAAACAAGGGTTCATATGAATCAGATATCAAACATGTTTCATCATGGCATAATCATGTAAGTCATGGCATAACACTTAAGCAAATTTCACAAGTTTGGTTTTTAGGTCAAGTCTTAGTTTCGCTAGCATAGTTTCGCTAGGCAGTTTCGCTAGGTGCACGGGCAGCACTTTCGCTAGGCAATGCCCGGCAACACAGTTTCGCTAGGCTAGTTTCGCCCGAAACTGCTGACGCAGTTTCGCTAGCCTAGTTTCGCAGGGAAACTGGTTTGAACTTTCGTTCAGGTATTTCACTCGATAGTTTCGCTCGAGCTGGTCTGGTCAGGTTCCCGGCGACACTATAGTTTCGCTGGTCAGTGTCGCTGGAAGGAGATATAATTTCGCTACTTAGTTTCGCCCAGAGAACACACAGTTTCGCTGGTCGCGAAAAACATACGGATTTGCCTAAAAATCAACCTAACAGCTTCTGATCATACATGCAATTCATTATCTAGCATCCCTAAGCATTTACCAACATAAATCAAGCAACTTTAACAAGTTTAACATGCATTTTGATCATCAAATCTCTAAAATAGGTTCAAAACCCTAAAATGACCTATTTTGCACAAATCTCTAATCATGGATGGTTTTCACACGTAAAGTTATCAACTTTATTACAGATCTAGCATCCTAAAGCATATATACAGAAGATCAAGCAATATCATGAAGGTTTGAGCATGCTTTAAGAAGAAAACATATAGAAAACACATAAAGCATAGTTTTTGGGACTCACGGTTGATTCTAGAATCGATAGATGAGATGAGATGATGGTCTAGAGGCTGAGATCTTGGTCTCTTGATGGTATTCTCGGCTGACCAGGTTCCAGAGAAGTGTGTGTGTGTGTTGGTTGTGAAATGAGGCAAATGAGGCTACTAGGGTTCATTAAGTTTATTTATATCAGAGGCTAGTTTCGCTGGCAGTTTCGCTGGATGGCGAAACTGGCTCTGATCTCGGGTACATTGATCAGTCTAGCCAGCTACCGGGCGAATCTGTAGTTTCGCTCGGTAGTTTCGCTGACTACCAAATCTAGGCAATTTTCACATAATCAAGTATTTACAATTAATCATGCCATTCACAATAATAAGTCATGTATTTAAATCACATTGCACATAAAGACAATCAATGATGAACACATAACACATATGGACGGGTTCGGTGATCAACCAAAGGTCGTGGACGTATTCGGCCTAGTTATGCATTAGCTACTTATAACGTAACTAACGGGTTTGTCTAACGGAAGTTAACCTTGAAATTCTCGGGTGTCACACTAGAAGACGGTGTTAGACGAGAAGCGACCGGACGATCCCTTTCGCGTGATTGATCAAGGTAAGATAGTCACCATCGTCCCATGATTCACCGTAGGCGACGCCAACCCCTTTCATAGGGCCGTCGCCTCCGTCTAACCCTAGGTCGCCGTCGTGACCTAGCGTAGCTCCGTTTCACCACGACGCGTTTTAATCACCACTCACCGGTAAATCGTCGTCGTCACGATTTTATGAGTGCGAGCCCTCGTCGTAATAATCGTGGTAATCGCCCGGCTAAACCCTAGCCGCCACCACCGTATCGATTCGATTGGTGCTCGCTTGTCGCCACCACAAACCGTATCGTTGCTATTCTCAACGAATCCGTTTGAGACGGTATTCGCGATTTGCAAACGATTTAATCCGCCGGTTCGGATTGTTTTTCCGTGAAACCCTAGCGTCATCTTGTTGACCCTCGGTGTCTCTAACGTTTGTTAGAACACCGCAAAGGTATATCTAAACTCCGGTTTTAGTTTAGATATTTTATCTCGATTAATGTAATCTTTCTTGTTTTCGCGTTAACCGGTTTAACGCGAAATGGTGTTTGCGTGATCATTTTGGTGATCGTGATCCTGTTGACACGATTTCGACACCAATGGTTTACGCGTCTAAAAATTAGTAATTTTATTAATTCCGCTACGTAAACGGATTACTGCTTTAACCCGTTTTAACTCTGTATTTACTAAACCCGGTCGGTAATGTTTTAATTAAGGATTTTTTTTTAAAACGTCACCGGGCACCCGTATACTACTGTCGAAACCCAACAGTGGTATCAGAGCCTAGATCACTACACGCAAACCCTAACCGGTCGGTTTTAAACCGGTGGATTTCACGAAGTGGGGTTAAAACCCGAAAGTCACGAAAGATAAACGAATTGCTTTTTCCACATGTTTGGTCAATTTAAATTCACCAAACATTTTCAATTCGTTAATTGATTGTTTAAACGCGCATATTCGGCTAGACCCATATTTTGGTTATGATTGCGTGTCGTGTCTTGGTTTGGCCCATTTTGGCCCACTAGTAATTTGGTTTTGGATTGGCCTACTTGTTTATGGGTTCAAAAGTTGTATCTAAATTAGATTAGTTTTTATTCTATTCGTAAATGCTCACCTTCGCCCTAGACGAACGTGATGAGCATTGATGCGACTATCCCGTCGTGGCAAGCGTTTTTATCTAAAGACACTTCCCAGTATGGCGTGTATCCACAACCGGAACACCGACGAATTTCAATCCATCAAGGAGAGCTTATGAAGCCAGTGGGAGCGTTAGGATCAACCGGATGACCTTTCCATACTTATCCTTGTGGTTGATTTATTTTTGTCCCAGACCTTCTTCGACATTGTCATTAGGCTCTGACAATGTCGAAACCTCTCAAGCCGAATATGTGTTTGTTTGCATGTGCGTTTTGGTTGCTTGTCTTAAGTCGTTTAACACGCCAACTAAAACTCTAAACTAAGTTTTAAACGGTTAAAACTGTTTCACAATCAATTGGTTCGAATCATAAAATTTATTAAGACTCGAAATTTCATAACCAATTTTATTCGACTATGAACTCGAATTTTTTCGATCTTTAAATATCGAACTTTTGATAATTGGTTATTGCCTCGCGACGCGTAGTTTTTAATAAGGAGGTTATTAAATTGACTGTCCCGAGTGAGATAGGGTTCTTGTATAGGCTTAGTCAAACTTTTAATTAATAAAAAACTGACTAAATAATCCTATCTGGTAAGCCGCAAAATGGATAGATTATGCCATCCTAGTCAAGTCTAACTTAGAACATATTTATCGATGCATCAGTGTTGGAGTATTTCAACACCGCACTTGGTGTTCAGGGTATCTTCCAAGGTGTGTGCATTGGAGTATTTCAACACCGTGCATGCACACTGACCACTGAGGACATCTATCATTTTCTTTACGAGTACCTTGTGTATTGGAGTATTTCAACATCGTACATCTGGTCATTTGTAGACAAAATTGGCATGGATGACGCTAAACGTATTTCGCGAATTATTTCGCGAAAGCCTCATAAACGGGAGTTGTGACTGTTTTTTATAAGAGACAATCGTTGTCCATCCGATTACTTAGTGACCGGTGATTGCACTTAACGCTTCCTTTGTGGGTCGACTACTAATTGGGTTCCCATATTCCTATTCAAAATTTGCTTGCCGTTTTTAATACGAATATAACATCGAAACACTAAACCGATTTCCTGTTGTTTCAGATGGCTAATCCTCCTACAAACAACGAGGTTTTCCAGTTCAAGTCTCTACTTGAGAAGGAGAAACTTGATGATACCAACTTCCTCGACTGGCATCGAAATCTAAAAATTGTCCTGCAAATGGCCAACAAACAACATGTGTTGGAGGCCGAGGTGCCCGAAGCACCCGCGAATAACACTGCGGTTGCTCGCGTTGCACATGAGGCACTAATAAAGGATGCCAACTCAGTTGCGTGCCTCATGCTGGCGACCATGTCTACTGATATTCTGAAGAGCATGGTTGACAGGACGTCGTTTCAGATGATCGGGGAACTTAAGTGCATGTTTGAAACCCAGGCCCGACAGGAACGCTATGAAACCGTTGTCAGGCTCATCACCTGTCGAATGGCTGAAGGCAGTCCTGTCAGCGCCCATGTCCTTAAGATGAAGGGTTACATCGACCGACTTGCGAAGCTCGATTACGTCATTCCTCAGGAAATGGCGACGGATTTGATCCTCCACTCTCTTTCTAGCGTGTTCAATCCTTTCCGGATCAATTTCAATATGAACAGCCTGGTTAAGACAGTGACCGAGCTTCACGATATGTTGAAGACCGCTGAGATTAATTTTCTCAATGGTAACAACTGCAAAGGCAAGTCAAATGATGTGCTCGCCATCCGATCCGGAGGTGTCAAGAAACCTGAGGTTAAGAGGAAGCATGGGCAAAGGAAGACGAGCAAGGATGATGTTGTTAGAGGATCTAGTACCACCGCAAAGGGCAAGTCAAAGGCTTCGAAGGCACCGCCACAAGCTGAGCGCCAGTGCTTCGAATGCAACAAGATGGGGCACTGGAAGAGAAACTGCCCTGAATATCTTGCCAAGGTGAAGAAGGCCTATGCAGGCGCTTCGGGAGGTATATATCAGTTACCTCATGTTATAAACCACTTCACTTGATCCTTCAAAATATATGTTTGACATACTTTACATTTTGTAGGAACGTGAAGTCGTAGAAAGCAAGACAACCAAGAAGACATGACATCTTTGCATGATTACAAACTTTGAATAAAGATCATGTCATTTTTAATTCTTGGTAGCATCTTTAAAACAACTTGTTTGTTTTCCCTGGGGGGTCCAGGATGATACAATTTTGCTTTTTGTTTGAATCTCGAACATACACTAAAGTTTCCGGTTCAAACTTTATTGATATGCATGTTTTTCTACACTTGAAAATGTTTCACTTGGTTTGTAGATTAGATTCAAACATATATAACATGACGCTAAGCCTGGTGCTATTGATTTAAAGATCATTAGACTAGCCTAAATGCAAAAGAAGAACAATTGTTCTGTCTTAATCCATTAAGGCTATTTTTTTTTTGGAACGGCATCGATCAGGCGACTTTGGTCTCACGTGTAAACCTACCCTTGCGGGGCTATGTCCAAGGTCGATTACTCGGACCTCCGTGAGAACCAAGACACCCCCTCCTGAAGCTTTCTCCTGGCAGAAACCCCCTCCTGGGACAACATGGGGTAAAACTGCCTCCCCTTGGATTAGAACTTGGGTCACATAGTAACCAAAGCCCTAAGAGCCAAGGGGGTAACCACTAGGACAAGTCCTAGTGGTTTAATCCATTAAGGCTATGACGTCTCTTATTCTTATTGTACTTGTTACAACAAGAATAATTAACCTACCTTAATTCATAGAACCTTATGGTTTTTTGAATTGTGTAGCTTGAGAAATCATTATATCAAGTTGAACTTTTCTGAAATTACTTGCTTGATTTCATCAATTCAAACAATACGTCCTTTGCTGAGTTCAAATGGTTGTTTGGAAAAGTTCAAGTCACCAACACTGCTTATGTAACACAATCACCTAATTGATTATGTTATATAAATGCACTAAGTTCTGTGCATATGACCATTAATAGATATATACGTACAACACCTTGAAAGTCGAAGACTACAACTAGCTTGTACTCATATGTGTTAAAATCTTGCTAAGCAAATGTAGCTTACATCTTGAGGATTTTGGTTTCAAGTTTGAAAGCCAATGAACACATGACTAATGACATGCCAATGGCCGCCGTTCACACCTTATACCCACGAATCACCTCCTCACTGATCACTTGCAACTCAAATTGGTTCAAGAAGAGTCTTGTGGGAGACCAAGTTTGAGTTATGCACGTCCTTTTTTTCCTGATGCATGGGCATCTGAATTCCTTATTAAAGAACACTGGTTTCTATAGGAATTACATGACTGTGCACTGTGACTCTTGTAAATTGTTCAAGACTCATTAGACAAACATCTTTTCACAACAAGTAGTTGTTGCTACAATGAAAACATGTTAGCATTCTAAATGACTGATAATTCCAAATGGAACTCGATATTGATTTGACTTGTCTAAAATCTTCCATTAATGGTTGGTCATTGGATTGAATTGTCAATCCTAAATCAGACTCGATACTCTGATAGAATAATCATCAGGGCGTCTAGCACGCAACACCTTTCAAACACAAGGATGATTGTATCTAGCATACCATCAAACTCTGGCAGTTTGATTTCATCTTGCTATCTCATGTATGTGACATGACAATTGGATATTGATCAATTTAGATTCATACTGTGTTTATGAAACTAAATAACTTCGTTCTGGAGAACGAAGAATGCTTGCTAAGAGTTCTCTTACAAGACAATATCCTAACGATTTGAATGATGGATGATTATGAGAATGCATCGTCTACATAAAGCAAGTGGGAGCATCACCACTAATCCTTATCGAGATAACGATTGAGTGTCGATCTCAAGTTCATTGAAGTTTACCGGATTAAACTTGTAATGAAGCCTCAACTTATCTCCAAGTTTCAAGAACATCCCACAATTGAAAAACATCTCAGGAATGACATCCTTAGATATATATTCAATTTCTTGAAACAATTCATGTCATACTAGTTATGAAACGAGAACCATCAAACATAGGGATGCTGCATAAGTGTCATAATAAAGAGTTACACAAAGGACACAAGCTGGAAAAACCGAATCATCTCAACTTGTATTGATGATGACAAATGTTCATGATGAGTACTCGAGCATACTCACTGAACAACTAGCCACCTTAAGTGAAGTTTTGAACCATGAATGTAAGGGTATAATCAAAGAAGGTTAATTTGATTCTGTAAATAATCAATTGACATGCCATTGTGATAACACAGTAGTCCATGTGCATACCAAGAGCACAAGTTTTATTACGCGTTCA
Source organism: Deinandra increscens subsp. villosa (assembly GCA_039602395.1). Classification (NCBI taxonomy): domain Eukaryota; kingdom Viridiplantae; phylum Streptophyta; class Magnoliopsida; order Asterales; family Asteraceae; genus Deinandra; species Deinandra increscens. The sequence goes on from JBCNJP010000013.1 coordinate 7,245,996, forward strand.
AATTCACTTAAGTACTTTCGCTGTTCATGAGAAACACCAACAGGCAAACCCAAAACACAGACTAAGAACTTAGCATGAGAATTCACAGTTTCATTGATCAAGTTTCATCAAATAAAGCTAATATTTTTACGTATTACCTGAATTCTATGCTACATTGATGTTCTACTTTAGTGTTGGGATGTCGAACTTTAACGTTTGCACCAAATCATCTAATCTGATCTAAAGAGTTAGATGCGGATTTCGAATTCTATGAAACGTGTTCGAATTTTATACATTTAAACATCCATGAATATTTAGTGAAATATTCTAAAACCGTCTGTAGTCGATCTAATTTGTGGGAACAAAACTGATCTATGACTATTCTGACTCTGGACTCAAAGGGTTGACTCTGCAGACTCATAGACCTCATTGGAGAATGACGTTGTGACGTAACTCGTATCAAATTGTCTTCATGGATTTAATCATAAGACGAATTTGATTAAATGGTATACTCATTAGTGTCCTTTGACCTGAGATACATATGCTACCTCCCGTTTGCCAAAGACTGTTCTTTGATTGTAGTATACGATGTCGCGTAACTGCCAGAAAAGACTACTTTTGGGAATGGTTCTGAGGCTTAGTGGGAGCTGTATGTAGTCAATATGGGATTCTGTACTCTTGCACTAATACTACAACAGCTAGACATCGTGGGCCCTCTCCTGAGTTCCAAGTGTTAAGTGTAAGGGCTTACCCAAACTTACTGTGTGTTTGTTTGGAACACTTCGTACTAGTGCACGGAGAAATAGTATAATTGAATGTTAAAGAGAATGAATTAAATCCATGTCTCTTGTTTAATTGATGTCTTATACGGAAAGGAACTAATGACTTTGAATTACCATAAGTCTTAAACTACAACGAGAGTTTGTAGATATACCTTGGTTAACAACTTGAAGTGTCATAAATGGTTGGGACAACCATGTGTAGCTAGAGCACCTTTGACTGTTTCTTCAAATGTTGCCGGACTCTGTCCAAGTGGGAGATTGTTGGATAATGGTTGTCCAGACCCGACAACACCAAGAACCCGACCCAGTTAGAACGGTAAAGAGTTACACTGGGGGCAACGAGATAAAAATCCGCTTACTCGGCTAATCGGTAATTTACGAAAATATTTAATTAACTAAATGTTTATTCATAATTAATAAACATTTATTAATTACGAATAATTATCCTTGCGATAATAAACGGAGAAAAACATTTCGATTTATTGATTAGTGTTTCACGGTGAAACAAATAAATAGTTATTTGTGTTTCTCGTAGTTTACGACATGTGTGTTTATTAATAAAAGTTGTTTTATTAATAAATCGTAAACTTTGGTAGTTGGTTGCAATTAAAGAAAAATGAGGAGGGGGCTAGATGCAACTATGTTGCCTATATAAGGAGAGCTAGGGATTAGGGTTTTGGTTGCTCATTCACACCCTCTCCCTCTCTGCACCACTTCCTAGTGCCGCCACCATCATTCTCTCTCGTCCCCCTCCTCCACGCAACCATCCTCTTCATCTTTTGCCATCGCGCTTCCTTGGTGGAACCCTAGAAGACGGTGTTAGACGAGAAGCGACTGGACGAATCATTACGTGTGATTGATCAAGGTAAGATAATCACCATCGTCCCATGATTCACCGTAGGCGACGCCAACCCCTTTAATAGGGTCGTCGCCTCCGTCAAACCCTAGGTCGCCGTCGCGGCCTAGCGTAGCTCCGTTTCACCACAACGCGTTTTAATCACCACTCACCGGTAAATCGTCGTCGTCACGATTTTATGAGTGCGAACCCTCGTTGTAATAACGTGGTAATCGCCCGACTAACCCTAGCCGCCACTACCGTCTCGATTCGATTGATGCTCGCTTGTCGCCACCACAAAACGTATCGTTGCTATTCTCAACGAATCCGTTTGAGACGGTATTCGCGATTTGCAAACGATTTAATCTGCCAGTTCGGATTGTTTTTTCGTGAAACCCTAGCGTCATCTTGTTGACCCTCGGTGTCTCTAACATTTGCTAGAACACCGCGAAGGTATATCTAAACTCCGGTTTTAGTTTAGATATTTTATCTCGATTAATGTAATCGTTCTTGTTTTCGCGTTAACCGGTTTAACGCGAAATGGTGTTAGCGTGATCATTTTAGTGATCGTGATCCTGTTGACACGATTTCGACACCAACGGTTTACGCGTCTAAAAATTAGTAATTTTATTAATTCCGATGTGTAAACGGATTACTGCTTTTATCCGTTTTAACTTTTTATTTACTAAACCCGGTCAGTAATGTTTTAATTAATGGTTTTTTTTAAAACGTCACCGGGCACCCGTATACCATTGTTGAAACCCAACACTGATGACCCATACTACTTGCAATAAAATGGCACTCCTCAGTCCATATCTATCATGGTGGTAAGTATTTCAAAATTGCTATATATATTATGATCAATTTCCATAACCTAATTATTAATTATATGTTTTGGTATACGAAGGAATACAAAAAAAATGTTCCTAATTAAGCTCAAATCTGGACAGTTGAAGATGAAGACCACGTGGTAGTGTTGTTGGCTCCTGGATTGAAAATTAAAATGAGAATAATGCTTGTATGCAGTGTAATTTTCTTTAATTTTTTATTTGTATTTCATTTGTATTTGACTTGTACTTGAATTTTATTTGATTTGTAATTAATAATTTGTAATAGCTTTTAAATTGGTCACGCGTATAGTAAGGACCCATCTGATTTCAACAACCTTTTGGTCACTTTTTTTCTTCCCAAATATATGTGGCTAAAACAAAAATATACGTGACCATATAATACCAAAGGCCACACTTTTTATATTTTAACGTGGCCGTTGCCACCCTTTGGCCACGCGTATTGGGACAAAATATCTGATATCAACTACCCTTTAGCCACTTTTTTTTCTTCAAAATATATGTGGCTAAAACATAAATATACGTGACCATATAATACCAAATGCCACACTTTTTATATATTAACGTGGCCATTGCCACCCTTTGGCCACGCGTATTGAGACAAAATGTATGATTTCAACTACCCTTTGGTAACTTTTTTTTTCCCAAATATATGTGGCTAAAACACAAATATACGTGACCATATAATACCAAAGGCCACACTTTTTATATTTTAACGTGGTCGTTGCACCCTTTGGCCACGCGTATTGGGACACAAATTATAATTTCAGCAACCCATTTGGCCACGTTTTTTATAACATGTGTGGCTAAAATACAAATATGCGTGACCATATAATACCAAAGGCCACACTTTTGATACTTTAACGTGCCCATTGCCACCCTTTGGCCATGCGTATTGGGAAAGAATGTATGATTTCAGCAACCCATATGGCCACGTCTTTTTTTATAACATATGTGGCTAAAATACAAATATACGTGACCATATAATACCAAAGGCCACGTTAAACAACACACATGTGGCCGTTGAGACCCTTTGGCCACGTTTCCGGAAGAATTGTTTGATTACAACAACAAATATTGGTACCATTTAGTCACGCTTCTAAGTGGCTTCAGCCACTTATATTGTAACGTGGCCATATGATACATAAGGTGACGGGACCTTCGGTGTCGATTGAAATGGAAAAAAGAACGTGACCAAACACCTTTGGTAACGGTTTTTTTCCATGGCCAAAGGTGAATTTTGACGTAGTGATTTTAAATTAAACGGCCATTATAATCATTTATCTTAATTAATTATTGATCTCATTACCCTAGTTAGGCATTTATTCGATGGACGTAATTGTCCGTACTAAACTTATAGGGTTTTCTTTGGGTGTATAAATATAGATGATAGGCAGAGAGTTAACACCTTAATCTCTCTTTCTAATTTCGTGAGCCTCTCTCCGCCTTTCTAGAATTCGTGGACCACCATCCACCTAATCACCATCCTAATAGTACACCCTAAACGAAAACCCGATCAGCGTGCCAGATGGATTATCTACACAACGCTGACATCAACGACCCGCCCCCTTGGGGTATTCTTTCTAAGTGATGCAGTTAAGAACAACACGAAGACACTGCTACAAGTTTAAGACATTGGTTTGACGTTAGAATCAATTTAACGTATATGTAAAGTTTATTTCATGCATGTTATACAATTTGGTTTATATACGGTTTAGTACTAATATTTCCACACAAATAAAGAGGGGACATTTGCATATACCCTCATTTAAACTTGACTAATTGTATATTTTTCCAAATGATGCTCAAAGGATATTGTACATAATGCATTAAAAACTTATGTTTTGCGGAAATATGCAATTTCTTTTTATAAAGTAGGAAGATATATGTAATTTCCCGAATAAAGAGTGTCTACTATATTAATTTATTTATTTTGAATAATAAAATCCCATTATCCTTAAAATAAAGTATATAATAAACATCCAAATGATGGACTATCCTTAGTGGATGTTATGTGAATGGTTGAAAGGTAGCCACAATTTGTTGGCTAAAGTTCCACTTCCACCACTTGGTAAATTAGGTACATGTACATCTCCATGTTAGTTTAATTACGCGTTTACCTTTAACATTTACTATTTCGAATTCACATCATTGATCTGAGATAAGTTTTTAAAAGTATTAAATTTTGTAAATTTGGAAATATGACGTCATAATTATTAATTGCTATAAATGATAGTGAGCAGAAAAGTAAGAAAAAACATCACTGAGAGAGGAGAGATGGCCTCCTCCTCATCCCACTCTCTCATCTTACTTGTTTCTTATTGCTCTTTCTTCTTCTTCTTCTTTGCTGCTGCAGCAACAAAAGAAGCCCACCATTATCATCATCATACCCTGCAACTAACTTCTATTTTACCATCATCTGTTTGTAATCCCTCCACTACAGGTGAGTTTCTCTATCATCAACTTCTACCTCTCTTACTTGCTATAATACATAATACATGTGACTTTTGATGTATATATTTTCTAATATTATCTTTGAAGTACGGTATTTGTTATTTTCTTCTGTATATATAGAGGTCGGCTATATGCATATGTATATTATTTTTATACTTCAAAAATAGTTCAAGAGAGTTAGTAGATAAAATGAAAGAAAAAGTGGATGATGAGTATATTTTATATATCTTAATCCTAATAAAACAATAAATTGGTTTTCACATGTTTTTTTTAAGGTGTCCACATTAGCAATGTCACGTGTCAAAACCAGATTCAATTATTAATTTAGTAAATTACCAATAAAGATTAATTATCAATTTTATCAAAATTAAATTTCATTTTTAAAAAATTGGCAAACATAATGTTGATTTAATAAATTAATCAATAATTAGCGTCTTTTTAAGAAAACAAATCAAGAATTTGTCATCTTTAATGTATTAAATTATCAATTAATATCTTATAATGAATTATGTCATTTATAATTTTTAAATTTCATAATTGTTTTTTTTAATATTTAACTAATATTATAAACCTAAATTCAACCCATATAATACACGAGTTACTACCCTAGTATATATATATATTCATTTTATCTTCTTTGTTAATTAAAGCAGAATATACATGTTCTATACGGTTTTAGTTATGGTAAACATACTAATGGAATGGTTAAGATAAAATCCAAGAAATTGTGATCAATAACTATTTGTTAATTTTATCTTTTTCATTGATTACAACAAAGTGTAAATGTTTTATGCAATGAAATAGTGAAAAGAGAAGAATAAATAATTGTTATTCCATGAAAACCACATAAAACGCGTATAGACGCCGTTGGAAAGTGAAAACAGAGATATGAAATTAAAAGTCAATGGTTAATTTATTTATCTCAGTGATTTTCTTAAGGGTATAAAAATAAACTGAAAACCATTTGAGCTGTTAAAATCTTAAAAGTTCTTATATTTTTTTAGAAAAAAATATAATAAGGTTCTATATGTATTCCCGATATTCAATTCATATGATCTGAAAGAAGATGATGATCAAACGCTTAATTTTTTTATTTAAAGTTTTGTCCGATAAAATAAAAAAGCTCTCGTTCTCGGAAAAATACATATGTAATTTTTTTTTAAAAAAATTACTTCATGTGGAATGTAAAAAAAAAACCCCACTTGACATTTTTGTTTGTTCTTTTTTTTTCACCAACTAATCAAAATGAATATAAAATTAATTTGGATTACAGATGGAGACATTACCAATCCATCTGATCATCTCCATTCCTCGTTAGGAGGAAACCCCTTATTGAAGAGAAAACCTTTTGTCCCAACCTGGACCCCTATTTTTTTTTTATCACATGTAGAACTAGAACCTAAAATCTCTTATTTAAATATTTTTTATTTACATCACCTTAACCAATTAAGATAAGAATTATTGATGATAGAGAGACCTATAACTTAAACTTACTTTTCTAAGCATTAATGGAATATAATTTATTCTGTTTAAATGTATTATTAGTCTCTTTCAGACTTCTATAATTTTATCACGAAATGAAAGAAGAGAAATGGACCCTTAGAGAGGTACCACCACTACTAGGAGATTATTGGGGTTGTCGCAAAACTTTTGCCCACGCACTTTCATTAATCACTATTTAAATTATTATTATTATTGTTATTATTATTATTTATCTTGAGATACTATTAAAAAAATTAAGTTCACTGCATTGATGTAATATAGTTACTAATTAAAAGGATGGCGAGTGTGATCATAGAAAGAAGAATAAAGTATCATACTAGTTTATTTTCGTCTGACATAATTATAGCAGGCTGGTATTTCAAAACATCCGAGATCATCTTAAGTTTTTTTTTTCTTAGAGAGCCATTTTTACCATTGAAATTTACTTCTTTCTAGTTTATTTCCGCCATCATCTCTCATTTTTTCACGACGTGAATCTCTAGTTTCACAGTTTCAGAAAACATAAGACGATAGAAACTTCTTCAAAACCAATTTGAATGGCGGGTCTCATTTCACACGCGCCCATTATTCCAAAGTAAAAAAATGATTAAAAATAAAGTAATTAAGCCTAGACATAACAACCAATTTGATTGTTTACATATGTATAATAAAAAAAAGTTTCAAGTAATAAAACATGAAAGTCTTATTATTTGTAATTGGAAATGACTATAAACAATTATCTTAACGTATATAAAATGAGAAGGCATGAAATAACTCTTTTTGGTGAATTAATTAATAATATACATATATTTAACAACAGATTATTTGTAATAATAAAATTACATACCAAAATGTTATGCCAACTTCAAAGTACGTATCACACATTTAAGCATAATAAAGTACACTTTTAAGTTAACGGTAAAGGTAACAAATCCTTAAAATATATATTTTTTTAAATTTAAATACTTATAACTTGACAAATAATTAAGATTATGATATATTAAATTTAAATGTATAAGGAATTATATAACCATACAATACAAATATCATAGACGACACATGGACAATTATATATATGTTGTCACAAGTCGCGCATGACAAACTCATTTTTGTTTTGTATGTTAGTGTCACTGTAGAATCACATGGAAATTAAGGGGACTTTCTTTTATTCATACAATACAATAATGCTTTTGTTTTTGTTTCGTTGGTTTTGTTTGGAATCTAATTAAGTTGATCGGTTTTAATTGGTTTTGTTTTTTGTTTTCTTGTTTTTGAATGCTTGTGACTTCAAAACCAACACCTCTAGTTTTGATACTCCTCGTCACCACCCTTGATTCGACACCAACAGCCACCGGGCGTTGCAGATTCTCGCTCTAATTAATATAAGTACATATATTACGGACTCTCGTTCTTTACTAGATCGATCGCCCACTTTTCTCCCGCTTCTCTTTTTAATACTAATCGTAAATAAAAACTAGACTGTCTCACAACGTTCTAATAACCCAACTCATGTGGTGCTTGAATCGACAAATATAACAGAACCCTTAGGGAACTAATAAACAAATTTCTGATATAATTCAGAGGAAGATAAACCTGGTTTTATTAAAAAATTATCAAAAGTAAAATCATCTTTTTCTATTATGTTAATAAAGAAAGAAAAAAGTAACTGAATATGTATTTGATACGAGCATGCCACCACTCTTAGCCCAAGACCCGGAAGCTTGCCCACAAGTTAGGCCCAAACGGATGACTAAGCCACCTAATAGACTTTTGGAATTAGTCTTCCTTGGAGATGAAGATATTCACACGTAGGAGTCTGCATGTCATGGAATTCGCATTATCTCCATGATCCCACTCACTTTCATATTTCTAGTTATTTGTTTACCATGATTTCCAAATGTTATGTTTTAGTATTTAAGCGACAGTGGCGGCTCCAAAAATTCAAAAACAAGATCGGGCCCGAGGCGAAATAAAAACCGGGCCCTTATAAACATAACTGAAAGAAGAAAAAAAAAACGAGTAGGTAGGATTCGAACCAGGGACCTCTAGGTTACACCTTTAAATCAAACATTAATACCATCTACACCAATGACTTTTTTGTTATAATTTCAAAATACAATATATTAATACACAATTTGATGTATATATATATATAACAACATATTACAAAACTTCCGGGCCCCTTAAAATCCCGGGCCCTAGGCGGTCGCCGTTCTTGCCCTCCCTCATAGCCGCCCCTGTTAAGCGACTTCGATTGAATATAAACGATAAGGAGAAAATTGCCCCAGTTCGTTCCTTTTGTTTGCGTATTATTGTTCAATTTGTTCGAGAGTTTCGAGAGTTTGTAGGTTTTCTCTATAAATCTAACAGTATTTTACAGCGAAATTTATTTATATTAGAGACGTAAGGATGTAAAAGTGTTTTAAACAAATTTTAAAAATCCTTTTGTTTACATATTTATATGGACACCCCCCACTAGTTAATGAAGGTGTAAATCGATGGTATACTCTTTAAATAAATTTATATTAAAACAATGTTATCTAAATCTACATATGAATTGAACCAGGTAACAAGAGAAGGGGATCAGTACTTGAAGTGGTTCACAAACATGGACCATGTTCTATGTTGAGTATGAACCCCTTGAAAGTGGAAGAAGACCTCTTCACCCATGACCAATCCAGAGTTGACTCCATCAGGGTCAGGGCTAAGTTAGCCCAAAACATGACCGCAAAAACAGACGTAGTACTACTAGCTGGCTCCAAGGCAACTCTCCCTGTAAAACCCGGCAGCTCAATCGGATCCGGTAACTACATTGTGACCATCGGATTAGGCACCCCGGCTAAACAACTTTCACTCGTTTTCGACACCGGGAGCGACCTCACCTGGACCCAATGCGAGCCATGTGCAAGATCATGTTACACTCAACAACAACCCGTATTCGCACCCTCCGCATCCACCACCTATTCCAACATCTCCTGTGCCGCGACCCAGTGCTCCGACCTCACTTCCGCCACCGGAAACACACCCGCCTGCAGCTCCTCGACATGCGTGTACGGTATCCAATACGGCGACCAGTCTTTCTCAGCTGGATTCTTCGCAACAGAAAAACTCACACTGACTTCAAAAGATGTAGTCAACGGTTTCTATTTCGGTTGTGGAGAAAACCAGCAGGGACTATTCGGCATGACTGCCGGGCTCCTCGGACTCGGCCGTGACAAGCTCTCAATCGTGTCGCAAACCGCTAACAAGTACGGGAGGGTTTTCTCTTACTGCCTCCCGTCCCGCTCTAGCTCGTCTGGCTACCTAACTTTTGGACGTGGCGCCCTTGCGCGTAATATTAAGTACACCCCACTCGTCTCCACATCACGAGGAGGGGGCTCTTTCTATGGTCTTACTCTGACGGGTATAACCGTTGGCGGGAGGAGACTAGTAATAAGTCCAACGGTTTTCCAGACATCTGGTATGATCATAGACTCGGGGACCGTCATCACTAGGCTACCTCCCACAGCTTACTCGGCTTTAAGTAAGGCGTTCAGGGCGCAAATGAGCAAGTACCCGTTAACTAAGGGGGTGTCCATACTTGATACATGTTATGATTTGAGTAAGTTTACAACGATTTCGATACCAAAGATAAGCATGGTTTGGGGCGGGAATACGAATGTGGAGCTTGCGCCACAAGGGATTCTTTTTGCTGCAGGTGGGGCTAGTCAAGTATGCTTAGCCTTTGCGGCAAATGGGGATGATTCTGATATTGGTATATTTGGGAATGTTCAACAGACGACCATGGCGGTTGTGTATGACGTGGCCGGCAGAAAGGTAGGATTTGGGCCGCAAGGATGTGCCTGAAGATGAAGAAGAAGAAGAAGATGAGTGATATGATACGTACAATTAATGTTGTTTTACAGATCAACGATTGTTAATTGGAATAAGGTAAAGATGATGTAGTAGGTATTGATGATTACCAATGTTTGTTTGATAACGTACGGGATTTATATATGTAAATTGATTTGCAAATGCATGATGACAAATGTATTAATTTCATTTGGTCATATGAGACCTAAACTCAGTGAAGCATTTTCTCAAATACCTTCTAGGCAGCATCGCGTAACGTTATGCAAAATTTTGATTTGTCAAATTCCAATTTCTATTGTTTACTTTCACAATTTGGAAAAGAATGTGAAATCATTTACATGAACAAAAATTGATGCACTTTATTTTAATTCCACTTCGATTGGGTTTTCAACAAAACATGTTAAAATGAAATTCAAATTTCATTTCCAATAAATTTTACAAACGGAACATATTAACAAATTCCATTTCGAACAAATTTCACAGACATTTTAAAACATATTAAGAAATGAAATCTATATTATAGTTTCATTCAACTTTGTGAACCAAACGCACAATAATTGTGTAAGTGTTCAAATCTGATACGTGGGACGTAAACCACGGTCACAACCATATAGGTTAAATCGGTTGGTTTGTTTATGTTTTTATCTAGTATGTTATGTTTTTAATTAAAACGAAGAATGAATTATGGAGGTTAGTTCCCATGATTAGTCATGTCCTATTATTGTGTCTAGTGGTATTAGTTGGTTGAATGTAATCTTTTTAAACGAGTTTTCCATTAGACCACTAACACCACTAGACACAATAATAGAACATGACTAATCATGAGACTAACCTCCCTGATTCATTCTTCATTTTAATTAAAAAACATAACATGCTAGATAGAAACATAAACAAACCAACTGATTGTACGTATATGGTTGTAACCGTGGTTGACGTGGCACGTATCAAAGTCCTAAAATATATTAACGTATACCACTATTAAAATATTTAAGTAGTTTCTGGTGATGACTTGAAGTTTGCAAGCGCCTGAAGTTGTGTTAAAGTACTTTTTGCTTTTAAGGTGACAACTTAGTAGAAAATGACAACTTGGTAGTAAATTGATAATTATTTTAACGGTTAAAAAAACCTAGCTAACATATCTGGAAAGGAATTCATTTAGATGGAATATTGCATTTGATTATCAATATCTTGTAATCGGCTTTAGGTATAACACATAATAAGTCTTACTCCATGAACATATAAGACCATCGCCAATCATTTTGGTAATGTACTTGTGACGTGAATGATGCATTTGTAGGAATAACGTTCATAGAATTTAATAAAAGTAATATTTTTATGGTATGATTACAACAGATTGAATATTACAATACAATAAAATAATCTATTCATAATAGCAATTACAAAAAAATAAAAGAAAATTACAGGGAAATAACAAAATATACAGAGAGATGAATACACTACAAACAAAGAAAATAATAATATAATAATAATTACAATGAAATGAAATGAATGAAATAAAACAATTACAAATTACTTGAATGTAGAGGGGAATGCTATTTAGAAAATTTTGAGATGAAATTATTAATTGTTTATGAAACTTGTTTTGAGAAACTAGTTTATATAATCAAAGTATTGAAAATAGTTTTAGAAAGATAAGAAATAACAATGGAACCGGTGAAGGCTTCGGTCGAAACCCGAGTCCCTTAAAACAAATTCCAGGTCTACCGAAGAACCCGTTTTGTTACTCAGGGTACAATCGCCACAACCGATTATACGGCCGCGATAACTCTAAGCCCGGAATTACCTTGAAGACTTGAAGAACTAAGAACGAAGATGAAGATCTTTCAGAGAGAGTTTGAGGAAGAGTAGAGAGAAATAATTCTAATGGATTAGTTGTTTAGAGCCTCAACCAACGAGTCTGTATTTTTAGTGGTTTAGGAGCCTTTGGGAGCAATCAGAATTAATTTGTAGACAAACATTGCATTATACATCTTTAATGCAAATTGATTTTTAATTAACGCGAAATTTCCTAATTTTGCTCAAAACGCGTTTCACATTTGTTTCCTGCTGAACCTAGGTTATTGTGGAAACCATGGAGACGAGGAGTCTCTAATGGTTCATACAAATGCTATACTGAGAGCAGATTTTAAGTTATTGTGTAATCTTATAACAGTCAGCAGTAAGGGCACATGTTGAGGTTTGCAGGACTTGTATTCTTCAGGTGCTTCTCTCCCTTCTGGCCCCATGAACCAGGTTTATCTTCACCCACGTCTTCACCATTTTCAGTTGATCAGAAGCAAGTGCATGTGAGAAAGCAAAGAGGGATTTTTCTTCAGCCGCTTCTTCTCCCTTTTAAGTTAGTAGTTTTTCAGTTGTAATTTTATAGATCGATGTACGTATTAATGGAATTATAACCTTTGGATTATGTATGTAATTGTGTTTGTTAAAGCAGCAGTTGATTTTGTTTGTTTATTTTTGACTTTTATTGACTCTGGTTTGGTCAAAGAGAGGAGACCTGCAGGCACAATCAAAAAAAGGAAACACTTGACTCAAAATTAAGATCCATAATATATATTCCAGAATACATAAAGAAAAAAAACAAATATTGTTGATACTGTAGTTTGCTAAGATTCAAAAACATTACAATGATGATCAATTAATCGGTGGTTTTTCGTAATATCATTCCAGTACAGTCAGCTCTATGGTAAACATTGTGACGTGTATCTACGGATGGCAATACATTATCGTTGTGAGGAAAAACTACCGTACTAAATTCTTCATTGGCATCGTCTTCATAATAATCTCTGTAATTTCTGGGAGGTGTCATAAAGACAATATGCAGTTTTTTATCCAGCTGGTCTTTGACGTAAAACAACTGTTGTGCTTGTGACGCGAAAATGAACGGGTCCTCCTTGTGACCTAGTCTTTTAAGGTTGACCAAAGTGTAACCAAGACTATCTTTTTTGACCCACTGTATATTCTCAACCCAGTCGCACATAAATAGAGGGATGGTTTTCATATGGTAATCTAGTAGCCATATCTCTTTTAAAACCCCATAGTAAGGTTTTTTTCCATAGGTTAAGACCTCGTTAGACATGTGCATGTCATTTACCTCTACACCAACCCCGCTGTTCTGGTAAACCCTACCGTCTCGAGATTTTGTACGAAATGAATAGCCATTGATGTCATATACTTCATATTTCCTCACGCTTCTGTGCGGACCATGTGAAATCCACCTAACGGTCTCTGATATAGTTTCTGGGGACTCCGCCATCTCCTTTTCAACCTGAAATTCATAGTAGGTTCATCAGGAGAGTTCATTAGGAATAGGAAGATTATAGCTCTTCCAAAAATAAAATAAAGTTGTTCCGGACAACTCAGGTCAGTTGTTCCGGAAAGTTACAGTTCATCCGGAATTAAAACTATAAGAAAAATAGTTTCAGTTCACCAGGAAGGTTATAATTCATCCGGATAGAAAATAGAGTTGTTCCGGACAACTCAGGTCAGTTGTTCAGGAAAGTTACAGTTCATCCGGAATTAAAGTAATAAGCAAATTTAGCTGACCTTGTTGCGTAACCATTTACCAAATGTTGTGCTCTGCTTCTTAGTCAGGTCATTTAGTCTACTACCAGGATGTTCCTTTTCCAAAAATTTCATGTGTTCTCTGCAATTACATGAATTGAAGTTATCTATAAGAGTTTATAATTAATTAAACAGATAAAAAAAGGTTAATAATCTAAATTACTTACTCGATATAATGCTCAATTTCAGGCGTATTCAGCAACACAAATAAATGCGCTTTCGATAGGAGCTCTGGAGAGACTTCAACTGATCTACCAGCTGACCCAGGACTTCCATCCGCACTGCTATGCGTTTTAGTTGGAACACCAATAGTTGTGATGTTTTTTTGGTATTCGCTGAGAAACTCAATCGTTTCTTCTACGATGTTCTCCTCAGCAATGCACCCTTCTGGATAAGTTTTGTTTCTCACGTGGCCCTTAATTACCTTCATACACCTTTCAAATGGATACATCCATCGAAAGCATATTGGGCCACATAATTTTACCTCCCTAGTAAGGTGCACCGTCAAATGAAGCATAACATCAAAAAGTGATGGCGGGAAATATTTCTCAAGCAGGCATAGTGTGACACAAAGATCTGCTTGCAATTTGTCTAGCTCTTTGACGTTGATCTCTTTGCTGCATATTGATTTGAAAAAAAACAGAGCCTTATAATAGCATATCTTGTCGGTTCAGGCATGACTGACCGAATTGCAATTGGCGGAAACCGTTGCATCAGCATATGATAGTCATGTGACTTGAGCCCCACAAGTTTCTTGTCCTTTAGACTAACCAAACTAGAAAAGTTAGAACAATAGCCTTGTGGAACCTTCAAGTTATACAACGTGTCACAAAACTTTTCCTTTTCATCTTTTTGTAACGTGTAACACGCTACAGGAAGTACTATGTTGTTCTTGTTCTGTTTAGGCTGCAACTCTGGTCTTAACCCCAAAAAGTTCAGATCCTTTCTCGCATTCAGTCCATCATTCGTCTTTCCGGGAAGGTTGAGCAGAGTTCCAACAAGACTCTCAGCCACATTCTTTTCAATATGCATGAAATCAATGCAATGTTGGACACTATTATGCCTCCAGTATCTAAGTATTCGAAACCATATATTGAATTTCTTCCAATATGGTGGCTTCTCTTTGTTCTTTCTTTTTCTCTTATCAATCTTCCCCCCTCTTCCGGTTGAGGTCTCTGGGATTTCTGAATCAGTACACCTTAATCCCTTTCCCCATTTGTTCCTGATATGTTGAACTTCGTTGTATATCTGTTCTCCGGTCATAGGATCAGCAGCAACTTCCAACTCTTGTTTACCATTGAAGGCCTCTGTTTGCTTTCGGAAGGCATGCGTATATGGTAGATATCTTCTCTGACCAGCATAACACTGCTTGGCTGAGAAAGGAAGCCTAATGCATTTAGTTTGTTCCCGACATACCACACAACCATGGAATCCACTGTACGGGCAACCACAAAGTGTACTAAGTGCAGGGTAGTCATTAATCGTCCATAAAACAACTGCACGCATAGTAAATTGTTCTTGCGCATACGCATCATATGTTTCCACACCTGCCTCGAATAACAGCTCTAAGTCATCAATTAATGGTTCCAAAAACACATCAATATCGTTTCCAGGCGCTCCCGATATTAATAACGAAAGCATGATGAACTTTCTTTTCATACACAACCATGGTGGAAGGTTGTAAATGACAGATAGAACCGACCACACACTGTGATTTCTGTTACCTCTATTTACGTCGACCCCATCAGTTAAAATGCCAAGACGAAGACTTCTAGGATCGTCAGCGATTTCGGGATATTTGTCATCGGTGGCTTTCCATGTCGGTGAATCGAATGGGTGTCGTAACACACCGGGTATTTTGGAACTGGTGGCATGCCATCTTAGATCCTCCGCTGTGGTTTTCACTTGAAACAGTCGTTTCAATCTTGGAATGATGGGGAAATACCACATTACCTTTGCAGGAGTATTGTCGTATAGTTTCTTAGTCCTCTCATCCACCTTCCACCTGGACTCACCACAAGTTGGACATACAGTTAGGTCCTTGTTCTCCTTCCTGTAGAGAATACAATCATTGATACACACATGTATCTTGGTGTACCCTGCACCCATTGACTTCAAAATCTTCTTGGCCTCATATGTATTCTTCACAATCTCATTACCTTCAGGTAGCATCTGTTTCAGCAAAACTAAAAGTTCATTAAAAAATTTAATAGATCCTCCATGCTTAGTCTTCAAGTTCAGTAGTTGAACCAAGGCAGATAACTTTGTGAAGGTATGGCATCCTTCATACAGAGGCTTCTCAGCATCCATGAGTCGTTCTTGAAACTTCACATGGTCCTCATCAAAATTTTCTTCAGTAGCTCTGACCATTTTTATTGTTTCGGCTGCATCCAATGGCACTCCGGAATCGAAAAATGATTCCGTGTGAAGCTCCTCTCCTGCGGGCTCGTCTATCTCTCCATGTTTAATCCACCTTCTATAAGTCTGATCGAATCCCTTTGAAAACAAATGAAATTCTACATCATCAACATTAAAAGAGTAATGGTTTAGACAATTAACACAGGGACATGGAATTTCATTACTCTCCAAATTGGTAACTTCAAACATTAAGAATGATTTAACTCCATCGGCATATGATTGCGTGGTTCTACTGGTTTTCATCCAAGACTTATCCATGTTTGTTTTGCTAACGGATACAACAACAAATTAAGATGATTAAAAACGATCAATACTGAAAATCCTTTTCAATAATCTTTACTGTGAACCTGTTTATTGGAGAAGTAATAGGACGGAGGGAAAATTCTGTCGATTGATATGTGAAATTTTCAATTGAGTTCGCTCTAATTTACCCCCCCCTCTTTTAAAATTTAGCGGGCCCAGTTAGAATCATATTTAAATAAATTAAAACGAAAATTAGCTTCTAACTCAGTCTGTTACTGAATAATTACTCTTGATCCTGAGGAACTCTAGTTCATCCGGTTCTATTACTGAATAACTCTTTATAATCCTGAAGAACTCTAGTTCATCTTCCCTCAATCCTCATGAACTCAGTGGGTAATTTTGAAATTAATCAAATAAGACCTATGGTATCGTGTAGGAATTTCAGTTTAATTAATTAACTTGGAGAACGTGTGAAAATAATTTTTGTAGGATAACCAAAAGTCCAACAATTATAATGTGCAGTCCTCATGAACTCAGTGGGTAATTTTGAAATTAATCAAATAAGACCTATGGTATACTCTAGTGATTACACATCTGAGAAGACGCATACTCAAGTGATTTGCACATATAACCATACCACTTGATCAGTAATCAGAAACTTCTCACCTCCAACATCAAACCCTTTTCAAAATCCTTATCAAACCTTTTCTCAAAATCCTTAACAAACCCTTTCTCAAAACACTCAAATCCTTCTCAAAATGGCAAACTTGAAAGAATTAGTTGAACATTATTTGCAGATAAAGATTGTTGCTACCCTGGACAGGTACGAGGTGATTATTGGGGCAGAGAGACAGAGTGTCTTAGACGGGATGACCCTGCTCGACCAATTACTTAAAGAGCCACCAAGTCCATCAAGATACCAGATGACAACTTTTCTGATGGAAGAGATACGCGTCTCCGATGCCAGGCTTCAAATGTTGGTTCAACAGAGGCAAGAAGCAATGAGTAGGCATTTGGAGTTGATGGAGGAGATGGAATCTAGGTTCCCGTGAACCTCAACCCGCAACTGCTCTGTTTATTTTTTAGGAATGAACATGTAAATTAGGAAACAATTTTGTGTATGGAATTGGAATCAGTATTATGAAATCCACTTTTTGTTATATACTTGTTTATCTATTTTTGTTTATTAAATCAATCTGATCAACAATTGCAATCCGATCAACAACTGATGCAGAGACGATCAAAAACCCTAAACACAAAAAACAGAACGGGTCTACAAAAACCTTAGGGGCCGTTTGGTTGTGGAAAATGTTTTCTAGTTTTTCATTTCTAGTTTTCTAGAAAATGAAATGAGTTTTCCATCTCTAGAAAACACATGAAAATTTTTGAAAACGCGTTCAAATTTGAAAGATGGAATTTTCATTTTCAAAATTAGAAAACTAGAAAACATGTTCAAATCAACTGTTTTTCATCTCTACATTTCATTAGATTTCCGTCGACGATGCGGTGGAGCAGACGGCGACGGAGGTAACGGAGGAGAGGTCGAGCGGTTGTGCTATAACCCTAGAAAATAAACGCCCATTTTCTTTTGTATATATTTGGAAAACGAAAATAGAAAACAGAAAACAGTAAAAAAGGTGTTTTCCATTTTTAGTTAAAATTTAGAAAACACTATTTTCTGGTTTCCTAGAAAACGTTTTCTTAAAAATACAATTTGAACGCGTTTTCTGTTTTCCTTGTTTTCTTGGAAAACAGAAATGGAAAACACCCCCTGTTTTCCACAACTAAACGCGCCCTTAAATTTTGGGGAATAATAATTCTAAATAAATTATATAAAAAGATTTAAGATAAAAATTAAATAATGGGTCAATTTGGGGTCAAATGGGTCAATTTGATGTGTTTAGGACCAATGAGTCCCAATAAGGTGTGTAAGTAAACAATAAGTTGTGTTTAGAACCAATGATGGCCCAATAAGGTGTGTATGTAACCAATAAGTTGTGTTGAGGACCAATGAGACCCAATAAGGTGTGTTTAGGGGAAACGAGGGTCAGTTGAGACCAATGAGTCCCAGTAAGGTGTGTATGTAACCAATAAGCATGTTTAGGACCAATGATGGCCCAATACGGTGTGTATGTAACAAATAAGCTGTGTTTAGGACCAATGAGACCCAATAAGGTGTGTTTAGGGGAAACGAGGGCCAGTTGGGACCAATGAGACCCAATAAGGTGTGTTTAGAGGAAACGAGGGCCAGTTGGGACAAATGAGTCCCAATAAGGTGTGTATGTAACCAATAAGCATGTTTAGGACCAATGATGGCCCAATAAGGTGTGTATGTAACAAATAAGTTGTGTTTAGGACCAATGAGACCCAATAAGGTGTGTTTAGGGGAAACGAGGGCCAGTTGGGACCAATGAGTCCAAGTAAGGTGTGTATGTAACCAATAAGCATGTTTAGGACCAATGATGGCCCAATAAGGTGTGTATGTAACCAATACGCATGTTTAAGACCAATGAGTCCCAATAAGGTGTGTTTAAGGGAAACGAGGGCCAGTTGGGACCAATTAGTCCCAATAAGGTGTGTATGTAACCAATAGGCATGTTTAGGACCAATGATGGCCCAATAAGGTGTGTATGTAACAAATAAGTTGTGTTTAGGACCAACGAGACCCAATAAGGTGTGTTTAGGGGAAACGAGGGCCAGTTGGGACCGATGAGTCCTAGTAAGGTGTGTATGTAACCAATAAGCATGTTTAGGAGCAATGATGGCCCAATAAGGTGTGTATGTAACAAATAAGTTGTCTTTAGGACCAATGAGACCCAATAAGGTGTGTTTAGGGGAAACTAGGGCCAGTTGGGACCAATGAGTCCCAGTAGGGTGTGTTTAGGGGAAACGAGGGTCAGTTGGGACCAATGAGTCCCAATAAGGTGTGTATGTAACTAATAGGCATGTTTAGGACCAATGATGGCCCAATAAGGTGTGTATGTAACCAATAAGCATGTTTAGGACCAATGAGTCCCAATAAGGTGTGTTTAGGGGAAACGAGGGCCAGTTAGAACCAATTAGTCCCAATAAGGTGTGTATGTAACCAATAAGCATATTTAGGACCAATGATGGCCCAATAAGGTGTGTATGTAAACAATAAGCATGTTTAAGACCAATGAGTCCCAATATGGTGTGTTTAGGGGAAACGAGGGCCAGTTGGGACCAATTAGTCCCAATAAGGTGTGTATGTAACCAATAAGCATGTTTAGGACCAATGATGGCCCAATAAGGTGTGTATGTAACAAATAAGTTGTGTTTAGGACCAATGAGACCCAATAAGGTGTGTTTAGGGGAAACTAGGGCCAGTTGGGACCAGTGAGTCCCAGTAGGGTGTGTTTAGGGGAAACGAGGGTCAGTTGGGACCAATGAGTCCCAATAAGGTGTGTATGTAACCAATAGGCATTTCTAGGACCAATGATGGCCCAATAAGGTGTGTATGTAACCAATAAGCATGTTTAGGACCAATGAGTCCCAATAAGGTGTGTTTAGGGGAAACGAGGGCCAGTTGGGACCAATTAGTCCCAATAAGGTGTGTATGTAACCAATAAGCATGTTTAGGACCAATGATGGCCCAATAAGGTGTGTATGTAACCAATAAGCATGTTTAAGACCAATGAGTCCCAATATGGTGTGTTTAGGGGAAACGAGGGCCAGTTGGGACCAATTAGTCCCAATAAGGTGTGTATGTAACCATTAAGCATGTTTAGGACCAACGATGGCCCAATAAGGTGTGTATGTAACAAATAAGTTGTGTTTAGGACCAATGAGACCCAATAAGGTGTGTTTAGGGGAAACGAGGGCCAGTTGGGACCAATGAGTCCCAGTAAGGTGTGTATGTAACCAATAAGCATGGTTAGGACCAATGACGGCCCAATAAGGTGTGTTTAGGGGCAATGAGGGTCATTTTAGGATACAATTATCATTAAATTTATTGCTTAATATTCCATTTTACATTTAAAGATCATTTTAAAGGTATGTTTAAAATAAAGTTAAATACGATTTGCGTCCCTGTGGTTTGGTGGTTTTAACTTTTTGAGTCCATTTTAACTCTTTAAAATTCAAGATAAATATTAACGCAAATCGTATTAATTGAGTTTATATTAAATCCGATAAATGCTGTCACGTCCTTATTAGCTGAGATGTTTTCACCCGGATCGATCTTATTAATCCCCAAATTACTTCCCACCATTTTTCAAATTTCCCAAGTTTCATTGATCAGTTCTTATTCAATTCCCTCTAACCAAAATTTTATCACCAAAACGATTCATTACTCTCTTCTTTCATATCACTAAAAGTTCATCTACCTAATTCATCACGCTATCATCTTCAGAAGATCACTACCTAATTCCCGTCAGTATATATTAATTTCACTGTCATCTTCAGTAGATCATTTTCATCTCAATTATTTCATCTTAATTATTCCATCGCATTTATTTCATTAATTCTCTATTTATTTCACTGTCATCTACAGGATTCATCTGATTTAACAATGGACATTGAAGGTGAAGCATATGACAATGAATATTATTCGGAAGAAGAGGGAATGTATAACAATGCCGATTATTCGGATAATGAAGAGGAAATGGATAACAATATTGACGATTATTCGGGTGAAGAGGACATGGAAAACATTGATGCCCAAGTCGAAAATGATGCCCAAGTTGATACCCAAGTAGTCGACAATGATACCCAAGTCGACAATGAGAATGGGGAAGCCTCAGCTCCCCAAGCAAACAAGAGGGGGATGACGCGGTTAGTAAAGTGGCGTGCCAGATTTGAGAAAAATGGTGAGCAAAAATGGCCACTAACATTTGATGCGCTGGGAAGGGTTGGCGGGGACCATAGAGCAAAATTTTCGAGTTTTATGGGAGACATTGTAAGGGCAGGGGTTGGATTGAGGTATCTAGAATGGAGGAAGGTGCCAAAAGAGGACAAGAACAAAATGTGGGCAGCGATTAAGGTTATGAAACAAATTAAACATTTTCTCATATTAGGTTTGTTATTAAATTCCATGTGACTAAAATATCCTGTCATATGTTATTTTTTCAGAAATATTTCAAAATTGATGACTGTCGAAGGAGAGCAATAATGGTACGGCTTGGTGGGTTGCTAAGGAGTTTTAGAAGAAATATGTTGGAAAAACACATTCGTCCCAACCTAGCAAAACCCACCGTGCTTGAGAAAGTTCCAAAGATGTATCGCACTATTGTGAAAAAAGAAGACTGGGACAGATTTGTAGCATATACAAGATCTGAAGAATTCGAGGTTTTTATTCAATTCAAACTGCAGATTTCATTAATTAAGCTAATAAGTGTTAATTAATGAGATTATAATTATATATCCTACTGTTCTGTTGGAAAGGCTGCGTCAAAGATTGGAAAAGAGGTTCGAGCAAATTATACTTATGATCATTCAATGGGGCGGGGATGATACGTCTTTCTGAGAGAAAAGCTGGTAATAAGCTAAGTGTGTTACACCCAGTCATGGTTAAGAACGTGCAATATATGTTTCAAGTCTGATATATATTATTATTATAATACAAGGTACAAAACAAAGAAATAGCAGCTGATGAATTCCCCTCTCGATCGTTTACGTGGAGGAAAGAAAGGGTAAATAAAGAGGGGGAATACAAAACGCCTGTGGTGAAGGGCGTAGCAGATGATATAGTAAGTTTAATTGCCATATATATACCTAATTATTCACATGTTAAAAAGTAACAGCACCTCATTAAATTAACTAAATTATATTACTGCAGGCCGAGAATGAAACAAAGATAAATGCGGGATCTGTGACCGTAGAACCGGGAACGGATGCCCTGACATTGGTCCTTGGCAAGGAAAGGGGTGGATACCTAAAAGGTATTGGGTATGGAGTGACTTCCCGTGGATATTGGCAGGGTGCTCCAAAAGGGCGATCGAAAGAACGGATCAAAAAAACTTGAGGCGGAACTAAAAAATGAAAGACAGCTGCGTGAGAAAAAGGATCAAGAGGTTGAGCGCCTCACTGATATGGTTAAATCACATGATGATAAAATTGATAAGCTTACGGCGCTTATGGAGGCCGTGATTCAAGATACACAAGTTCATAAAGCGGTAAATTCTGTAAGGGACAAACTATATATATATATATATACCTATAATTAATTATATTATATATACTTTACCTTTTGTCGATCAATTAAATATTATTGCTGATACGATCAATCTCCCTTGAGCGCATATTTATTAATTAATTAACTAATTGAATTAAATGTACGTAGGACATGATCAATTTTGCGCACAATACATCGCGGAAACAATCTACTCAATCAAACTCATCTCAAAGGTCGGCCGATAAGGTACGGATTTGAAACAGTTCTGAATTTGAGTTGATCTGGAAGATTCTAGTTCATCTGGATGAACATGCGTCTCTACTTATAGTTCATCCGGATAGTTAGAGTTCATCCGGATAGTTAAAGTTCCTCAGGATAGGTAAGGTTCATCAGGATAGTAAAAAGTTCATCAGGATAGTTAGAGTTCATCGGGATAGTTAGAGTTGATCCGGAAGATTCTAGTTCATATGGATGAACATGCGTCCCTAGTTATAGTTCACCGTGTTGGTTATAGTTCATCCGGATAGTTAAAGTTCACCAGTATAGGTAAAGTTCATCAGGATAGTTAAAGTTCATCAGGATAGTTAGAGTTGTTCCGAAATATAATTAATAATTAACTGTGCCGGCTATGATAAGTTTGTACTTCATCCGAATGGTTATCTGGATAGTTAACTAATGTTTAGCCGGTTATGATCGATATGATTTTATTAATTAATTGAATTGTAGGTCACTTCTGCGACTCTATCACAACACACTCCTCCATCTACAACAGTGTCGCAAAAGGAAAGGGTAACTA
The DNA here is from genome assembly GCA_039602395.1 of Deinandra increscens subsp. villosa. NCBI lineage: Eukaryota > Viridiplantae > Streptophyta > Magnoliopsida > Asterales > Asteraceae > Deinandra > Deinandra increscens. The sequence continues at coordinate 7,269,400 of JBCNJP010000013.1, forward strand.
TTTTAATTTACACAGTTGTGTACTTCCCTTATAACTAATTGCTCTATGATCATTTAATTAAATGCTGATGCTGTCTTTAGGTGAGAAAGAGAAAAATGACAGAAGCAACAGCTGTTGCAGCCAGTGCTGTTGGGGCATCAGAGCAGGAAGTGGTATATATATATATATATATATATATATATATATATATATATATATATATATAATTAATTTAGAATTTTGACAAATCGCTTTGACGTTATCGTTAATTAATATATATGTTACTAATCAGTTAATTACATGGTGTCAATTTAGGAAAAGAATAAGAGACATGCAAAACCAGTAAAACCTGCAGCTTGTAAAGTACCTCCTAAGAAGAGTGATCATCAGTTGGAAAAACCAAATAATCATGATGCCATTTGCAGCTGCTATCGATCTGCAGCCAGTAATCCAAGAGGTATATAGATTAGTATATACCACAATTTTTGTATTCTATTTTTTACTTTAATTAATTAATTGTTTATATATATGCTATAATTAATATTATTATTATTATTATGTCACTTCTGATCAGGGGAGCCAAACTGCGACGTTGCACATGGAGGGGGATCCACTGAACGTCGTGGGAATGGCTGAATTATTACCAAAACAAAAAGATGAGAAGATTCATGGAAGTCCATTACCTCGTGGTTGCCGTAGAATTAAAGTTTATCAGGTCAAAAAGGGTGCAACATTTTTACCATTCCCAGTAGATGATAAAACAACGCTTTCGGAGGTTGAAAATAAATATATTATTGCATGGCCGATGAACCGAATGATCCTTCATTCTAATAACAAGTCAGATAGATCACAGCCGGTTGATCATTCTACGGTTCAAAAAGTACTGGAACAACCACAGGTAATTACTACATTAATTAATCGTATCCGCTAATTAATTAACTTTATATATATATTATATATATCTGATCGGTTTTATTTGTCATGTTTCCAGGTAAATAATGATCGGAAAAAGATGCCGAAAGTGTACGTAACACCAAACCAGCTGATGAATCAAAATCTGATAAATAGAAAAATCACACGGCACCAGCAGAAGCAGCTGATCAGCACGGACAAGAAATTATAATTAATTATTATAGATAGAGTAAATTACACAGAAGGTCCTTTATGTTTTACTCATATTTCGTATTAGGTCCTTTATGTAAAGTTGTTACACCCGACATCCTTTATGTTTTAAACTTGTTTAATAGAAAGTCCTTTATCACTAACGGAGTTAAAAACAATCGTTAAGTCAAGGATAATTTAGTCATTTTACAAATTCATTTAATAAAAACATAAAAATAAAAAAAAATCCATTTAATATATCAAACTTCAGTTCACGTCTTCTTCTTCTAGGCTCCTCTAAAATGTTCTTTTTTCTTCTCCTCCCTAAACGACGCATCAGAAGATCCGATGGATACTTCAACTAGAATCTCAAATCCAATCGGACAACTTCGTGACCTACGAATCCTCCTACACTCTCTACTCCATGGACCATGGCTATCTCCCCTCCCCTTCCACCTCCCGATCATCCACCGGAGGATCGCCGTCGGCAGCTTCATCGAAGAATACGCCAATCCAGTCGACATCCTGACCTTCGATGAAGATACTCTTTCCGTCAAAACCAAACTCTAACCTCTCATTCGACCACCCCCATACCCCTACCAAACTCGTGTTCCACCCTAACCTTAAGCTATCCGGCGACATCCTAGCCTCCTACGGCGACTTCCTCCGTCTGTACTGATTACGCGAAAACTCTATCGACCCAATCTCCGTTCTCAACAACAGCAAAAGTAACGAGTTCTGTGCGTCGTTGACTTCCTTTGACTAGAACAAGCTTGAGCCGAGGAGAATTGGTTCTTCGTCAATTGACACCACCTATACCATTTGGGATGTGGAGACGCAATTGATCGCTCATGATAAAGATGATAAAGAGGTTCATGATATTTCTCGAGGGGATAATATACGTAAGGAGCATTCAACGATAATACACAAAAGCCTCAGCCGGACACACCATTGTTGCGATTAGCTTGGAACAAACAAGATTTGAGGTATATGGCCCCAATTCTAAAGAAGAAGACGTGGACTGAAGTTTGATCTTAGTTAATGGAATTTTTTTATTTTTATGTTTTTATTAAATGAATTTGTAAAATGACTAAATTACCCATGATTTAACGATGGATTTTAACTCTGTTAGTGATAAAGTACCTTCTATGAAACAAGTTTAAAACATAAAGGATGTCGAGTGTAACAACTTTACGTAAAGGACCTAATGTGAAATATGAGTAAAACATAAAGGACCTTCTGTGTAATTTACTCTTATAGATATTAAACTTTGATTAGTGTCGTATGTTATCTTTTTGAACAGCGTCATGATTAGTGTATGTACATTAATTTTTAATTATAATATATGATTTTTAAGGTTTCTCTATACTAATTAATTAATATATAATTAATTGTAATTAAGAAAATATATGTGACCATATATATAATACCAAAGGCCACACTTTTTATATTTTAACGTGGCCGTTGCCACCATTTGGTCACGCTTATTGGGACAAATTATCTGATTTCAACTACCCTTTGGCCACTTTTTTTTTCCAATTATATGTGGCTAAAAAACAAATATACGTGACCGCCACGTTTTTTATATCTTAACGTGGCCGTTGCCACCCTTTGGCCACCCGTATTGAGACAAAATGTATGATTTCAACTACTCTTTGGCCACTTTCTTTTTCCAAATATATGTGGCTAAAACACAAATATACGTGACTATATAATACCAAAGGCCACGCTTTTTATATTTTAATGTGGCCGTTGCCACCCTTTGGCCACGCTTATTGGGACAAAATTTATGATTTCAGCAACCCATTTAGCCACGTTTTTTCATATCATATGTGGTTAAAACACAAATATACGTGACCATATAATACCAAAGGCCACGCTATTCATATTTTAACGTGGCGGTTGCCACCCTTTGGCCACGCGTATTGGGACAAAAATTATAATTTCAGCAACCCATTTGGCCACGTTTTTTATAACATATGTGGCTAAAACACAAATATACGTGACCATATAATACCAAAGGCCACGCTTTTGATATTTTAACGTGGCCGTTGCCACCCTTTGGCCACTCGTACTGTGACAAAATGTATGATTTCAGCAACCCTTTGGCCACGTATTTTTATAATCTATGTGGCTAAAACACGAATATACGTGACCATAAAATACCAAAGGCCACGTTAACCAAACACATGTGGCCGTTGGGACCCTTTGGCCACGCTTTTCTGAAGAATTGTTTGATTACAACAACAAATATTGGTACCCTTTAGCCACGCTTATAGGTGGCTTCAGCCACTGATATTGTAACGTGGCCGTAGGGTACATATGGTCACGGCACCTATGGTGTCGGTTGGAATGGAAAAAAAACGTGACCAAACACCTTTTGTCACGGTTTCTTTCCATGGCCAAAGGTGAATTTTGACGTAGTGGAGAAGTTTAATTTCACGAAAAATCCGGTTGAGATAGTTGAGAAGATTATTAAGAAGTTACGTGTAAAGAAGATTCCGATGGTTAATGTTAAGTGGGATTCTCGGTGTGGACCCGAGCATACTTGGGAAGCGGAGGCAGACATGAGCAGGAAGTACCCGCATCTCTTTGAGCTTAAGTGAATTCTGGGATGGATTTGTTTGAAGGAGGGAAGGATGTAACACCTCTGGTAAAACCCTTGAGCTTTGAATGAATAATTTCAAGAAAAATAAAAGAAAAACAAAAATTTTGGACCACATGCGGAGCGAATGTGTTCCCTGGTTCACTATCGCGATCCGCATACCCGATGGGTTTATAGATCGGGTGCGTGACCCGACAGGTCAGGCTCCACGTGTCCCAGAGCCCCCATGCGGAGCACATGGATCCTGTTTGTGCATCCCCACGGTCCCCATCTCCCAAAAATATAAAACTATGTTCCTTCACAAATCTGCTCATCTGCTGTCTCTTAACTTTGAGAACTCTTTCCTCTTGACTAATAATCCATAATGAGAGCATTTTCCGGCCTGAGGGAGCTTGTAGCATCAAATTTCAAGAACGTTTGGGTCATACAAAGCTCGGGTAAGCTACTAGTTGTCTTCTACCTCCATTTTGAGCATAGTTTAGCTATGAGCCACTACTGCTCAGTGAGTGATCTTCTGTTTCTAGGATGTTCATGTGGAACCAATGGGGATCTAAAGGCAATGGGAGAAAGATTGAGGTGGATCAAGGTTAGTGCATGTTTGGGTTTGCTTTAGATCATGTTTTGAGGAAGCCCACTTCTGAATCTGAGTTGCGATGATACATGCAAGGATTGAATTGAGTCCTGGAACTTGCTAAAGAGCTGGAAAAGTGAATACCTGCTTTGGAGAGCCTTGGTACAAAACTTAGTGCATAAGGTACCATTCTTAATGTGTGCGTGTTATGATTTTGGGTCTAGTATTTAAACCTGGAAATATAGTCAGTGAAACCCCATAATCTCAGCGACAAAAATGTCACAAGATGAGAATTGGTCATTGGGTGGAGGCCAGGGTTGTATTTTAGTGTTTGGAAACCCGAAAACCGAGCATATTGGATTATTGATAATGGGTTGATAACACATTGGACATCTCAGTGGCTTGATGCCTTAAAATCTGAGTTAATTCGTCCCTAGGTGGAGACCGTTGAATTGGAACATGATTTTGGTTGTCGAATTTGCCATAAAAATGAATTGTGGACATTTTGTGAATAACCGGGACATGTAATGTATGTTTGTAAAGGCCTCGGAGCTTCGAAATCTAATATTATGCTACTGGAAATGATTGGAACAAAACCTCATTGTCAAAATGAGCTTAAAATGAAGAATTGCAAAAGTTCACAAAAGGACAAAATAGTCGATGCGGACCGCATGGGTGTTCTGGTGTGGTCTCAATGGTCCGCATCGCCTAAAAAGTCAGTTTGGTCCATTGATCAACCACGCGGATCACATGTGTTGTTTTCTGGTTCGTTCACAGATTGCATGTGGCCCTTAACAGTTTGTTGATTTTGTTCTATTTGTGTTTTGGAAAATATCCTAACAACCTGGTTTGGTGATATTACGAGTATGGACCCGTGAACTTACAATGGTGATGTTTCACCACCCGGTTGGGCTTGAGGATCTCGTACGGGTATTTTTGACCGTTCGGTACATTCCCGAGAATGTGAATAACTTCACGTGTTCGTCATTGCTGTTATGAAATGTTGTGCATACATTTTGGTTAGGTTCTTATATATATACATATATATATATATATATATATATATATATATATATATATTAATATAGACTTGCATCGGTGATACAACTTGGAGGTTTGGACCTTCTCGTGCCCATTGACTCTTTTGTTTTCAGCGTCTGCTAACATGTGAGTTGATAGTTTTTCGCCTACTTTTATTTTTAAATATTTTGGGGTGTGCATTAACCATGTCAAATTGTTACTTATTATTTGTTACTGTGCTTAGGTATGTGTTACCGTGTTATAAATTTAAACTCGCATGTTACGTGACGTTTATGTTGATTAGTATGGTTAGTTTGGGTCTAGTGACTGGCCACGAAGATATATATTGCACCAATACAACTGTAGATGGTAGATCAAGGTGCCTCATACCCGTTTATGTTGGACCCATTAGGGGTCGGGTGATGGCGTATATGCCTAGTCCATGCAGGGAGGCATGCGGCCATGCGATCGTACCCCAAGAGTGTTGGTCTAACCATAGGAATTTATAACAGGTACGGTGTTTGGAAAATTCTTATGGTTTCTGTGACTGAATCAAACACGCTAAGAATCACCAATAACTTTTGTTGTTGACATCTTTTTGGTTCATGTGCAGGTAAGTAAAGTTATTGTGATTGTCTCGTTTGGTTGGGACGAAATAGATTTGTGCTTTTTGGGGGTTATTATGTTGTTTCGTGGATGTTGTTCCCAACATGATTCTTTTTTGTTGTTTGTTTGTGTTCTGACCGTACTTGTAGCCTTAGGGTTTTCATGGGCGTAAGATTATGTACAGCTTTTTAAGACTTAATTCACTTAAGTCCCCAAGGTCCTTGTTTGTGTTTGGTTTGGACGGGTCATCCGTTGTGTATGTATTGCCTTACTCTTACATCTTTATGCATGCTTCCCCGAATCCTGATACGGGCGGCCGGTCACCACGCCCTCTTCCCGGCGCCTGGCAGGGCGTGGCGGGGCGGGGTGTGACAATAGCTAGAGATACCAAACATAATCAGAATAGCATATATATATATATATATATATATATATATATATTCATATATATATATATATATTCATATATACATATAATAGGTTGGGCCAATCACGTATATATGCGTCTAAGTATTTATCTAACCGACTCTAGCCATAGTTGGATCTAATGCAAATCTTAAGTTCGCTATGGCTGATGGCTCTGATACCAATCTATCACACCCCCAAAATTCCACCTGTAGAGTATCACCACATTGGGAGCATGACCGACTAGGATCTAGTTATCAGACACACCAAACCATCTATATGCACGATAAAAAGTTTTGAAAACAAAGTTTAGAGTCCAAAGTTTTGAAACAAGTTCATCAGAGTTTAATCGAAGTTTTGCGGAAGCGACTTTAAAACAACCAAAATTAAGATGTTTTACAAGCCATGCAAACGAGAATCAAATATGATCCTAACGTGCTCCTTAGCTCTCCTAAGGACTTGAGAAGAAATATGTAAAGTGTCAAAGCAAGGTTATTGATTTCACAGGGTTTATAAGCAGATTAGCAATATTTATCTAAAATAGTAAGTTAACCAATTACCCTCAACGAGGCGTAACCCACCCTGGAATTACACAGCCTGAAAGAGATATATAGCCTTTTGTATACTTGGGATAGCTAGACCACGAAATTTATAAACCCATAGGCCTTCGTAGACTCCATTCTTAGCAGATTTAAGATTTTTCCTTTCGGACATGCTACCATGTGAAGCATGACCTCGATAAAGGACAATATAATACCCGTTCCTCTCCCCCGAAGGGCAAACATGGGCTAGAGCGACTAGCTCGGGCAGGGTTTGTCAGACCCAACATATCTGTTTCACAATTCCCCGTTATCAAACTGATACTAATGGCACATATTATTAGTGGAAGTACTCCCTTTCATGTTTTCATCTATGATTTACAAACTAGTATATAAAATAAAAGATTTGCATTTCTCAACAGAAATCGTTTAGCGTTTCTTAACAAGATTCGTTACCACATGTCTTCTCCCCCAAAAGCGTATAAGTTAAAAAGTGGGGTCATGAACTCACCTTAGGGTGCAAAATAGATATCCAAACAGTCAATGCCTGATAAGATGGTGAATCCTCCTAAACTTCACCTATGAGACATAATAATGTGAGTGTTTATCGTGTTGACCCACCGTCCCGACAACACGCGGACAATAGAAAAGTTGACTCGAATACACATTGGTGATCATTTTAGGTTTTCTATTATTCATCCTAACAGGTATATCACATATAACATGTTACATCGTGACAAATATTTACGCGTCACAATTTATTACGACGTCATCTTGGGTATACAATGTAAGATCGACATGGCGATCTTACAAAGTCTTGTCATTCCCACCGAGGTATGAGACTTAGGACTTGTACACATGTATAACTCATAATTAATTTCACCTAAAGCATATAAGCTCATAGCCAAGTATCCACAAGTTCATATGCATGCATCACATATTATTTATTTTTCTGAAAATACATTTATTGCATGTAAGCTAATTTCATGACAAAATCACATTGTTATCATATGTTAAGCCACATGGATTCATGTTTAGTACATTTCGAGTCATATAATAGGTTCACAATCACATGCATGCACATTACATTACCCTACTATCACGTTTGCACGATAAAATCACGTAAATAATTTAAATAAATTATTCCACTTGCAATCAAACATCAAGTTTACAAATTTATGGTCCATCAAGCATCCATTAACATAAATCATGAAACTTGTTCATATATCCAACATGAATTAAGTACCTTTCCCCTAGATCTAGCATGCATGATCAGAAAACCCGAATTTTTATCAAAGATTTCATGTAAAGTGTGACGCCCACTCCTAGACTTGGCCCTAGGAGCGGTCACGCATCGGATTTACTCATGAACACAAGGTACAACAGAGATAACTAAAGCAGCCGAAATAAAAACTTTTATTCATATGCCAAGCATTACATAGTAAGAGAGACAAATAAAAAAGAGAAAAATATCTCCATGCCAGTCTTTGAAAATGTCTTCTCTTGATAGCTTGACATTGTCTTGATAGTGTACGCCCCCTAGTTCCTACTCACATCTCAGCTTTCCCTTTTCGATCCGATGGTCCAGCCTCATCTGACATACATAACTTAACAAGTCAGCTTACGCTGGTGAGTTCTAAGTTTTTGGAAAACTTACCTTTCGAACACATACTATTTGGGTCAATCAAACCATTTCTGCAAACAGACAATTAAGCCTAAAGTATCATAGGTTTACACATAATCATCCATATACTTAGTAGATTACATCTACCCTATCATTCTATAAACCTCGTGAATAGAATAACCTTCTATAACCTTATCATCTTCGCCTCACATTAAGAACCTGTCCTAATGTATCTTTTTGTCACTTCTCGTCTCAAGTACCATCTCGGGGAATAGTGTTGTTTGATCCTCACATGACGGTGGTCTTTCATTCCTGCTTTGCCGACACTTCAGGAAAAACACTATAAAACTCCCTATTTCAGAAGCCCCCACTTAATACTTGACAACCCTTGTGACCTTACTGATTACCATCCTTAACATGTTCTACTTAGCTAAATAGAACCCTGTTAATGGACATCTTACTTTCCCTGGTGGATTACTACTCTTAAAGACGTCTAATCATCTGATTTAAAACATCTTCCTAGTAATCCTACTTTCCACTAATCCTTTCATTACTTAATCACTAAAGGCAAGTAACATCGTAAACATTTCACATATATCAATACTTTATAAACAGTAGAAAGTATTTACACAAGACGTTATGTATATCAGCCCAAAACAGTTTAAAGCATTTAAGCAATATAAAACAGGGCTCATAGAACTCGCCTTAGGTTGCGAAGTAGTTACTTGGCTTATTCCTTCGTGAATCTAACTTGCTTTAACGTGATGTCCCTAGAAAGACATCCTAGAGGTTACAAGCGGTCATTAAGGCTAACCCCTTATCCTAAACCCAATCCCTTGTTGGTTTAACATCCATTTGTCTAAATAACCGTTTTTCCCCTTATGGGAAAAGTATTCTTTTAGTGATACTTATGAAGAGGTGCATTCCTATAAGTAAACGCTCACTCCGGGATCGCTCAGTGAAGCGTATGCCATGTCCCGGTTGGGATTTATGCGACAACGCCACTATGCCAGAAACCCCAGTGTACAGGCGGCACCCTTCCAGTCCACACCAACTTCTAGATATCCGAGTAACTCGGTACATTCAATAATTTATCAAAACCCATGTTTTAACTTATATATACTTAAAACATATATATAATTATATTCTTTTGTTGAATATTATTACCTTTGCCTAAGCCTTTATGTCCTTTATGAGTGATTCTCATGACCGACCGTATAGGCGTTATCACGACCAGGAGGCGGGATTACTATGAGATATCACCCATATTTGTGTTTTAGTTTGGTGATGATCATGACCGACCGTATAGGCGTTATCACGACCAGGAGGCGGAATTACTATGATCAAAACACCAATGTTTATGTTCTTGTTTTTGGTTTACTTGTTCTTGATCAACATGGTGAAACCATACCAACCCTTCTTTAAACATGAAATTAACTTAAGGATTTCTTAAAACATGTTATTCTAAGACTTCATACTAAATTTCAACCCATGATTCCCACTAGAACTCCCAATCTCAACAAAACATGTTCAAGAACCTTACTCTTGCATTATTCTTAAAAGGCATATCTAAGTGTTATGAATCATGAAACTAATTGAAGGATTATGTTAAACATACCTTAAGTTGATCTATTCCAGAAGATGGGCTCCTAACTCCCTTTGAATCTTCAAAAATGCAAGCTAGAGTGTGTTCTTGGTGTTCTTGAGGTTTCTTAGAGGTTTTAGGTTGATTTTAGGTGAATTAGCAAGGAAAAATGGATGGATCCATGGTCTATTTATAGCTAAGAGTGTCTCACATGCTTCTTACAAGTGTCCTAGTGACTAAGCATGAGAATTGACACCTAGCATGGTGACTAATCATTCAAATAACATATATTTATATAAACATGTAATTTTTCTTAATAATCTAACCCGATAAACACTTACCTTATGCATAGTTTATTGTTATAACTTCAACTACGCATTTCTTAACATATTAACATGTTAATCACATAAACACATATACGAAACATATTCTCACATATAAAATATATATATATATATATAAAAACATATATATTTATTACCTTTAGATTTTGGGGTGTTACATAAAGTTTATGACTTTATTGCATAGAAACTCTAGATCTATCATCATCAAACATCTAGGAGATTAATCACACATAAAATCCAATCTTTATCCCCATGCCTTCATGTAAAACCCTAGATCTACCATGGATCATCATCTTTAACATAAAGCTCATGTCTTGATGACTTTTAAACAAATAAAATTGTTAGAGCATAATCTGGTTCGTCGTGTGAAGTATCCTGATGCAAGAATGTTGTGTACAAAGTCAGTCACGAACTGGAAGTTCGTCACTAATGAACTCACAGTCTGTGGGTTTCCAGTTCGAGACTAGTAGACATAGTGTAAATACAAGTTGCTTTGTATAGACATATAACTCTTGATCATTTTTCTGTGTGTGTTTTCTGTGTGTAAACTCGATGGTTTGTGCAATAACATTCTAAGGTTTATTTACCTCTTTGTTGTCTTGATCCATACATGAAATTCATCGTACTCATGGTGATTGAGTAGACGATCCACCGCTCACGCACTTTCAAGTGGTATCAGAGTATTTGGTTCATTCTACTAATCAATTCTTAGCTGCTTTTTGAGTTTCTGATCCGTTTGGTGTCGGTTTTCGATAAACCAAAGTGTTTTTGCCTCCGTTTGATCATTTTATTCATGTTTTTAGTCTCAATTTCGATTCTAAATCAATCCTCTCAATTTTATCTGATCTACTGCTAAAAATCTCATAAAAATGTTCAAAATCGTGAAAATTAGATTAAAAATGGTTCAATTCGCTGAGTTCATTTGATCAGCTCCACTTCACTGCAATAACCGCCACAAAGTGTCAGTTCCTGATCATTTCATTCCCATGAAGTTTCAGTCGTTACTTAGTTTGTTGTCCAGTTCGTTACAAAAGTAGCTGTCCAATTCGTGATCTACTTTGTTGTCTACTTCGTGACTCAGTTCGTGGATTACTTCGTGACTTTCTTCGTAAACCACTTCGTGACTCAGTTCGTGACTTTCTTCTTGACTTAGTTTGTTCCAAGTTTGACTCAGTTCGTTACTGACTTTGTAACTCAGTTCGTGTTACACCTTGTGAGTCAGTTCGTTGAAAAATTTCAACAAATTCCAATATGGTTGATTATCAAGCATTTGGTGCAATGCAAACTTCGATGCAAAGTTTACTGAATTATGATAATGAAATTGGAACAAGTCAGAAAGTTCCCAAATTACTCAAGTTGGAAGATTATCATAGTTGGGAAAAACGATTCAAATCATATGTTGGTACGAATGATGTTGAAATTTGGCTATCGTCTACTGAACAATATGAATATCCAACAAATGGTAATGGAAAATCAATTTCACAAAGAAGTTTATCGTCTGATCAAAATAAGGCATATCAAGCTGAACAAAAGGCTTTTGGAACTTTGACGATGGCATTACCCCAAGGAATTGTTACATTGGTTTTCTACATACGATACTGTAAAAGAATTATGGGATGCATTACAGAAAAGATGTGAGGGTAATGATCAGTACAAGAAAAGCCGACAGAAGGTCTTAAAGAAAGAATTTGATCATTTTAAGCATTATCAAAACGAAACCATTCCAAATCTGATAACAAGGTTTTCACATCTAATGAGTGAGATGGTATTGGTAAATATAAAAAAGGATGAATTTGATTTGAAAGAAAAATTGTTGGAGGCATTACCCGAAAAGTGGGAAAATTATATTATGATGATTACTCATGATAAAGAATAAACGGGTCTGTCTTTCAATAATTTAATTGAAAGAATACAAGCGAGAGATATGGAATTGACTGTAAACAAGTCAATGCGTGCACAAATTCAAAATCATATTGTGTATCATGGAGAGAATGATTCTACCATTCATGTTGTGAAATAAAGTGTGTTTTAGTACAAGTCCTACTACAACATTTGTTGTCGGAAAAACTGACAATTCTGGTTATTCTTCTGGCTGTACTCTTTTAATTCCAAATTCATCATCACATAATGTCTTGTCTGTAAAAATAACTGAGGATTATATGGCATTGATGTCTGTATTGGTATCTTCATACTTTGGTGTTATTACTGGAGTAGTTAATAATGCGGAACTAATTGAAGAAGATTATGATTAGATCGATTATGATCATTTAGAAGAAATGTATTTGAATTGGCAGTATGCTATGCTTGTCAAGAGAACAAATAAATTTTTTAATAGAACCGGGAAGAAATGGTTGAATCAAGATGACAAGATTGGGTTAGAGAAATAAAAAGTGAAATGTTTTTAATGTTCATTATTTAGACATTTTGCTCGTGAATGTCCAACGTCCACTGATAACAACTCTAATTCTGGTCAACATGCTCATCTTGAAAAAACTTTAACAAGCAATTCTAATCAAAATTAAAAAGCTTTTATTACTCATGCTAGTAATTTGGAGGAGATATTTTGGCATCCAAATGAATATGTATGGAATGCAGGTAATGAGTGTAGAAGGAATATGTATGATACTATTAACATTAAGGAGATACATATTACTGATGAAGACACTGTTGCTTTAATGGTTCAAAAGGATCAAAAAGTTGTTCAATCTGATTTTGAACACGTTCAGGAGAAACAACTGTTGAAGAGATTCAGGCAAATATGGCTAAAATTCAAAAGGAAGAAGAGATGAACTCTTCTAATGGTGTTTATTTAAGAAACAAGAATGCAAGTTTGGAAAGAAACATAAATTTGGTGACTTGAGCAACCCTTGATACCCGTGTGGAAGTGGGAGAACATCGCAATGGACTTCATTACAAAACTTCTGCGGACTTCTAAGGGATGTGATACTATATGGGTGATCGTTGACCGTTTAACCAAATCTGCTCATTTCCTCCCGATCATGGAGACCGATGGAGCCCTGATATTGGCTCAAATCTTCTTTAAGGAGATTGTGTGTCGCCATGGCACTCCTTTGAGTATTATCTCTGATCGCGATGGTCGTTTTATGTCGCATTTCTGGCGGTCTCTCCATGCTTCCTTAGGGACTCAACTAGATTTCAGCACTGCCTACCATCCTCAGACCGATGGTCAATCTGAGCGCACCATTCAGACTCTTGAGGACATGCTTCGGGCATGTGTCATTGATTATGGTGGGTGCTGGAGTTCATTTTTGCCCTTGATCGAATTCTCCTATAATAACAGTTATCACTCTAGCATTGGAATGGCTCCATTCGAGGCTCTTTATTGTCGCAAATTTCGTTCCCTTATTTGTTGGTCCGAGGTCGATGAATCTCAAATCACCGGTCCTGAGTTGATTCAAGAAACAACTGATAAAATCTCCCAAATTCGCTACCATCTTCTTGCTGCTAGAAGTCGCCAGAAAAGTTATGTTGATAAACGACGTAGACCCCTTGAGTTTGAAAAAGGCGACCTTGTCCTCCTAAAGGTATCTCTTTGGAAAGGCGTCTTCCGATTTGGTAAAAAGGGGAAACTAGCACCTCGCTTTGTCGGTGCGTTCAAAATTCTTGAGAAGGTCGGTAAGATAGACTGTGTGCTTGATCTTCCTCCTGAGCTGGCAAATGTCCACCCAACATTACACGTTTCGAACCTTCGCAAATGTTTGGCTGATGAAAATCTACATGTTCCACATGAGGATATTCGGATTGACGAGTCTTTTATTTTGTTGAGAGACCCGTTAGGATCATGGACATTGAGATCAAGAAACTCAAGGGCAGCCGAATTCCAATCGTTAAGGTTCGTTGGGAGTCCAAGCGTGGACCTGAGTTCACTTGGGAACGCAAAGACCAGATGAAGGCCAAATACCCTCAGTTGTTTGCTTAGCTTTGTTTCTTAATTTCGGGACGAAATTTCCAAAAGTAGGGGAGACTGTAACATTTTGGGTTTCCGATTTTTCAGATCCGACCCGAATTCATGTAATCATTACCATGATCGATAATAAATGAAGAGTTATGTTCTCTATGATGTTTTACACCTCATTTGATGTGATTTGATTCGTTATTATGGTTATTGAGTTGACTTGTTCTTATTTCGGATTTTACGCGAACACGTCGCTAATAGCGTTTAACCGGGAATTCAAGCATTCCAGGCATATACGAGACTTGTATGTGATACTAGTTAAGCATACAAATAAATACAAGTGAGGACGTGCAAGGACATGAGGTTTAGAACCGAAACAGTGAACGTTCGGTAAATCCCACGCGATTTCGATTTTAACCGGGAGATAACGCTTTCAAGTATCATATATCAGATTTGTCATATTTATGAGTCTTATAGTCACTTATGATCACACATGATATTACGAGTCATCACACACTTGATCGAGTCACAAATCGTAGGTGAATTGCTTTAAAGTGATACGTACGACAAAACCGACCAAAATTGCATGTGTTGACCAAATTTGTGCATACATTAGTGTTACGTGACATATTTGTTATCATTTTGAGTGGATTTTATGTAATGAACATGATGAGACAATTATTTGGGTGATTTGGGAGAAAACGGGACTCGAAAACACCAAAAAACGAAGAACCGAGCCCCCAAAACAACAAATCAGCATGATCGTTGTCCGGGGAGGCACTAGGCGTATCGCCTGGAGCTCCCCTAGGCTGTAGGCGATATGCTAGGAAGTGGTTTTCTAGCAAAACCCTAATTTACTCGCTATTTAAGCATCATTAGCCTCCATGCTCTCCACTTTCAGCCCCCATCAGCTCCTAAACGTCCCAAAACCCGTGGAAATCCTCTAAACAAGCCCTAATACCATCTTTGAAGTTTTAAGCTTGAAGATTGAAGCTTGGATCCTCCCTCTTCACTCCTTTTCTTCATCTTTTCGGTTTACCGGTAAGTATTGATCCTCATCCCGATTTATCAAGATCTAACCTTTATGACTTCTTAAGGCTAGATCTATGTTCTAAATCATCTCTTCATCTAGATCTATTGATTTCTTGGTCCAAGATTGCAACTTTATTATGTTTTTGGCCTAGATCTATGATTATGCATGCTCTTAGGGTATAGATCTAGGGTTTTATGCATCAAGACTTGATTTTTATGTTGGAAATTGATTAGATCTGATCTTGCATGCTATTATGTACTAAAATCCATGTCATATGTCATCAAATTTGCACCTTTATGTTATATCTAGGATAGATCTATGTACTACATGTGATTTTGGGCTAGATCTAGGGATTTCGTCATCAAGACTCCATTTTTATGTTTCAAATGAACTTGATTTACCTCATGAATGATGTTTAGGACCAGATCTATGTGATATTATCATCAAGGTTGGGTTTTCATAGTAAAATGACTAAATCTCAACATGTGTGTCATCTAGGGTTAGAAATGTGTGTCATAAACCTCAAGATGAGATTTTTACCTCCTAATATGTTTAGATCTATAATTTTCTTGGCATGTGAAGTAGGTCTATATGAAAGGCCCTTAAATCATGAACTTTTATGTGTTTTTAAATGATAAGATCCACTCATGCATGCTCAATAAGGTTTGTTTTGTGATCAAAAGTCGATTATTATGCTAGATTTGACTAGATTCATGCTATAATTGGCTAGGCTCATGCTAGATTCAAGTAGATCTATAAAATAGGTTGTGTTAGATCTGGTCATATATGATAAACATGTGAACTACCTTGAATTATTATCATGAGAATTGACTTTTGTTGAATTAGTTTGACTTCCATGCTAGTTTGCTAGATTAGGACCATTCAACCTTATTTAGGGCATAGACTTAAACCTAAACTAAGCCCGTACACTATCACTTGAGTAAAACACCAATGAGTCATGATTTGGTCATGTTGTGTCATGTTAAGTCCCGGTTATCACTTTACTCACTTATCTATTTATTTTTGGCTCAATCTCGGTCAATCGTCAAGGTGATCTCCGGACGTGATTTTCGCGCATCGCTATCGCTTATATTTCTTCTCGATTCACCTGTGAGGTGAGTATCATAGCCCCTTTTCTTTTAAGTTTTGGGGTGCAACATGTACCGTATCCAAATCATGTTCTTAAACTTTATTTTTCAAAACCGCATGCGAGTAATGTGTTAGATCTATGTGCCTAGTATACGTGAACTTGATTGACCATTGCTATGGATTGTGTTGTGTGTGTTGTACTTATGTGTTGCTCATGTTCATGTTCATGTTCATGTTCATAGACGTATTCCCATTAATTCATTTGAGCTGGGGTTACAATAATGGATCCATTGGTCTAGCAACCCACTTGGCCTGCCTCGCGTGTGGCGCCTTGTAATTGAAAGCCTAAATGCCGAGGGCTTGGCTTACGTCGACCCCCCATGTTCTATGTTTCATTTCTGGTTTACTATGCTTGGGTTCATGGTTTAACATATAATCGCATGTTGTACTATTTATCATATACGTATCTAAACCTATGATTACTCACCAGCTCTTGTAGTTGATCGTATTTTCTACATGTTGCAGGTGGTGCTGTTTGATCTTGTTATCGAAGCCTTAGGATTATGAATGGGACTATTAAACTTTTTATGAGATATATGGACTCAATGTTTTGTGGCATGTATATGTTTGATTTTGTTGGTTGTTTTATGAAAATTGGCATGATTAAATATAACAACTTTAATAGTGTTGTGAGCATCTAGGCAATCTTAGCGCCCCGACGTAAATTCAGCCGTCGGTTGGGGTGTTACAGATTGGTATCAGAGCCACGGCTATAGGGATCTAGGTTATTAGAAACGGTTTGACCTAGACTATTGCCTTAGGCGTCCTGCATGAGAACCTTATGCCTTGCATGCTTAGTTAAAATTATTTGTCCATTATATGCTCTTAATTGTGCCTATTTTCAATCAATGCCTCGAGTCTCGTTGGTCACACACACATACACAAGTCACTAAGGCTTCCTAGCCTCTTCCTTAGAAAAATGGTGCATTATGTACCATTTAGGAAAAATGTGTTTTCTCGATTTTCAACTCTCGTCAGAATTAGGGTTTTGGTGGTAAACATGTGGTAACTGGAGGATATGCCGGTAGTCGAGGTCTCTGTCAAGAAAAACGTTGTATAAAAGCCCTATCAACCGTTGGGCCCGGACACTCACCTGGGACGCCCCGATGATGAGAGTGTTGAAACCTATTAGGCCAAAGCATGTTTTACCACTAGGGCCCGAAACTGATTAGTCACGGTTGTAGCCTCTCAATCGAGAGGTGAGAACCACTCCGATACGATTTATCTCAATTACTCGATTTTGTGGTTTCGCGCGGTCATGTTTAATATGATTTTTGGAACTATGTTGATCCGAGTCACACGACACAATTCACTAACACGCACACATACACATATGTATATACATCTATTTGTGTTCAAAACAACATAAACTCTAAATTTGTTTATCGATCACATCATTATTTAATCCCTAACCCTCGTTTCTCTCCTTTTCAGAATGTCGATTCATTTCAATGGGCGCCGTAAGGGCGATAGCGGCCGGAAAATGGCCTCGATTATCGCAAAACAAATGGCCGAGGTCCTCCCCAATATCGTGGTTCAGATCCAGCATGGACTAAATTCCAATCCTGCCAACGCTGCTGCTGTTTCAGCTTGTACCTTCAAGCATTTCAGTTCATGCAACCCTCCTAAATTCAAGGACACCGAGGGTCCTATCAGTTTACTTCAATGGTTTGAGGGGATGGAGAATACCTTCATTAACAGTGACTTCCCTGATGATCTGAAAGTCACTCGTGCCACCAGCACCCTGATCGAAAAAGCTCTTACTTGGTGGAACGGAGAGAAAAGGATCCGTGGGTCGGAAGAAGCCCTAGCGTTATCTTGGGGCGAGCTCAAAGAAATCATGAGGTAAAAATATTGTCCTCGTAGTGAACTAAAGAAACTCGAGGATGAATTCCGGGCACTGAAACAATTCAGCGGTGAAAATCAGGAGTATACCGACCGCTTCTATGAACTAAAAATCTTGGTGCCCGAAATCGTTGAACCTGAGATCCGAGCTATTAAGGCTTATGCTGGTGGATTACAAGAGCAGATTCAGGATTCTATTTGGGCCAACAATCCTGTGACACTCGACAGTGTTGTTCGTCTCGCTGCCCGTCTAACCGATAACCATGTCAAGGCGGGTGCTCTGAAAAGGAGGGGTTCCAAGAAGGACTCGGGCACTGAAAAGACCGAGCCCGCGGTTGAGAAAGAATTCAAAGCTGAGTCTCATGCTAGTAAAAGTAACAAAAAGAAGTGTAAGGGGCAAAACTTTACGGTGACTGCTACTCCTGCAGCGCCTGCTGCAGCTCCTATTCCTGTTGTTCCCGTGGCCCAGTGGGCTCCTAATGGCTCTCCTCCCAAGAAGCAATATACTGGGCCTCATACCTTGTGTGCTAGGTGCAACCGCCACCACCCGACCCATCTCCCTTGTCGGCAATGCACTACTTGTGGGCTGCTTGGCCCATAACGCCAACAACTGTCATCGTGCTGGTCAGGCCCAACTTTTGAGGACTCAGCCCATGGCCCAATATTCGGCCCAACCTATGATAGCCCAAGCTCTAAATGTTCAAGTTCAAGTTAGGGCTTGCTGCAATTGTGGGTCCACTACCCACCTTCGCAATGCATGCCCCGCCCTTGCTATGGTGAATCAGCCTGTCGCTAATGCTGCTCGAGGTGCCCCTGCTCGTGCTTTCAACATCAATGCAAATCAGGTTCAAGTTTGCTTTACCTCTTATATCTTATTTATCTCTATCATTTATTACCATTAACACTAACATGGTTGGTCAATTGCTAATCAGGCTCAGGCGAACCAGGAGGTGGTCAATGGTACGTTCCTTATCATTAATTGTTATGCATCTATATTGTTTGATTCTGGTGCGGATCGTAGCTTTGTGTCATTAGAGTTTGATCCCTTGCTTTCTTCTCCCTGTATTATGCTTGACTCTCCATTATCAGTTGAAATTACGGACGGTAAACCTGTTAATCTCGACTCTGTGATTCGCGACTGCAAGTTGGACTTCAAGGGTCATATTTTTTCTATTGATCTCATTCCTATACCTCTCGGGAGCTTTGATGTCATCATCGGTATGGATTGGTTATCTAAGAATCGTGCTGAGCGCGTTTGTTTCGATAAGATCATTCGCATTCCTCGCCCAGATGGTCAGTTCTTGTTGATCCATGGCGATAAACCACCTGGTGGGCTTAAGCTAATGTCATGCACTAAAGCCCATAAGTACTTACGCAAGGATTATCCGGCATTCATGGCACATAATATGGAGGTTTGATATAAAGAAAGAGGAATCGAAGACATCCTGGTCGTGCGAGACTTTCCTGAAGTGTTTCCCGATGATATAGCGGGTCTTCCTCCCGTTCGCCAAGTGGACTTCCGTATCGATCTTGTTCCGGGTGCCACTCCTGTTGCGAAGTCACCCTATCGCCTTGCACCCTTGGAAAATGCAAGAGTTGGCCAAACAACTCCAAGAGCTTTCCGATAAAGGGTTCATTCGTCCGAGTTCATCTCCTTGGGGAGCACCTATTCTGTTTATTAAGAAAAAGGATGGCTCCCTTCGCATGTGCATTGATTATCGTGAGCTTAATAAACTCACGATCAAGAATCGTTATCCTCTACCTCGTATTGATGATCTCTTTGACCAGCTTCAGGGTGCTTCTTTTTTTTCAAAGATCGATCTTCGTTCCGGTTATCATCAGCTTCGGATCGCGGAGGAGGATGTTCATAAAACCGCTTTCCGCACCCGATATGGCCATTTTGAGTTCACCGTGATGCCCTTCGGTTTGACAAACGCTCCTGCTATATTCATGGACCTCATGAATCGCATTTGTAAACCCTATCTTGATAAATTCGTGATTGTGTTCATTGATGATATTTTCAGATCTACTCCAATTCAAAGGAAGAACATGGAACTCACTTACGTCTTATGTTGGAGCTTCTGAAGAAAGAACAACTTTATGCCAAATTCTGTAAATGTGAATTTTGGCTAAATGAGGTTCAATTTCTGGGTCATATCATTACCGATAAGGGCATTCACGTCGATCCTGCTAAGATCGAGGCCGGTAAGAGTTGGCGCACCCCTACTTCACCGACTGAAGTCCGCTCGTTTCTTGGGTTAGCGGGCTATTATCGGCATTTCATCGCTAATTTCTCTCGCATAGTTGTGCCTCTTACTGCTTTGACTCAGAAAAGTCAACCACTCGAGTGGGGTCCTGCTCAGGAAAACGCTTTTCAGACACTTAAGCAGATGTTGTGTGAGGCTCCCATTCTCACACTTCCTGATGGGACGGATGATTTTGTGGTGTATTGCCACGCATCTCATCAAGGCCTTGGTTGTGTTCTCATGCAACGGGGAAAAGTAATCGCATATGGATCGAGGTAGCTTAAGAAGAATGAAATAGAACTACACGACGCATGACCTCGAGCTTGGTGTTGTTGTGTTTGCTCTTAAAATTTGGAGGCATTACCTTTACAGTACCGAGTGTGTGGTTTATACCGATCACAAAAGCCTCCAACATATCTTCGATCAGAGGGATCTCAACATGCGCCAACGTCGGTGGATCGATCTCTTAAATGACTACGACTGCGAGATTCGTTATCATCCAGGGAAGGCGAATGTCGTGGCCGATGCCTTAAGTCGAAAAGAGCATCTCAAGTTGGTTCTATCCTAGAGTTCCCATCATATGACCAATCTCAAAGCTCATATTCTGGCAGCTCAGCGCGCATCTGTTGATGAGGGCAATTTGCATAACGAATTATTTTGTGGTGTTGAGCTTCAATTTGAGACTAAATCTGATGGTCTTCTTTATTTCTTGAATCGTCTCTGGATTCCTGATCGAGACGATCTTACAGCGATTATCATGAACGAGGCGCATAAGTCTCGTTACTCCATTCACCCTGGATCTGATAAGATGTATCTTAATCTACGTAAACTCTATTGGTGGCCCGACATGAAGAAAGACATAGCGATCTATGTGGCGAAGTGCCTTACTTGTTCTGAAGTCAAGGCCGAGCACCAGCGACCTGCCGGTCTACTTGAGCAACCCTTGATTCCCGTGTGGAAGTGGGAGAACATCGCAATGGACTTCATTACAAAACTTTCGTGGACTTCTAAGGGATGTGATACTATATGGGTGATCGTTGACCGTTTAACCAAATCTGCTCATTTCCTCCCGATCATGGAGACCGATGGAGCCCCGATATTGGCTCAAATCTTCCTTAAGGAGATTGTGTGTCACCATGGCACTCCTTTGAGTATTATCTCTGATCGCAAAGGTCGTTTTATGTCGCATTTCTGGCGGTCCCTCCATGATTCCTTAGGGACTCAAGTAGATTTTAGCACTGCCTACCATCCTCAGACCGATGGTCAATCTGAGCGCACCATTCAGACTCTTGAGGACATGCTTCGGGCATGTGTCATTGATTATGGTGGGTGCTGGAGTTCATTTTTGCCCTTGATCGAATTCTCCTATAATAACAGTTATCACTCTAGCATTGGAATGGCTCCATTCGAGGCTCTTTATGGTCGCAAATGTCGTTCCCCTATTTGTTGGTCCGAAGTCGGTGAATCTCAAATCACCAGTCCTGAGTTGATTCAAGAAACAACTGATAAAATCTCCCAAATTTGCGACCATCTTCTTGCTGCTAGAAGTCGTCAGAAAAGTTATGCTGAAAAACGACGTAGACCCCTTGAGTTTGAAAAAGGCGACCTTGTCCTCCCAAAGGTACCTCCTTGGAAAGGCGTCTTCCGATTTGGTAAAAAGGGGAAACTAGCACCTCGCTTTGTCGGTCCGTTCAAAATTCTTGAGAAGGTCGGTAAGATGGCCTATGTGCTTGATCTTTCTCCTGAGCTAGTAAATGTCCACCCCACATTCCACCTTTCGAACCTTCGCAAATGTTTGGCTGATGAGAGTCTGCATGTTCCACTTAAGGATATTTGGATTGACGAGTCTTTGCATTTTGTTGAGAGACCCGTTGAGATCATGGACAGTGAGATCAAGAAACTCAAGCGCAGCCGAATTCCAATCGTTAAGGTTCGTTGGGAGTCCAAGCGTGGACCTGAGTTCACTTGGTAACGCGAAGACCAGATGAAGGCCAAATACCCTCAGTTGTTTGCTTAGCTTTGTTTCTTAATTTCGGGACGAAATTTCCAAAAGTAGGGGAGACTGTAACATTTCGGGTTTCCGATTTGTCAGATCCGACCCGAATTCATGTAATCATTACCGTGATCGATAATAAATGAAGAGTTATGTTCTCTATGATGTTTTACACCTCATTTGATGTGATTTGATTCGTTATTATGGTTATTGAGTTGACTTGTTCTTATTTCGGATTTTACGCGAACACGTCGGTAATAATGTTTAACCTGGAATTCAAGAAATCCGAGTATGTACGAGACTTGTATGTGATACTAGTTAAGCATACAAATGAATACAAGTGAGTATGTGCAAGAATTTGAGGTTTAGAACAGAAACAGTGAACGTTCGGTAAATCCCGCGCGATTTCGATTTTACTCGGGAGATCACGTTTTCAAGTATCATATATCAGATTTGTCATATTTAAGTGTCTTATAGTCACTTATGATCACACATGATATTACGAGTCATCACACACTTAATCGAGTCACAAATCGTAGGTGAATTGCTTAAAAGTGATACGTACGGCAAAACCGACCAAAATTGCATGTGTTGGCCTAATTTGTGCATACATTAGTCTTACGTGACATATTTGTTATCGTTTTGAGTGGATTTGATGTAATGAACATGATGAGACCATTATTTGGGTGATTTGGGAGAAAATGGGACTCGAAAACACCAAAAAACGAAGAACCGAGCCCCGGAAACAGCAAATCAGCATGATGGTTGTCTGGGGAGGCACTAGGCGTATCGCCTGGAGCTCCCTTAGGCTGTAGGCGATACGCTAGGAAGTGGTTTTCCAGCAAAACCCTAATTTACTCCCTATTTAAGCATCATTAGCCTCAATGCTCTCCACTTTCAGCCCCCATCAGCTCCTAAACGTCCCAAAACCCCTGGAAATCCTCTAAACAAGCCCTAATACCATCTTTGAAGTTTGAAGCTTGAAGATTGAAGCTTGGATCCTCCCTCTTCACTCCTTTTCTTCATCTTTTCGGTTTACCGGTAAGTATTGATCCTCATCCCGATTTATCAAGATCTAACCTTTATGACTTCTTAAGGCTAGATCTATGTTCTAAATCATCTCTTCATCTAGATCTATTGATTTCTTGGTCCAAGATTGCAACTTTATTATGTTTTTGGCCTAGATCTATGATTATGCATGCTCTTAGGGTATAGATCTAGGGTTTTATGCATCAAGACTTGATTTTTATGTTGGAAATTGATTAGATCTGATCTTGCATGCTATTATGTACTAAAATCCATGTCATATGTCATCAAATTTGCACCTTTATGTTAGATCTAGGATAGATCTATGTACTACATGTGATTTTGGGCTAGATCTAGGGATTTCGTCATCAAGACTCAATTTTTATGTTTCAAATGAACTTGATTTACCTCATGAATGATGTTTAGGACCAGATATATGTGATATTATCATCAAGGTTAGGTTTTCATAGTAAAATGACTAGATCTCAACATGTGTGTCATCTAGGGTTAGAAATGTGTGTCATAAACCTCAAGATGAGATTTTTACCTCCTAATATGTTTAGATCTATAATTTTCTTGGCATGTGAAGTAGGTCTATATGAAAGACCCTTAAATCATGAACTTTTATGTGTTTTTAAATGATAAGATCCACTCATGCATGCTCAATAAGGTTTGTTTTGTGATCAAAAGTCGATTATTATGCTAGATTTGACTAGATTCATGCTATAATTGGCTAGGCTCATGCTAGATTCAAGTAGATCTATAAAATATATAATAGGTTATGTTAGATATGGTCATATATGATAAACATGTGAACTACCTTGAATTATTATCATGAGAATTGACTTTTGTTGATTTTTGTTGACCTAGTTTGACTTCCATGCTAGTTTGCTAGATTAGGACCATTCAACCTTATTTAGGGCATAGACTTAAACCTAAACTAAGCCCGTACACTATCACTTGAGTAAAACACCAATGAGTCATGATTTGGTCATGTTGTGTCATGTTAAGTCCCGGTTATCACTTTACTCACTTATCTATTTATTTTTGGCTCAATCTCGGTCAATCGTCAAGGTGATCTCCGGACGTGATTTTCGCGCATCGCTATCGCTTATATTTCTTCTCGATTCACCTGTGATGTGAGTATCATAGCCCCTTTTCTTTTAAGTTTTAGGGTGCAACATGTACCGTATCCAAATCATGTTCTTAAACTTTATTTTTCAAAACCGCATGCGAGTAATGTGTTAGATTTATGTGCCTAGTATACGTGAACTTGATTGACCATTGCTATGGATTGTTTTGTGTGTGTTGTACTTATGTGTTGCTCATGTT
Organism: Deinandra increscens subsp. villosa; assembly: GCA_039602395.1. Taxonomy (NCBI): domain Eukaryota; kingdom Viridiplantae; phylum Streptophyta; class Magnoliopsida; order Asterales; family Asteraceae; genus Deinandra; species Deinandra increscens. The sequence goes on from JBCNJP010000013.1 coordinate 7,294,319, forward strand.
CATGTTCATAGACGTATTCCCATCAACTCATTTGAGCCGGGGTTACAATAATGGATCTGTTGGTCTGGCAACCCACTTGGCCTACCTCTCGTGTGGCGCCTTGTGATTGAAAGCCTAAATGTCGAGGGATTGGATTACGTCGACCCCCATGTGCTATGTTTCATTTCTGGTTTACTATGCTTGTGTTCATGGTTTAACATATAATCGCATGTTGTATTATTTATCATATACGTATCTAAACCTATGATTACTCACCAACTCTTGTAGTTGATCGTATTTTCTACATGTTGCAGGTGGTGTTGTTTGATCCTGTTATCGACGCCTTAGGATTATACATGGGACTTAGTAGACCTTTTAAATAAAATCAAACTTTTTATGAGATGTATGGACTCAATGTTTTGTGGCATGTTTATGTTTGACTTTGTTGGTTGTTTTATGAAAATTGGCATGATTAAATATAACAACTTTAATAGTGTTGTGATCATCTAGGCAATCTTAGCGCACCGACGTAAATTCCGCCGTCGGTTGGGGTGTTACAGAAATCGTCTTGCTTAAACAAGAGTTGGCAATTTCCTAGAAAAAGTGCGATGCTTTGACTACAATCAATGAGAATTTGACGAAAGAAAAAGATGATTTGTTTGCTGAATGTGAAAAGGCAAAAGCTAAGCGCTGAAAATCTTCTCATTCATGACAAGAATGAAAATCTTCTCATTCATGAAAGAGTCAACAATATTGTTGTAGAAGCGGCTGATAAGGTGATTTATCTTCAAGACGAAGTTGAAAAGCTAAGAGCTGAAAATATTCTCATTCATGACAAGAATGAAGTATTAACAAAAGATGTGAATATTTTCAAGAAAAAATGGAAAAAGGTCACTAAAGAACTTCTTGAAGAGTGTGATTTGAGAAGAGAACATAAATATGAGTACAATTGTCTATCTAAAGAATTCATTGCTTCTCAAAAAGAGTTATTTGCTACTCAACAACAGATTTCTGAGTTAAAGTTACAGATTCTGGATTTGCAGAGACAAAACAAAAATTGCAATTTATCTCCGACATTTCTGAATTTTCTGTACAAGAGTGCAAAGGAAGATGATATCCACAAGGTTCCTACACCAGTGGATTTATTTGAATTTTTATCTGCTCCTCTTGATTCAAAAGCATAATTGCATGATTATTCTAAGTTTGTAACTCCTGCAAAGGAGAAGAAATCTAAGTCTGGAAAGAAGAAAGAAAATATTGGTGAAGCTTCAAAGTTTACATCTGATTCATCTTTATTGGAAGATGAAGTTATTTTTTTATAAGAGTGAGTATAGTAAATCAGTTGGTATATCATCTAGGGTTGAAGCTGCCAAGAGTTTGGTACAAGAGAACAAAATACTAGAGATTAAGGTCAAATTTACTCAACGAGCACATCAAACAAGTGCTGCTGGTAGTTCTCAGGCTGAATCATCAAAGTCTTCTGGTTTTAAGCATAAATGACTAGGATTTGTTTTCAAGGAGAAGCCAGTTCAATCTACAAATCCAAAGAAGAAAGAAGGTGTTAAAAAGATCAGGGATGAAAAGAGATCACAACCTCCAAAGAAGCAAAATGTTGTATTCCAAGAATAATTCTTATTATTCTGGAGGTTCTTCATCTGAGTTTAAGAGTTCTAGTGGAGTAAATAACCGAGGTATGATTCTTAAGATGATTTCTTTGATAATTTTGGTTTTGTTAATTCTTCATTTTCTAAAAATTCAAAGACTTTTTCAAATGATTTTCAACTTCGTGAAAGAATCTGTTATGCATGTCGTCAACCTGGACATCTGGCTGTTAATTGTCCAACGACTGCATATGTCCACAACAATGCCAAATATGTGGATGAAAATTCTAAAAAAATTATGGACCATGGTCCCCAATGTTTACATCAACTAATAAGTCATTTTGGTCCAAACCAAAGACGCCAGTTGAAACATTTTCAGGTTCTGGTAAAAATTGTTCATCATCATTGATATGAAAACCAAAGGTTGTTTCCAAAGCCAAAAAAGACTGTGGAAGACACCGGGCGACCCAACGCCGTTGAATCGGGTCGATCCCAAAGCAACTAATGTTTTACTTGGTGTCAGCAGGTATTTCAAGAAGACCTATCGGTAGTTGAAAGATTGCTGATAGTGAAATATTTGTGTTGGTTGATCAATTTTCTTTTGTTTTTCACTCCGTCTTAATTTGAGGGGGAGTTTGTTTCTTTGAAAAATACAAAAGTAGTGTGTTGTTTTTCAAATGGTAAAAATGAAAATCTAAAAAATAGAGTTTGTCATTTTTAGAGGGGGGAAAAATTGAAAAAGATAAAAAAAATTGAAAAATGCAAAAAGTACAAAAACATTAAAAAATGAGAAATTGTATCCGTGTTAGGACCGATTTTCACTACGAGAATTTCGATCTTGAGCAAGAACATGTTCGGATGAGAAAACTTAAAAAAAACAAATGAAGAAGATGATGATGATGAATCATAGATAATCATAAACAAGAAAGATGATGAACATATTCGAATGATTTCATTAATCGAATGGTTACAATCAAGAAATCATGAATAACACTCTCTCTCTCTAGAATCCATGACTCACTCTCTCTCTAGAATGGAAATCTCACACTCTACAAGAAATTCATCATCTCCCCATTCGGAGACTCCTTTACTTGTAATGGGCACCCTCACTATATATAGTGAGGGTGACTAACGACAGAAATACATAACTGAATAAATGAAATTACAAGTAAAGTAAATAACATAAATTGATAATTAAATCAAAGCTGATTAAATTAATCCGAAGCTTGACTCGCTCGAACCGATCTTCCGTTGACTTTTACGTTGACCGTTGACCCGAACGGTTGACTTTTCCGGAAAACGGTCTTCGGTCCAAACTGCAAGCCTCGAGCATCACAACCCGCGTCTCTAAATCGATTCACATGGATTCTTCAGTCGAATGCTTCGGTAAACAGATTTGATGGCGTCAGTCACATAGATTTTTGTTCCAACAATTTCCCCCTTGACTGATGCTTTCAAATCTGTTCAATTGCTGAAGAATCGTTCTGCCGTACATCTTCAATGAGAAACTGATAAACCGGAGACAATCTGGTGAAGAAATTCCCCCTCTGAATAAGCTTCTTCTGTTCTCGTTGCTCCAGTTCGAGATCCAAGTGTTCCGCTCACTCGGTTCACACGGTCGGGTACAATACTGAGAAAATGCTACATCTCGGAGTCAAAACCGCAACAAACCGAATCAGATAAACCAATCAAACACTGAAAATGCTCTAACTCCGAATAATCGACCTGATATCCAAATCCATAATAATTCCTCTTATTTCTCTAAATCTCTCCAAAAACATCAAGTCGGAAGCGTAAAAATGAGATGCGGAGAGTCGAACCGTCGCGATCGGTTGCCTAGAGAAACCGGATAAACAATCTTGAAATCGGACAATCTTACGAAAAACCGGAAGCCGGATGCTGACAGTTGTGAATAATCTGCGTGACTGAGGTTGGATGTGAAAATTTAAATAAACTGTTAAATTTCTTCAATAAACGGTCATCCGAGAGATTTAATCGGATAAATTCCAATATTTAACTGAGATTTCTATCAAATTTGTTGGAATTTCTTCAACAGCTCGATTTTCTACAAACTTGTACGTTCAAAACTCATCGAAACGATCTCGAACGAAAACCCAGTTGACAAGTTCGCTAACGAAACAAGTACGCTAAGCTTTCCAGAAGTCCGCTAAAGCATACAGAGAAGTTCGCTAAGGACCAAGTCCGCTAAGGCAAGCTTCAAGTCCGCTAAAAACTGAGAAGTTCGCTAAAGCATGAAGAAGTACGCTAACTTGAAGAAGTCCGCTAAGACTTAACAAGTGCGCTAAGAACATCTTCATATCTTGAAGATCTGATGAACTTTCTGGAAAAAAATGATGAACACCCACACGAACAACTTCCTGAAGCAGATTCACGGTTCCAAAACGAGTGTAGACAGTAGATTCATGACTGATTCGAAGAGATAAGTCATTCACGTGATTGTCCTGGCCACAAACAATCCATAAACAGCAGCAATCTTTGATCAAAACAGCCCCAAATCTGGAAATCTCTCAAGAACACGAAGAACACACACTTACACCGTCAGTGTGTGTTTTTCCAGATCTGCTCAAACGGTTGAGATTCAGACGAAATGGATGCTTCCAATGGATCGGGAACGCGTTTTCCACTGAGAATCATATCTTACTTCATCCGAAAACATGAAGAATAGCCCAGAAAATGAAGAATCAAGCTCCAAAATCTTCAAAAACCCCAAATACGGGAAAAACCCAAAAGTTCCGAAAAAATGAGCTCAGATCTTCAATTTTCCAACAGATTTGAACAAGTAAAAGATGAAATAACGTCTAAATGAACTCCCAAACATGAATCCATCATCCATATCATCAGAATCCATCCAGAAAACAAGAAAAAATAGAAAAAAATCTCTAAAAAATAAGTTTTCTCATCTTCACCATTCAAGCTCAAAATCTCAGATTCGAGTGACCAGATTCACGGTGAGATGAATCTGATCGGTACCTGCTCTGATACCTTTTGTTAGGACCGATTTTCACTACGAGAATCTCGATCTTGAGCAAGAACATGTTCGGATGAGAAAACTTAAAAAAAACAAATGAAGAAGATGATGATGATGAATCATAGATAATCATAAACAAGAAAGATGATGAACATATTCGAATGATTTCATTAATCGAATGGTTACAATCAAGAAATCATGAATAACACTCTCTCTCTCTAGAATCCATGACTCACTCTCTCTCTAGAATGGAAATCTCACACTCTACAAGAAATTCATCATCTCCCCATTCGGAGACTCCTTTACTTGTAATGGGCACCCTCACTATATATAGTGAGGGTGACTAACGACAGAAATACATAACTGAATAAATGAAATTACAAGTAAAGTAAATAACATAAATTGATAATTAAATCAAAGCTGATTAAATTAATCCGAAGCTTGACTCGCTCGAACCGATCTTCCGTTGACTTTTACGTTGACCGTTGACCCGAACGGTTGACTTTTCCGGAAAACGGTCTTCGGTCCAAACTGCAAGCCTCGAGCATCACAACCCGCGTCTCTAAATCGATTCACATGGATTCTTCAGTCGAATGCTTCGGTAAACAGATTTGATGGCGTCAGTCACATAGATTTTTGTTCCAACAATCCGACATGATTGGGAAATGATGGTACATTGGCTAACGTTTATGACTCATGGATAGAGTAACTGAAAAAGCCATAAGATCATTATTCGATGTGCTAGGTAGGCTCGACAAATCAGAAAGTATACAAATATGATATACACTAAATCTGATGTTTGACCTAGTGGATAACATCTTGATGTATATTTCAGGATATAAAAAAAGATATGTGAAAAGAAAAATGAGAAGTCACTGTGTAAACATGTGTTCATTTGCAAAGACTTAAGCTTGTTTTATTTTCTTTATTTTCTTAAATGATCGGACTATATCTGCGTGTCCACAAGACCGACCTGATAGTTGTTCATTTAAGGTTATGCTTTATTTTCTTTGGTGTTTCGTATAATTCATCGGACTTTCTCTGTGTGTCCACAAGACCGACCTGATTGTTGTTGAATTATACAATTTCAGCTTGTTTTTATTTTCTTATTTTATCGACCTTAAGTTAGACGATTTAACATTCTTATTTCTTTTTGCATGGAACACAGTTGACTATATCATAAATACAATCATTATGTGTTAAGTCACAAGTGAAATCACAAAGTGTGATAAAAAATCATATCTGAGTACGTCTGATAGTGTGGGGTACACTGGTCAAAGCAAATCTAATCAATACCTTAACATATCCAGATGTTATGAGTATGATTCTGTCTGAGTTTGATGTTGGACAAATTATATCTGCAGTCGACATGGCTTATTTGCTAAAGTAATTGAAATAGAAGTGTAGTTCAGCACGTTATGATCAATATGATCCCAAGTCGTGATCTTATTCGCAAAATACAAAAATAGTGTCTGATTCTGTATTGCATTTATTATCCATTTCAGAAAATATCAAAAAGATATTAGGTGTGTGTTGATATAAAGTTTTGAAAAATCAAAAAGATTTTATTTCTTAATTATTTTCGGTTGATCAACACGAGATACAATTCAAATTTAAAAATCAAAATATCTTGGAGTCTCAAAGAGACGTTTTGCGCCAAAATTATCTATGTTGGCTAGGTATTCAAGTAAAGAAGAATATCACAACTTCAAGTCTTTGGAAGTTATTAATGAAGAGATAACACACGCTGCAATTTTAAGTATTCAAGATCAGACTAACCATCAAGTTGAGGGGGGAGTTTGATTGAAGATACTATACTACGTGGAGAAACAGATATTGCACACGTCGAGGGGGAGTTTGTTAAAGCATTGGTTAGTGAGTCAATATCAAATAACCATGAGGGCTCGAATCTAAACTTGTTCTTTGATTTTTTATTAAAGAAGACATTAATTGTTTCTTCAACAATTTTAGATCTAGTGTTGTATACTCTGTATGCTTTTGACACACCAGAATATCCAACAAAGTACCCATCATCAGCGTTTTCTTCAAATTTTGACAGAAGCTCATTGGTTATTAGTACTGCTACAGGGCAGCCAAATGATTTTAGAAAATAGATTTTTGGTTTTCTTTTTCTCCAAATTTCATAAGGTGTCTTGTTTAGCCTTTTCACAATCAAAATTTTGTTTTGAACATAGCATGTAGTGTTTACTGCTTCAGCCCAAAAAGTAACAGGTAATTTTGATTCAGCCAACATTAATCTTGCAGCTTCAAGAAGAGTTATGTGTCTCCTCTCAGCAACACCATTTTGCTGTGGAGTTCTTGCTGCACTGAATTGTCTAACAATTCCCTTTTCTTCACAAAATGAGTTTAAAACATGGTTTTTAAACTCTATGCCATTGTCACTTCTAATTGTTTTGACCTTTAACTTTGATTGATTTTCAAGTTGAGTAATTAAGGTTTTCAAAAGCTCAAGAGTTTCATCCTTAGTTGCAAGGAAGAAAACCCATGTATATCTTGAAAAATCATCAGTTATTTTAAAACAATAAGATTTTTTTTCCCAAACTCATTACTCTTGTGGGTCCAAAAAGATCCATGTGTAATAGTTCCAAAGGCCTTGAAATTGATTTTTCAACTTCGGCTTATGAGAAGATTTGTGTTGCTTACCTTTTAGGCAGGAAACACATTACTCAACACATGCAAACATTTTGGTTGGTTGCCTTTAACCAACCCAAATTTTGCCAACTTATGTATGGTTTAAAGTTTACATGGCCTAGCCTTCTATGCCAAAGGTCCGATTAATCTACTGAGGCCTTGGATATTAGGCAGGTGATACCATCATTAGATGTAGTATGCGCCATATCCAGAATGTAAAGACCATCCTTTCTCGGTGCTTAAATTAAAATCATGTTATCAGGAATTTTAACACCAGGCTTAAGGATTATAGCCTCAGACTCATTAAACAAAACATTCAACTTCTTTTCACACATTTGTGAGACACTTAGAAGATTGAAGTTTAGTACCTCAACAAAATTTATCTTATCAAAGGTAATATTTCCATTGCTTACTGTCCCTTATCCAGATATTTATCCCTCAATGCTTCAAAAAGCAACTGGTCCACCATTAACTCTTTTTGTATTTTTAGTAGGTTTTTTTATTTCCTGTCATGTGACAAGAACATCCACTATCTACAACCAGATGCTATCCCAAGATTTATTGGATGTATCCTGCACATATGATACAAATGAGTTAATTTCTTAGGGGGACCCAAGCCTCTGTGGTCTTGGGTCCACCCATGGAAACATTATACTTATACTTTTTAGTACCAGTGTCTGAGTTACTTCCTTTGAATTTGATGAGTCAGCCTTTAACTGATTATTTTTTGGAAGATTTTGACTCACTTTAGGAATATGAAAAGCACTCTGATCTGACTGGAAATTGATTAGTTTCAATCTTCCAGCAGCTTTTCTTTGCTTATATTCCCTTTGTTTTCTGACCTTTGATGATTCAAAATATTTTATTTTAGATCTATGCTTATATTCTCGGCGTAAAATTGTTTTTTACGAAATGAAGGAAGCTTAATCTAAATGAAGTAGAAGTTTTCTTCTATGATCGATCGATATACACATCAACAACTCCGAATTGGATTAGTTTCTCCTCAACAAATAAGTACTTGGTCCACAAAAATCCTGCCTAATGGCGAGATAGTTGGAGAGGTGACAAAACCTTATACCTTTCATTACAATACCAATAAACCAGAAAAGAGATGGATTATTTTGTGAAAGAATTTTTGGGCCTATAAAAAGTGGAATTTGTGCATGCGGAAATTATCGAGTAATCGGAGATGAAAAGGAAGACCCGTAATTTTTTGAACAATGCGGAGTCGAGTTTGTTGATTCTCGGATACGAAAATATCAAATGGGCTAAATCAAACTCGCATACCCGGTAATGCATGTGTGGTATTTGAAACGTCTTCCTAGTTATATTGTGAATCTTTTAGATAAACCTCTTAACGAATTAGAAGACCTAGTATACTGCGGTGTGTGATTTGATCAAAATTCTGATTTTACAGCAGCTTTTCTTTGCTTATATTCCCTTTGTTTTCTGACCTTTGATGATTCAAAATATTTTATTTCTGATCTGACTGGAACTTGTTTTCTGATCTATGCTTATATTCTCGGAGTAAAATTTTTCCGGGTGTTCAAACTTCTTTCCAGAATAACTTTGATTTTGAAAATTTGAACTTTTGAGAGTGTTTTACCCTTTTTTTAGTTGGACTATCAAAGTCATCTATTTGCTTCTCTATCTGACTTTTGACGGTTTGACTTATTTTCAAAAATGGACTATGATAACACTCAACTTCCATGTGACCAGTTTTGCCAGAAATGATATATTCCTTTACCTTCTTGGTGTTAGGAATCTCATTAATTATTTCTGAGAAGGTGACTGAAGGTGATCTCAATTTGTTTGGAATTGTCAAGTCAACTTTTTCAAATTTTGGAATTGTTAAGTCAATCTTTTCAGATTTCTCAACAGTTTTAAATTTCAATAGGTTTTGACTTCATTTTTAGATGTGCTACATAACTGTGGTTTAACAGTTGATGCGACTGCCTTTTCAGATGTAGTTGCTTCTGATTTTATTTCTTTTGGTTTAAAGTTTAAAATAGGAATCTCATTTGAAATATTATTTTCTTTGACAGTTTTAGCAACAGAATGTGGAGTGAGTTGCACATTTGATTTATCATTTGTTACAGGCTCAACACATTCTGTGTAAGAATCTGGGTAAGTAACTTTGTTATACCCAACCCCATTTTGATGTTTGTTACCCTTTGAATTCTGATTTGCCCACAACTTTAGATGTTTTTTGTTGTTAGCCTGAAGTTTGGCACAATCAGCTTTTGCATTAGATAAATTGAGTTCAGTTATACATAACTCTGCTCTCACACCTCACATTACTTCTTTGCATCTTTTAACTTTGTAAATAAGTCAACAATTTGGGTTACAAGATTGGTTTTATCATGTTTCAAAGAACTAATGGTTTTGATTAGTTCCTCAATCTTGTTGTTATAGGCAATATCAGCCTTTCTAGAGTATTCTTTTATCTCTTTCAGGATTGCCATTTCTTCAATAAAAGCCAAATTATGTTTTCTATAATTTTCAATTTGTTCAACACATTCTAGTTTGCAAAGTAAAGAAAGAACATTTTCTGGAGTTTTAGTATTTACCTCAATGTTTGAAGAGGTAGAAGTAGAGGATGAGACTTCATTTGCCATCAAAGCATTGTTGATGGGAACAAATTCTTGCATTATGTTTTCCCAATCAACCTATTTAGTTTGATTAGCAACTGCAGTAGTTGCATTGCTTTGAGCATTTGAGCCAGGTTTAGGAGGTGTGGGACCTTCAGATGATGATGCATGTGTATTGTGAGATTTGGTGTAAGCATGCTGAGGTCTTGAGTAATTGCCTCCATCCTTGGACATTCCTTCTCTTCTTGGTTGCTTGCACTCCCTAGCAAAGTGTCCTAATTGGTGACAGTTAAAGCATTTTGCCTTACTCTTGTCAAATCCAATTTGAGCACTTTTGTCTCCATTGCATTTTCTACCAGTTCTTTTGTAGAAATGTTTCGCTCTGAACGAGACCATTACCAATTGTGTGTTGATGTCCATTTCTTCTAGGTCATCAACACTTATGCATTCTATATCAGATCTAGTTAAACCTCCATGGTCTGTTTCTGCAACATGAGTAAAGTTGTTATAAAATTGAGGTACAAGTCCATTACCTCTTGGCGAAGTGGGATAAGTGATCATAGGTGTCTGATCACTATATTGACTTCTCACATCATGAGAGTGATTAGTGCAATAGAGGTGGGAAGTGTTAATGCAGTTGATTTGCTTAAAACACTTCTCTTTGATCTCCATCTCATGGGCATTCAGCATCCCATGCAATTCACTCAGCTTCAAAGTTTTAAGATCTTTTTTGTACTTGATGCTTATAGTATATAGAGTCCATATATCAGGTAGATACCTTCAAAACTTTCTGATGACATCGCCATTCTCCAGTTTTACGTCATTTCCCTGCAATTCATCAAGTAATTATGCATACGAAGATATTGAGCATTCATGCTCTCACCACTCCTGTAAGAGAAGTTTCATAGTTTTGTTTTAGTATATCCTTTTTATTTTCTTTTACTTCATTTGTACCTTCGTACATTTCATTTAGTGCTTTCCATAAATCGAAAGCAATTTTGCAATTTTTAAAACCAACCAGAACAGAATTTGGAAGTGTAGCTTGTAATGCCCATAAAGCTTTGTGATCACCCTCGACGGATTTGTGATCTTCTTCAGAGAAGTTCTCAACAAGTTTTATCAAGTCAACCTTCGGTTTGGTGGCTGACTTTATTGTTGGAATAGTGGGACCATAAATTACAGACTCCCGCGTCCTATAGTCAGAATGATGAAGATACCCTATCATACGTAATTTCCACGTATCAAAATCATCGAGCATAAAAGAAGGTGGTTTACTAGAACTGCCATTTCGAGAATCAACCATTTTGTTTAAAATGTTTCGAAATTAAGGACAACATCGTTTATGCTAAAAACAGAGTATAAAGTAAATCAGATGTTTATAAAAAAAAATCTTTAAAACAAGATCCAAGCTATGATAACACTTGTAGGATCGAGGGCTGGTTGAATCAGATTTAACCAAAATACAAAATTTTACTTCTAGTTTAACCAGGTGGAAACTAGTTAAACCTATATATTACTCTCTTAAGGTTAATGCAAACGAAAATGTAATGTAAAGCAAGTAAATGCACAACGTATGAATAATACTTGGCACTATATTGATTACTTGATGAATAAGGAGAATACAACTGACTCAGATTGTGTCAATCTGTTGTATGTCTGGTTACAATGTACAAGAAACTATATATAGTGCCTAAGAAATCGAGGAGAGCCCTTGATTTCTCTACGATCGATCTAGACCGCTAAAACAAGATACAATAAACTAGAATTATATTAATCTAGTCTAGAAGATAAGTTGACGGCATCAGGTATGGTGGGAAGTTTCTTGAGTGTCTGACAGAACAGCAGGGTATGTCGGGACAAGTGGATACAAACAAGTTGACTTAGATAACTCGCATTACCGAGGTAACTTGAGTTATCTAGGGCGCTTATCCACTTCCGAAGTAAGTACTTAAGCTTCCGAGATAATAAAGCTTTTGAGGTAAAATTAAGTTACTCCTTACAGTTTGTTCCTTCCGTGATAACTTATCTCGGGCCTTCTATATCCTCTAATATAACTGATTATTAAGCCCCATGCTACATGATACGTTCAGGGTCCTTATGTCTATGTAAGCAAACTCGGCCGACCACACGTGTGCGGGCTGAAAGTATTTGGTTGGGAAAAGGGTTGGTAATATTTTGTCAGTTCATGTGACAACCCGTATTTCCCAGGTATATTTTAATATATTAATTATGTGCAATTAGCTGTAATTCTATGTGCATTAGGCTAATTTGTTTAAATTAGATGCCTTTACGTGCGAACGTAGACAATTTAGGTCCGACAACAATTACCCGTAATGGAAGTCAACCAAAGTTCCGCCACTATTCAAAATGGAACTTCAATAACAAGAAAATTCATAAACAATGTTTTGTGAAATCTAAATACAAAATGACTATTTTATATTTTCTAAACTTTTACGTTTTGACAAACGTATTTCAAACACGTCGTTTATTCAAGCGACCATTCTAGTCCAACAATACTTTGGTTTTAATTCTTAAACTAATTCAATTTCAAACCAATTAATTTCCTTTGAACTATTTAAATTCCGACAAACAAAACTTCATGGACATTTAATATAACCGCTCGTGTCGAGCAAACGTTTTAATCCAAGTTTGAAGTACATCACTTATGCACAACAACATAAACGCCAAATCATGACAAGTGACAATTCCATTTATCCGGGAACGTCCGCAATAAACAACAATTTATTGTTACGATTACTCGTTTCACGTCGAAAATCCATTTTTCATTCCGGATATCGTTTTCGCCCAAACAAAGTCTCGTTGGACTCGTAGGACCAAACCGGACTCAACCCGACCCGACTCGAGACCCGGTTCGGCCCAGAAGGCCCAATGGGCCTACGGCCCAATTTCTTCTTCTTTCTTTCTTTCCCTCGGCCCAAAACCTTTCGGCCCATTTCTTTCTCGGCCCACAGGCCAACCGCTGGCCCATGCTCCTTCTTTCACGAATTGGTCTGAAGCCCAATTCCCCTTTTCCTTTTTCTTTCGGGCCGAGCCCATTTCTTCTTTTTCTTTTCTTCGGGCCGAAGCCCGTTTCCTTTTTCCTTTTCCTTCCCGAGTTCGATCCCTTCCACCATCATTCTCTTTTCTTTTTTTTTAAAACCGGCCCATGTACAAGCTAAACCATTTCTCCTAATGACTAGTTACAAGCTAACTTTCCTTGACTTCTTGTGTCACCTTGATATCAACCAACATGTTGGCCAAGTACAAGACCAAAACCAAGGACCCTTGGTTAATGCTTATAACCTCTTACACCTAGGAGCATGCTTGTCTCCTTGAGCCACCTAGCCTCCTTCTTGTCCCATCCTCTTAGCCGGCCTACATCCCCACCATACCTCTAGTTTTTTTTCAATTTCCCAAGCATGCATGTACAAGAGAACACTCTTGGTTCAAGTCACCTCAACCCATCCTTTCTCCGTCCTTGTTTCGGCTAGGACTCAACCGAAACACCCCCATTTCGGTTCCCATGTGACCGAACCAACTAACATCACCAACCATCTTCCTTTTAAACTTCTAAGTCCCTCATTTGTCACTTATCACATTCAAGAACAAACACTCACTTTCTCTCAATCTCTCTCTCTTTCTCTCGGCTCACTAAGGACCGCCACCACCACCACCATTTCACCACCAACCATCTTGATTTCTAGCTTCTACATACCTTCCTTGTTCAAGGTAAATCATTTCTAGCACCAAGAACTCCATTATTCTTTCATTTCTTCCTTGATCTCCTTCATAAACAAACCTTTCTAATCTTTGTTTTTCATGTCAAAATCCATGACAAACCTTGAACTTTCATCACCATTCTTTCACATTTCAAGATCAAGGTTGGGTTTGGAGCTAAACTTGGAAGCTAGTTCAACAACCCATTAACGTCATTACCGATCCGGAAAGCTTTAAGTGAGGAGAACTTACTTCTTTGATTATTTCTCACTAAATCTTTTATTCCTATATGTCACATGTCATGTTCATGATTTAGTCTTGATTTGGTTGTTGTATGAATTACTAACAAAAATAAATGTTAGTATGGTTATGTGTTTGTGATGGAAACTAGATATGTTTAAAAGATTATTTGACAAAATATATATATATATAACTTGTATTTTGTTAAAAAGAATCGCTTTAAAGGACCAAGGTTGGAAAATATCGGTTCTTGTATGTTAAATATAATTTGGAACACTTATCTTGGTGAAAAATGGACATACAAAGTGTTAGAAATCGGAATTTCATGGAAAATATAAGTTTTATGAAAACTGGGCAGAGATGACACTTATTCCTGCGTGTCATAAATCTGCTGTCATCTGTGAACCATATGAACAAAAACACTGAACAGGGATGACACTTATTCCTGCGTGTCATAAAACTGCTGTCATGCAGAAAAGTATATATTTTTCTAAATCTCCAAAACACTTGTATTTGACTCCAAACCAAAACCCAAGTTCACAAAAGGATGATTTTGAGTCATAAAGGTGTTTACCAAGGATTTAAACATGAAACTTCAAGAAAATAGAGCATGGAATTGTTATGACAAAAATACCACTTATTTTTATAAAAAAAAATTAAGTTTAAGACTTTTGACAAGTTGTGACCACTTAGGACTTGTAATGTATTTCTAGGGATGCCAAAGGTGTTTTACGAAACATACTAAATAATTCGAGAAGTCAAACACTTGGAAACAAAATGGTTAAATATCTTAATTACGACGTTTCGATAAAAATTGCAATTTATTTTCAATTAAGAATTGGGTCTAGTTCAAAACATGAAACATGTTAGTTTTGACATATAAAAATACTTTATAAAGTTCGAATGAAGAAAAACATGTTTTATAAACAAACCGGACAAAAACTATAACTTTCGGTTACTCGAAAACGTCGGATTTCACAAGTTAAACTTCCAATAATTAATTTGGCAACTCAAAACCCTAAAACACATTAGGACAAGTCCACTAACAAATCCTAAGTGTTAGAAAACTTAAAACGTCATAACATCGTCATAACAGTCAAACTGGCGAAGCCGGTTAACCACCGGACGAACCTACGCTTAATTTTACCAAAATATAACTTCGTATATTTGTGGAAACAATTATTCATATTAAAGGAAGATTATATTTATTAATCGAAAAGTCCAAAATCTTACAAATATTTAGTGAATTAAATATTTACGATTTTTCCTAACGTTTAATGAAAAATAATCCATATTATTCAATAATTATTTTTCAAACGTAATCATTATTTATTTATTCAGATAAATAATAAACTCCATCAACTTCAACACTATTTATTTGACAATAAATAAGTCCTAGGATTTCCATCACCTTCATTGGGTAATAACCAGTCGAGACTTAACCTTGAACATAGAGTGACGTATTCACTAACTCTAGATAGCCAAACCCTAATACGTCATAACATTACTTTGTAGACGTTTGCTAGGCTAAGTTCAATCAAACATACCTGACATCCACCTTCAAACAAGTGAGTCTTCGCGGCCCCTTTTACTTTTCTGTTTTCTAACTTGGGGGAGAATTCAATGAATGCTTTTCAACTTCAAACTGTCTGATATTATGATAACTGTACGACGTAATGATTGCATGTTCTTTTCATTTCCCCAATCTGTGTATTCATGTTGATTCATGTTATATGCCTAAGTCCCACTATTAATTGGATTCAATTAGTTCATTCGAAACGATAGCTTGTGAATAGATCTATTTGGGTTGACAACCCTACTCTGACTTGGTCGCTCCAGTCATGACTCCATGGTTATAGTCAAGGGGTACATTTGTTATTCTTGTCATTCGGTGTTCTTGGGGAAGAACATCAGGAGTGGGTAAACAGTTAGTTTTGAATTCAAGGTTCATGTTTGATCTTTACAACAACAGTGTCAACAAACTAATATCAAGGCAAGCCAAACATTTTCAAACATGTTTTCAAACAGTTCAGTGTCATTAAACCTGTGAAACTCACCAACAATTCTGTTGACTCTTTTTATTCTTGAATTCTCAGGTGATTAAAGACTGCAACTCCATGTTTTTCTGTTGTGATCCTGCTTGACATATCATGGTCTGCCTGCTGTGTGTTCATGCATTTCATTTTGGAGATTTAGACGCATTACGCCTTAGGGTAGTTATGTTTATAAATCTCATAACTTGTCTTTTGGAAAACTTAACGTGTAACCACTACTCTATTTCCGCTGCCACGTTTTAGATGTTTAATTTAAATGTTTGAAACTTACATTTTCAGAAGACAAATGGTTTAATTAAATGTTCATTAGACGTCATCATTCATAACCATGACCATGATGCCAAATCAGTCACATGCCCACATTTAGTCATTTTCTCGGGGTGTGACAGACGTGGTATCAGAGCCATGGTTATAGTGAATTAGGATGCATCGGTCTGCACCTAGTCTATAACCTAAGCTCTGCATCATTCATTTGTGTGTGTGTGTGTGCATTCATGCATTGCCTTGTATGTGTGCCAACTTGCAAACTAATGTGTTTCTTGTAGTTGATTGCCTTACATAGTATTAAATATATTATTGTTATAACTTGGAAATGTCACAGCATGGCAAACAAAGAGATAGTCGAGATACCTTCTGACTCCGAGCCAGAGCCAGACTACACTCCGTCTTCACCGGATTACGTGCCTAGGTCGCCGGAGTACACGCCGTCTTCTCCTGTTCTTGAGACTGCTCCTGTGATTGCACCTCTTCCTGACTATTCGACGCAGCCGGACGCTACAAAGGACAACTGGGATCCTATCACGTCAAACGACGAGTTCTACGAGGACGACCCTGAGGAGACTATTCCTGCTACATTCTACCCTCCTGTCGCAGTGATGTCGGTTCCTGACCCCATTGTCTCTGTTCCTGACCCTATTGTTTCTGTGCCTGACCCTGCTATGACTCATCCCCCTGCACGAGTTCTTGACCCTGCATCTACCCCTGCACCGTCTCATCGTCTCTACTGCTTCACTCCAGGTGGTCATAGGCTTAAGCATACACCTAGGAAATCCGTCATTCGCACTCGCCCTATGCCCACTGCCCCTGTTGATGAGCCTGCCCCAAAAAGGCAGTGCGTTTCCGAGCCACCCATTGTTTCATCTGTCCCTGTGCCACCGTTTGTTTCATCTGTTCATGAGGTAGGAGAGTCGTCTGCCTCAGCTGCTGCTCGTACTGCACCCATCTATGAGGGTATCCCTGTTCCACTTCCTGACCTTCTTTTCATTCAGTCACGTTTGTCTGGGCATGATGATGCCATCCGTCGAGTCATTGCTGAGCTTCGTGCATTGCTGTCTTATCATACCGTTCAGACCCTTGAGACACGCCTGACTTCTATTGAGGATCATGCCATTGCTACCGGACTTGCTATGGATTCACTGCACGCAAACTTCACTGATGTTTCTGATTCGACCACTACCATGATGCTGACTGTGGAGATGCTCCAGATGCGTATGCAGGCTATGGAGGATTCGATGAGGATATTCCAGACGTTTATGGCTTCACTCAGCCAGGTTGCCGGACTGTTCGTCATGCCGCCATTACCACCATTTCCCAGAGGCCCGTACTAGTGGTACTACCTAGTGATGCATTCGTGTCATGTTTAGTTAATGTATGAAAACTATGTTGTATTTTGGCAAATGGAGCTGCGCCTCCGACTTTTGAAACAGTTATGGTATGTTCGTACTAGAATTGTAATGTTTGTCATGATGTATGTTTTCGAATATTAATTAACTGTGGTTGTATTACTTTCATTGTAGCTTCTTATGGATGTATGGATGTTATGGTTGTTATGCATGTATGGTTGTTCATTATAGATATGTGGACTTTATATTGTTATACATATACATTGTCTAATTACATTTCTGGTTTACATTCGTGAATTAAGAAAAAACATGTCTGGACGCCGAGGACGCCCGCCGCTTAACCGAAACAATCCACCTCCACCTGTACACATGAACGCTGAACAAGTCGAGGCCTTAGTTGCCCAACGTATTGCTGATGCCATCGCCGCTAATGAAGCGAATCGCGCCGCCGGAGGCCCTGGAGAAGGTGCTGCTGGTGGTAAGACCTTCGATAAATGTTGGAAACCCGAAAATTTAAATTCCCCCGAATTGTTTTCAAGGTTTTTAATCTAACGTTTCAGGTGCCCGTGGATGTACCTATAAGGACTTCATGAGTTGTAAACCTATCAATTTCAAAGGTACCGAAGGTGCTGTAGGTCTCATTCGCTGGTTCGAAAAGACCGAATCTGTTTTCCGTATCAGTAACTGCCCCGACCACTCTAAGGTCAAATTTGCTGCTTGCACATTCATTGATGGTGCTCTCTCATGGTGGAATTCGCATGCCGAGACCGTCGGAACTGACCAAGCACACGCCATGCCTTGGGAAGAATTGAAACAGCTGTTGAGAGATGAATACTGCCCGCGGGAAGAACTTCAACGTTTAGAAGTTGAATTCTGGGGACTCACCATGAATGGGTCTGATATTGCTGGATACACCAAGAGATTCCATGAACTGGCTCATTTATGTTCTTCAATGGTGACACCACTATATAAGAAGATCGAGCGTTACATTTGGGGTTTAGCACCCAACATTCAAGGGAATGTGTTGTCTTCCAACCCTACCACTCTGCAAGCCGCCGTTCGTTTGGCACATAGTCTGACCTATCAGGCTACACGCCAAGGTGTCTCCTTTGCTAAGAAGACTTCTGATCAATCCAAACCTGTTGCTGATGTCTGTTCACCGTCTTCTTCGTCTGGAAAGAAGTTTGACCGTAAACGCAAACGCGGTCACTCCGGTAAAAAGAATTCTGAGAAGCGATCTGAGAAACAACCTGAAAAAGCCTCTGAACCAGTCAAAGCTTTTGTTGCTACTGCTTCCACTCAGGAACCAAAGAAATCTGGCTACACAGGGAATCAACCGCTGTGCCCAAAGTGTAACCTTCATCATACGCTGGATTGCGGTAATGTCTACTGCAACAACTGTAAAACCAAAGGTCACATTGCCAGAGACTGTCCATCCCGCACCTGCTATGGTTGTGGAGCTGTTGGACACATGAAGAACCAATGCCCAAAGAAGAATCAAGCTGTTGGAACTGCCCGTGGAAGAGCCTTTGTGATGAACGCTGGAGAAGCCCGACAGGACCCAAATATTGTCACCGGTACGTTCATCCTTAACAATAATTATGCCTCTGTTTTGTTTGATACCGGTGCGGAGAAAAGCTTTGTGTCTACCGATTTTTGCCCTTTACTTAAAAGCAATCCATGTGCCTTAGACACTAAGTACACCGTAGAACTAGCAGATGGTAGCCTAATTGAAACTGACAAGGTTTTCCAAGATTGTTCCCTACACCTTTCTGATCATCCGTTTAGCATTGACTTACTGCCCGTCGAATTGGGAAGTTTTGATGTCGTAATTGGCATGGACTGGTTATCGAAGAATCGCGCAGAAATCATCTGTCATCTTAAACAAGTCAAAATCCCGCTGGAAAATGGCGAGACTCTAACCATCCAAGGAGAAAAGAGTGGAACCAAGCTAGATATCATATCCTGTATGAAGACACGCCGATATCTTCGTAAGGGTTATCATTCCATTCTAGCACACGTCGTTGGTAAAGAATCCAAGGAGAAAGCGCTGAAGGATGTCCCAATCGCCCGTGATTTTCCTGAAGTATTTCCTGAAGACTTGCCAGGACTGCCGCCAGCCAGACAAGTAGAATTTCATATCGATCTTGTTCCAGGTGCTGCTCCTGTAGCCCGTTCTCCCTATCGTCTCGCACCTTCTGAAATGCAGGAATTATCCAATCAGTTGCAAGAACTGTTGGATAAAGGATTCATTCGACCCAGTTGCTCCCCTTGGGGTGCACGTGTTCTTTTCGTCAAACAGAAGGATGGATCATTTCGCATGTGTATCGACTATCGCGAGCTAAACAAATTGACTGTGAAGAATCGTTATCCACTACCAAGGATCGACGACTTGTTCGATCAACTTCAAGGATCAAGCTATTATTCAAAGATCGACCTACGATCCGGATATCACCAGTTAAGAGTTCGTGAAGAAGATGTTGCCAAGACTGCTTTTAGAACCCGTTATGGTCACTATGAGTTTCTAGTGATGCCATTTGGCTTAACAAACGCGCCCGCCGTATTCATGGACTTGATGAATCGTGTGTGTAAGCCATACTTAGACAAGTTTGTGATTGTGTTCATAGACGATATCTTGATCTACTCCCGTAGTAAAGAGGAACATGAGCAACACTTAAAACTTATCTTGGAGTTACTCAAGAATGAGAAGTTGTACGCGAAGTTCTCAAAGTGCGACTTCTGGCTTCGAGAAGTACAATTCTTGGGTCATGTTGTTAATAAGAAAGGAATTCATGTCGACCCTTCCAAGATTGAAGCAATTAAAGATTGGAGTGCACCCACTACTCCGACTGAAATTCGTCAATTTTTAGGACTCGCTGGCTATTATCGAAGATTTATCGAGAACTTTTCAAAGATAGCCCAGCCTCTGACTGCTCTCACCCAGAAGGACAAGAAATTTGTCTGGGATTCTAAAGCCGAAATCGCCTTTCAGTTGTTGAAGCAAAAGTTGTGTGACGCGCCCATTTTGTCCTTGCCTGAAGGAACAAATGATTTTGTGGTATACTGTGACGCATCCCGTCAAGGCCTAGGATGTGTACTTATGCAACGAGACAAGGTCATTGCTTATGCCTCACGACAATTGAAAATACACGAAAGGAATTACTCGACTCACGACCTCGAGCTTGGAGCCGTTGTTTTCGCTCTGAAGATTTGGAGACATTACCTATACGGTACGAAGTGTACACTTTACACCGATCATAAGAGCCTTCAACATATATTCAATCAGAAAGAGTTGAACATGAGACAACGACGTTGGATTGAGTTACTAAACGATTATGATTGTGAAATCCGTTGCCACCCAGGCAAAGCTAATGTCGTTGCCGACGCATTGAGCAGAAACGACCGAGTGAAACCTCTCCGTGTTCGCGCT
The DNA here is from genome assembly GCA_039602395.1 of Deinandra increscens subsp. villosa. Taxonomy (NCBI): domain Eukaryota; kingdom Viridiplantae; phylum Streptophyta; class Magnoliopsida; order Asterales; family Asteraceae; genus Deinandra; species Deinandra increscens. Next base: position 7,315,194 of record JBCNJP010000013.1, read on the forward strand.
CTTAAATTAACTATCCAATCCAATCTCACCTCTCTTGTCCGTGAAGCCCAGGTCGAAGCCCTCAAAAATGAAAATATCCCTAATGAAGGCTTACGTGGAATGGAAAAGCAATTAGTCAAGAAGTCGGATGAAGCTTATTATTTCATGGAAAGACTGTGGCTACCAAATTTCGGTTCAGTGAAGAAATTGGTCTTAGATGAAGCTCATAAGTCTAGGTATTCAATCCACCCTGGTTCAGATAAGATGTACCATGGTTTGAAAGAGTTGTATTGGTGGCCTAACATGAAGGCTGAAGTCGCCACATACGTTGGTAAGTGTTTGACTTGCGCGAAGGTCAATGCTGAAAATCAAAAACCTTCCGGTTTACTCGTTCAACCCATAATCCCAGAATGGAAATGGGAAGGAATTTCCATGGACTTCATTACCAAGTTGCCAAAGACTCGAGCCAGAAACGATGCCATCTGGGTTATTGTCGACCGTCTAACCAAATCCGCTCACTTCCTGCCCATTCAGGAATCGTACACCACTGAACAACTTGCCAAAATTTACATGAAGGAAATTATATCTCGTCATGGAGTACCTATTTCTATTATCTCAGATCGAGATAGCCGTTTCACCGCCCGATTTTGGCAAACCCTTCAGAAAGCTTTGGGTACTCGCCTTGATATGAGTACAGCTTATCACCCCCAAACTGATGGCCAAAGTGAGAGAACTATCCAGACTCTTGAAGACATGCTTCGTGCTTGTATCATTGATTTTGGTAACAGTTGGGACGAACATCTACCATTAGCTGAGTTTTCTTATAACAACAGCTATCATACCAGTATTCAAGCCGCCCCCTTCGAAGCTTTGTACGGAAGAAAATGCCGTTCACCACTTTGTTGGACTGAAGTTGGTGACATCCAACTCACCGGTCCCGAACTGGTACATGAAACCTCCGAAAAGATCACTCAGATTCACAATCGATTAAGAGCTGCCCGCGACCGACAGAAGAGCTACGCTGATAATCGACGCAAACCATTGAAGTTCTTCAAAGGAGATCGTGTCATGCTTAAAGTAGCACCTTGGAAAGGTGTTATTCGTTTCGGTAAACGTGGAAAGCTTAACCCTCGCTACATTGGTCCTTTTAAAATCATCGAGGAAATTGGACCAGTAGCATACCGTCTTCAGTTACCCCCCGAGCTGAGTAGAGTTCATGACGTGTTCCACGTCAGTAACTTGAAGAAGTGCTTGCCTGATGAATCTGTGGTCATTCCCCTGGATGAAATCGAGATTGACGATCGTTTACATTTCATTGAGACCCCTGCTGAAATCTGTGATCGTGAAATCAAGCGGTTGAAGAGAAGTCGCATTCCCATCGTAAAAATTCGTTGGAACTCACGCCGAGGTCCAGAATATACATGGGAACGAGAAGATCAAATGCGCGAGAAATATCCACACCTCTTTGCCAATGCTGACAACCCTGGTGGTCAAGACTAAATTTCGGGACGAAATTTCTCTAACCGGGGGAGTATGTGACAACCCGTATTTCCCAGGTATATTTTAATATATTAATTATGTGCAATTAGCTGTAATTCTATGTGCATTAGGCTAATTTGTTTAAATTAGATGCCTTTACGTGCGAACGTAGACAATTTAGGTCCGACAACAATTACCCGTAATGGAAGTCAACCAAAGTTCCGCCACTATTCAAAATGGAACTTCAATAACAAGAAAATTCATAAACAATGTTTTGTGAAATCTAAATACAAAATGACTATTTTATATTTTCTAAACTTTTACGTTTTGACAAACGTATTTCAAACACGTCGTTTATTCAAGCGACCATTCTAGTCCAACAATACTTTGGTTTTAATTCTTAAACTAATTCAATTTCAAACCAATTAATTTCCTTTGAACTATTTAAATTCCGACAAACAAAACTTCATGGACATTTAATATAACCGCTCGTGTCGAGCAAACGTTTTAATCCAAGTTTGAAGTATATCACTTATGCACAACAACATAAACGCCAAATCATGACAAGTGACAATTCCATTTATCCGGGAACGTCCGCAATAAACAACAATTTATTGTTACGATTACTCGTTTCACGTCGAAAATCCATTTTTCATTCCGGATATCGTTTCGCCCAAACAAAGTCTCGTTGGACTCGTAGGACCAAACCGGACTCAACCCGACCCGACTCGAGACCCGGTTCGGCCCAGAAGGCCCAATGGGCCTACGGCCCAATTTCTTCTTCTTTCTTTCTTTCCCTCGGCCCAAAACCTTTCGGCCCATTTCTTTCTCGGCCCACAGGCCAACCGCTGGCCCATGCTCCTTCTTTCACGAATTGGGCCGAAGCCCAATTCCCCTTTTTCCTTTTTCTTTTGGGCCGAGCCCATTTCTTCTCTTTCTTTTCTTCGGGCCGAAGCCCGTTTCCTTTTTCCTTTTCCTTCCCGAGTTCGATCCCTTCCACCATCATTCTCTTTTCTTTTTTTTTAAAACCGGCCCATGTACAAGCTAAACCATTTCTCCTAATGACTAGTTACAAGCTAACTTTCCTTGACTTCTTGTGTCACCTTGATATCAACCAACATGTTGGCCAAGTACAAGACCAAAACCAAGGACCCTTGGTTAATGCTTATAACCTCTTACACCTAGGAGCATGCTTGTCTCCTTGAGCCACCTAGCCTCCTTCTTGTCCCATCCTCTTAGCCGGCCTACATCCCCACCATACCTCTAGTTTTTTTTCAATTTCCCAAGCATGCATGTACAAGAGAACACTCTTGGTTCAAGTCACCTCAACCCATCCTTTCTCCTTCCTTGTTTCGGCTAGGACTCAACCGAAACACCCCCATTTCGGTTCCCATGTGACCGAACCAACTAACATCACCAACCATCTTCCTTTTAAACTTCTAAGTCCCTCATTTGTCACTTATCACATTCAAGAACAAACACTCACTTTCTCTCAATCTCTCTCTCTTTCTCTCGGCTCACTAAGGACCGCCACCACCACCACCATTTCACCACCAACCATCTTGATTTCTAGCTTCTACATACCTTCCTTGTTCAAGGTAAATCATTTCTAGCACCAAGAACTCCATTATTCTTTCATTTCTTCCTTGATCTCCTTCATAAACAAACCTTTCTAATCTTTGTTTTTCATGTCAAAATCCATGACAAACCTTGAACTTTCATCACCATTCTTTCACATTTCAAGATCAAGGTTGGGTTTGGAGCTAAACTTGGAAGCTAGTTCAACAACCCATTAACGTCATTACCGATCCGGAAAGCTTTAAGTGAGGAGAACTTACTTCTTTGATTATTTCTCACTAAATCTTTTATTCCTATATGTCACATGTCATGTTCATGATTTAGTCTTGATTTGGTTGTTGTATGAATTACTAACAAAAATAAATGTTAGTATGGTTATGTGTTTGTGATGGAAACTAGATATGTTTAAAAGATTATTTGACAAAATATATATATATATAACTTGTATTTTGTTAAAAAGAATCGCTTTAAAGGACCAAGGTTGGAAAATATCGGTTCTTGTATGTTAAATATAATTTGGAACACTTATCTTGGTGAAAAATGGACATACAAAGTGTTAGAAATCGGAATTTCATGGAAAATATAAGTTTTATGAAAACTGGGCAGAGATGACACTTATTCCTGCGTGTCATAAATCTGCTGTCATCTGTGAACCATATGAACAAAAACACTGAACAGGGATGACACTTATTCCTGCGTGTCATAAAACTGCTGTCATGCAGAAAAGTATATATTTTTCTAAATCTCCAAAACACTTGTATTTGACTCCAAACCAAAACCCAAGTTCACAAAAGGATGATTTTGAGTCATAAAGGTGTTTACCAAGGATTTAAACATGAAACTTCAAGAAAATAGAGCATGGAATTGTTATGACAAAAATACCACTTATTTTTATAAAAAAAAATTAAGTTTAAGACTTTTGACAAGTTGTGACCACTTAGGACTTGTAATGTATTTCTAGGGATGCCAAAGGTGTTTTACGAAACATACTAAATAATTCGAGAAGTCAAACACTTGGAAACAAAATGGTTAAATATCTTAATTACGACGTTTCGATAAAAATTGCAATTTATTTTCAATTAAGAATTGGGTCTAGTTCAAAACATGAAATATGTTAGTTTTGACATATAAAAATACTTTATAAAGTTCGAATGAAGAAAAACATGTTTTATAAACAAACCGGACAAAAACTATAACTTTCGGTTACTCGAAAACGTCGGATTTCACAAGTTAAACTTCCAATAATTAATTTGGCAACTCAAAACCCTAAAACACATTAGGACAAGTCCACTAACAAATCCTAAGTGTTAGAAAACTTAAAACGTCATAACATCGTCATAACAGTCAAACTGGCGAAGCCGGTTAACCACCGGACGAACCTACGCTTAATTTTACCAAAATATAACTTCGTATATTTGTGGAAACAATTATTCATATTAAAGGAAGATTATATTTATTAATCGAAAAGTCCAAAATCTTACAAATATTTAGTGAATTAAATATTTACGATTTTTCCTAACGTTTAATGAAAAATAATCCATATTATTCAATAATTATTTTCAAACGTAATCATTATTTATTTATTCAGATAAATAATAAACTCCATCAACTTCAACACTATTTATTTGACAATAAATAAGTCCTAGGATTTCCATCACCTTCATTGGGTAATAACCAGTCGAGACTTAACCTTGAACATAGAGTGACGTATTCACTAACTCTAGATAGCCAAACCCTAATACGTCATAACATTACTTTGTAGACGTTTGCTAGGCTAAGTTCAATCAAACATACCTGACATCCACCTTCAAACAAGTGAGTCTTCGCGGCCCCTTTTACTTTTCTGTTTTCTAACTTGGGGGAGAATTCAATGAATGCTTTTCAACTTCAAACTGTCTGATATTATGATAACTGTACGACGTAATGATTGCATGTTCTTTTCATTTCCCCAATCTGTGTATTCATGTTGATTCATGTTATATGCCTAAGTCCCACTATTAATTGGATTCAATTAGTTCATTCGAAACGATAGCTTGTGAATAGATCTATTTGGGTTGACAACCCTACTCTGACTTGGTCGCTCCAGTCATGACTCCATGGTTATAGTCAAGGGGTACATTTGTTATTCTTGTCATTCGGTGTTCTTGGGGAAGAACATCAGGAGTGGGTAAACAGTTAGTTTTGAATTCAAGGTTCATGTTTGATCTTTACAACAACAGTGTCAACAAACTAATATCAAGGCAAGCCAAACATTTTCAAACATGTTTTCAAACAGTTCAGTGTCATTAAACCTGTGAAACTCACCAACAATTCTGTTGACTCTTTTTATTCTTGAATTCTCAGGTGATTAAAGACTGCAACTCCATGTTTTTCTGTTGTGATCCTGCTTGACATATCATGGTCTGCCTGCTGTGTGTTCATGCATTTCATTTTGGAGATTTAGACGCATTACGCCTTAGGGTAGTTATGTTTATAAATCTCATAACTTGTCTTTTGGAAAACTTAACGTGTAACCACTACTCTATTTCCGCTGCCACGTTTTAGATGTTTAATTTAAATATTTGAAACTTACATTTTCAGAAGACAAATGGTTTAATTAAATGTTCATTAGACGTCATCATTCATAACCATGACCATGATGCCAAATCAGTCACATGCCCACATTTAGTCATTTTCTCGGGGTGTGACAGTTCACGTAAGACGAAAGGTACGTGTTTGTGAACTTGGCTTTGGTTACGACAGACATGCATGCACGAGAATGGTGCATGGATAAAACGGGGCTTAGTCCCTTTAAAATATAATTTTAGTCCCTTTAAAAGATAATTTTTATAATAAAATAATCTAGTTGTTCCCATGCTGGTTCATGACAGCGTGTCGAGTGCAACGGTGGCCCGACCAAGGAGCCCTACAACTAAGTGGCATTAGCACCACTATATTTGTTTACTATCAACACAGTTCCCCGGGGTTCGTACCTTCCATGGATGATCACCTAGGAGGGTAGTGATACTAGATTTGAGGCTGAGAGGCGGTCCAGTTGCCTCATAGTAAATAATCTTATGGGAAGAATATAATCTATGGGAAACCAACACCACCACTGATAAGTCCCAAAAAATATATTATCTTCGACTAAGTTGACCAAGACACACATTTTTATTAGTATTAATATTTTTCTTCTTATTATATATATACATATATATCACTAACTCTTCACTTGAAGAATGGTCAGGTTAGACGTCAGCAAGATGAAGTATCAAGAGCCCTCCTTTTTCATTGTGTCCTTGAACGACCCCGATTCAATTTACCACTACTATACTGCTCCACAATGGGTGCAATTGCCCGTGAATGTGGTGAAATAGTAGTCGTCTAAGTAAATCGTGTTTTATAAATTTTAAAAGCTTAAATGCAAAAATGGTTTCATTAATATTGAAATATCTTGTATAGACCGCACACACACCTTCTAACTTAAGCGCCCATTAAAGATCGAAGTTATACCCAAAATTAAACAGCTTAGGTCTTTCACCTGTAGATGATTTCATGGTTTCTACCAAGAATTTTAAATGCGATTTTAATTTTTATCTCATACTGTCCTTCAGATTATCTTATTGTTTTAAAAAGTTATCATGTTCGTTAATAAGGTATTTAACTAGCACGAATTGATGGTTAGGAATGAATCTGGATGCTAATTGAAAATGCAATTAGAGGTAAAAACTGATATATTTCAATATTAATGTGTTCTTTTTGTCAAAAATAACACAATAGCTCTAATATAGAACCTATTCTCCCATGGACAGTTATCGTTACATATTTTCCTATGATATATTTCAATACTAATGTGTTCTTTTCTCAAAAAAGAAACATTTTCCAATGATATATTTCAATTCAATACTAATGTGTTCTTTTGTCAAAAAGAAACACAACTGCTGGATACGGACTTTTTATTAGTGAAGAGGCTTTCAATATATTGGTGTTTGATCCTTCTCCCCATATTTAAACTAATGTATATAGGAAAAACTATTGTTTATAAATATCTGATATTGAATATTGCATGTTGGAATTTTCCTAGCACAGATGTTGACATTAGATGGGATAAGGTCTTTTGCTTGAATCTTTTTTCTAAAAGTGCCCCTCATATATTATCCACTATTTTGTGGCTATATTTCTTAGTGCATATATATTTAAATAAATGAAAATTTTGGAGTTATCGGTTTTACATAGAAATAACAACTTAAAAGACATGATTTGTAGTTGTAACTCATGTAGGAAGTGAAATTTTTCATGTTCTCTTTTGCAAAATTTAGCACTTATTGAATATTATTGAATATATTTTCTAATGTTAAGTTGCAATTTTGAACATTCTAATTTTCATGTTTGGTTTTCACTTATGTTTCAAAGTATCCTGCTATTATTTTGCAGCTGGTTTCTTTTTACATATAAATTTTGTTAAATGAATGGCTTGTTGGTTTGGTTAGGATGTTATGTTTTTGGAAGAATGTAATCGATTTTTATTGCTTTATATGGTTTGTGACTTTAGGTGTTCGCTTGGTTTGGACGTTTTGGTGTTTTAACTTTCGTTTTATAAACATGCAGGTTCGTTGAGCTCTTTAGAATTCCTTTACTGTTGAGGTATGTTTCTTGTTTTTTTTAAACGTCTTTTGTACGTCATATATTCTGTAATACATAGATAGGTCACTGGCTCTCAGAATCAAAGATTTTGTTCCTGTGCTAATTTATTTTTAAAATTTATAACAGTTGATTTATAGGACTAACAATTTATTATTGTGTGTGATTTTATTTTTTTATCTTATATTGTCCTTGAGAAGTTAAAAAGAATGTCTTGCCAGGTTTGCTGATTTGCGTGTTATGTGACGTAGTACGTGTTCTAAAGACTGATTGTTATGTTGCTATTCCGTTTAAATAACAACTAATTGGTGTAAATAGCTCTAGACTGTAGTAATATGTAGATTTCAATATTCAAGCATGCTAGAGGCCTGCTATTTGTCATGCATCATCAGATTATCTTATTGTTTTCGAGTTTGGAAAACCGTGAAAACCAAGCTAAAAAATGTGTTTTTTGTTCCGATTTTTTTATGGTGACTCTTTAAGTTAAAAAGACTCCCTTTATGCAAAAAAAGTAAAAAAAGAAAAAAAACCCTAGTAAATTTTTAAAAACAAAATATTTTATAACCGATGTTACATATGTAACATCGGTTATAAAATATTTTTTAAAAAAATTACTAGGCGTTTTTTTTTTTTTTTTGCATAAAGGGGGTCTTTTTAACTTAGAGAGTCACCTTAAAAAAAATCGGAACAAAAAATAAATTTTTTAGCTTGGTTTTCACGGTTTTCCAAACTCGGAGAGGTTTTCATTATATCCCTCCCCTAGTTATATATATGTATATATGTGAGGGGGGGGGGGGGTATTTTGTTTTTACTCGAACCTTGATTATAGAAGCCGTTCCAAATTAATCCGAACCCGAAGAAGCCGAACCAGATTAAGATGGAACTTGAACCTGACCAACTGTGTTAGGATAAGGTTTATGTTAAAAATTTACATGAGTAAAAACTCGAAAACTGAAACGCGGTTACACAACCGAATGACTCCCCTAGCTTAAGTTTACGGCACATGTTATTTTAACAACTTTATTTTTATAGGCTTGGACAGCTTTTTTGTCTATATGTTCTTTGTTGTAAACAACTTTTATAAACAATAAAAATTCCGATAAAGCTTAAATTTTAAAATTAAAGCGGAATCAAACTCTTAATAGTGATTTGGTTAGTTCGGTTTTAAATTTCAATGATTCGGTACGAAATTTGATTTAAAAACGTTGGAATTAAACCTTGAACACCCTTAGTTGAAATGATAAGAAAAGAAAAGCATATGGATAAAGAGATCAAAACCTAAAAATAGAACATTCAACACCCTAATAAATATATAATAAATATATGTCACTTAGGCTATGTATAGTGGTCAAGCTCCTTCAAGTTCTTCTCTTTGGCACTTTCTACCATGTGGAAGATAATGTAAGTAACAAAGGGCTTGATCACAAAATATAGTGTAGTGATTAAAGCCCCTAGAAATCATTACTTAATTTTTTTTTATTTTAAAATAAAATAAATTAAATAAAAACTACTTTTATTTAAATCAAATCAAACACTTAAAAATATACATGATTAAATAAAACCAAACAATTTAAAAAAATTATATGATTAATCTAAACTAGAGGTCATATTTCTTTTTAATCGCTTCCCTGTGCTAACGCCAATTCTTCGGCTGGAAGCGGTTTCTCAAGGAATTCTAAATCTTTATCAAATTGAAGTTCTTTAAGGAAATCCATTTGTGTTTGCCTCAAACTAACTAAACGTTTGAGGTTAGCGGCGATTTCTTCTTGATATTCTGGGTTAGCGGTTTCTTGGGTAGACTTTCCTCGGCCGCTTGGCGAAGACGCTCGTTTAGCCCTTTTGAAGTCCCAACCCTCGGGCCCCCCACTCTCCAAGTAAATCGGCCGAACCGTCTCATCCTCGTCTTCGGAGTCATTTAAGTTAATGTTTAATGTTCGAGCGTCTGACCCAAAAGACTCGGGATCTGCAGAAGACGATGTTCTGGATTTTTATGTAGGTCATTTTGCTCTTCTTGTGAGATCGGTTTGCGAACTCGGACCAACCCGAATGCGATTGTAAATATTGAAAAAAAACTGACATTATTTGTTGATGTCAGTCCATTTTTCCGAAATGGAGTCCGGGGGGGGGGGGGGGGGGGGATTCACCCTTCTTTAACAAACTGAAGAAATTGCGTCGGATGGCGCCCAAAATAGGGTCTTGTCTTGATTGTTAGCTAAAAATTTAAAAATATATATATTATTACAATGTTCGCTAAAAATGAATATATATATATATATATATATATATATATTATTAAAGTTGTAGCTAAAAATAAAAATAAAAATAAAGTATATAAAATTTTACCTTTGTGGGGGTCCTCCGACGCTTCGAGCAATCGAGCCAAGCTCGACAAAGTGCATATGTCTCTCCATCCGTTCAAAGTTGGACATGTTTCTTCTCTTGTTTATCCGTCTCTTTCTTCTTGTGAGATCTTTTCTCATTCGGTTTTGAACTTCCCGCATCTTGCATTTTGGGAACCACTTCGTCATCATCCACTCGAGATTGTTGTTAAAAAGGTTGAGTTTGTGGTGGTGGTGGTTGTTGAAAGGCTTGATATTGTTGTTGGGAGAAAGCGTGAACACCGAATCCTTGGTTGAAACCGTATGGAGGTTGTGTAGGAGATGCGCTCATACTTGCAATATAATAAAATAAACTTTCGTCGGTCGGTGTTTGTGGGAATTTGTTGTCACCGGTTCGAGGAGCTCTGAAGGGTAGTCAGTTACGAAACATTTTAAAAAAATGGAAGATGTAGTAGATAGTAGAGGATAAGAAGTTGTGTTTTTTATTAAAAATTGAAGGTATATATAATGGTTTAATTTGGGTGGAAGAAAATTCAAAAAAATAAAAACAAAAAACAAAAATAGCCTTTCATCGGCTATCTCCAACATTTAAATCCACAATTCTTCCCCACTTCACGGCGTCATGGCCCTTCACCTCATTTTAGCCCTTAGCGTCCCGCCGGGGGGAGGGGGGGTGGGGAGGTCGGGGCACTACGTAGCCAGTGGCGTACCTACTCTTTGTCCATGGGGTTCAGCTGACACCTCTGATTTTTTTATGGTAATGTAATATATACGATCTGGTGTCAACCAACCTCCAAGAAAATTTATGACCGATCCCATAAACGATTGTCATTTTTATTGTCAAAGATATAAAAAGAGATCAAAAGATAAAAGATGAGAAAGAAGAACAATTATGTAGTTAGGATTGAACATGTTTTTATTTTCAAGATGGCGAGTCTAGCATTTAGCACAGAGAAGAGGCGCTGCTATAATTTTTTGATAGGGTAAGGTAACAATTAAAGATACTTGAAGATAACCTTATGAATTGGGCTGGATTAATATAGAGCCCATCTATTAAACAAAACATATTAGGTTGAGTTGGCACATAATAAGTGTATTCATATCATCAATTGGTGATGTGGCATCCTCTAATCAAACTAAAATCCTAGGTGTAATTTTGTTAATTTTTTAGATTTTTTCAAACCATATAATTCAAAATTAAAGATTTTGACCTAAAATTAAATTCAATCATACCTCATAATTTATTTGTAAACCCGTAAATAAAGAAGGTTTGTTTTTTTAAATTTCAAATGTGAGATATCTATCCTTAAATAACTACAAATTTGTCAACCATAATATAATTGCGTAATTTGCGTAATTATATATATCCTAAAATAAACATAATCGGTTTTAGTTAATTATTATTTAAAAAATAAGATTAATATTAATTTAGGAAATAAGTTAATATATTTCCATAAAAAAATACAATTAACAATATGTTAAGGTTCTGATTCATGTATCCGTTAATGTTCTGATTCAGTTGAGATCTACTTCAATATTTTATTGAATATGTTAACAATTATATTGTTTTAGTATCTTATGTTTAGAGATTTCTATGGCACATTTTAAAGTTTTTTCTTATATGGGTTTCTTTTTAATACTTTTTGTTGAAATTTTTAATGATTAATGGGTTTGGTGACAATTATGTAGTTGATAAGAAGATAGAGAAAGAAGGCTATGTGAGTTTCTTTGGGGAACAAATATCAATGGTATATTTCACTTTCTATTGATAAATTTTTAAATATAATATATTAGTTTTAGTGAATTTTGTAAATTGTGATAATATTACAAAATAATATTTTAAAAAATGTGAATTATTAATAAAGTTAGAAAACTCAATTAATAAACTTAAATTCAAAGTTGAATTTTAAAATATAAATAAGTAACTAACTTATTTGCTAAATTTATACAATCTAAAGTTGACTATCTGCATTAATAATTTTTTTTTAATTTGAAACGTCAATTAGTAAATCGAATTTATAGTTGAATTTTGAAAATATGGTTTACTAACTAAATTAGTTGCTAAAATTATGGAAATTAACATTTAATATTGAAATCCATTAATCAAAATTTTAACTTTTCAAATTAAGTTTATTAATTTTAGCAAGTTTGAAAATATATATTTTTGTTTATATAATATGAATTTTTAAACTTATTCTGTTACAAATTAATTCAAATATTAATATTTAACTTCCATTTTAGCAACTTTTAATATCAATTGAGTTTCAAATTTATTAATTTCCATAGTAAAAAATTTAACTTTTCAACTTAGTTTATTAGTTTTAGCAAGTTTTAAAATATATATTTTTGTTTATATTTAATTGGCATTTATTATTTTAATTTTTAAATTAACATGTTACTAATTAATTCGAATGTTAATACTTAATTTTCATAATTTTAGTAACTTTTAATTAAAATTGAATTTCTAATTTATTAATTTCCATATATGATTTTCAAATTTACTTTACTAATTTTTGAACCACATTTGATTGCAAATCGAGATTCAATCCTTCAAGGTTCAAGAGATTCAGCTTTTGTTTCTAACCCATGTTTTCTATTTTGAACGATTCTGAAAGTTCAGATATAGGAGATTGACGATTCAAGTTTTTTTTTTTTTGCTTTAGATTGAAATTAGTCTTTTGAAATAGTAAATAAGAGATCTGTAAGTTTGAAACCCATGTCTATATATGGAAGTCAAGAAGTTATACAAAGGATATAAAAGCTTAAAACTCAATTATATTGTGTTTAAAAAAAATAAACATAAAGAACAGAAGTATGTAGTGTTTTCTTTCAACTCCAACTTTTCGATATAGGAAACTCACAAAACTGAGCACTACATGCTATCAAATTACATTACAGTTTCTTTAATCTTCAAGCAATTCACAAAAGAGAATTACGTTTCCAAATATTTTGGGTGTTTTTCAATGGCGGTTCATCATTTCTGTTTTAATGGGTGCAACCCCCGTTCTTTCTATAGGAGATGACTAAATAAAAAAAGATGACAATGAAGAATTCCGTTAATGTCTCAAGCCAAAATTGCAGGTAACCATCTTTGATTTTGGATAACTGATTTTGGTTTTCTCAGAAATGTTGTCTTTTCTTTTCTTTCAATTTGAATCACTAAATAGTTTTAATTGAATATTTCTTCTCTGTGTAAGATTCAGAAACATCAACTTTGTTGATTTGACTGTCTTCTTATGCAACAACCATTTACAGGAGTTTGACTGTTTGTCGTGTGTTCAATTAAATATCTAAAGACAGAATATACGCATAAGAGATTATTGAGAAGTAGTGAATATTAAAGTTTCTTTAATCTTCAAGCAATTCACAAAAGAGAATTAGGTTTCCAAATATTTTGGGTGTTTTTCAATGGCGGTTCATCATTTCTGTTTTAATGGGTGCAACCCCCATTCTTTCTATAGGAGATGACTAAATAAACAAAGATGACAATGAAGAATTTCGTTAATGTCTCAAGCCAAAATTGCAGGTAACCATCTTTGATTTTGGATAACTGATTTTGGTTTTCTTAGAAATGTTGTCTTTTCTTTTCTTTCAATTTGAATCACTAAATAGTTTTAATTGAATATTTCTTCTTTGTGTAAGATTCAGAAACATCAACTTTGTTGATTTGACTGTCTTCTTATGCAACAACCATCTACAGGAGTTTGACTGTTTGTCGTGTATTCAATTAAATATCTAAAGATAGAATATACGCATAAGAGATTATTGAGAAGTAGTGAATATTAAAAAGCTGAAGACAACCAACAGTTGTGTGCCACGTGCTGTTGAGAACAAGAAGCGTAATGTCTTCTCAAATTTGTAATTGTTATTGAATTTTTGTTATTATTATTGAATATTGTTTTACCGATAATAATTTTTGTATAGTATATATATCTATATATTTTTTTTATGTTTTAGGCCCGGGTATTTACCCGGGTAAGTTGTGACATCCGAGAATTCCAAGGTTAACTTCCGTTAGACAATCTCCGTTAGTTACGTTATAAGTGTTAACTTAGTAACTAATGCTTAACTAGGCCGAATACGTCCACGACCTTTGGTTGATCACCAAACCCGTCCATATGTGTTATGTGTTTATTTATTTATTGTCATTATGTGCAATGTGATTTAAACGCATGATTTAGTATTGATAATAGAATGTAAATTGGCCTCTTTTGGTTTCCAGCGAAACTACCGGGCGAAACTATAGATTCACTCGGTAGCCGGCTAAACTGTTTGACTTACATGTGTTCAGAGCCAGTTTCGCTTGGCCAGCGAAACTGCCAGCGAAACTAGCCCCTGATATATATATTTTATAAAACCCTAGTTACTTCCCATTTGCATCATCTCACACAAAACACACACCACTCTCCATCTGCTCTCTCGAGATTTCTGGTCATCCGAGAAGACCACCAAGAAACCATCATCTCATCTCATACATTCGGACCCTAGATCGAATCGTGAGTCCCAAAACTATTTTCATGCATTTTCTATGTGTTTTACTTTAAAGCATGCTTAGATCTTCATAGAATCAATTGATCTTATGATATGATGCTTTGGAATGCTAGATCTGTTATAAAGTCTGCAACTTTACGTGTAAAATCATACCATAATGAAGATTTATGCTAATTAGGTCATTTTAGGTTTAAAATGTGTTTTTGGTGATTTGATGATGAAAATCCATGTTTAAAGTGTTAAAACTTACTGTTTAATGTTGGTAAATGATTATGCATGCTAAATATTGAATCACATGAAGTATGGAAGCTGTTAGATTGATTTTTAGGCTGATTTGTGAGTTTTTCGCGACTAGCGACACTGTGTGTTCTCTGGGCGAAACTATACATCGAAACTGTTTATGCATCCAGCGATACTATGTAGCGAAACTGTAGTGTCGCCCGCGAAACTAAGTAGACCTGCTCGAACGAAACTACCGAGCGAACCAACCTGAACGAAAGTTCAAACCAGTTTCGAGCGAAGCTAGGCTAGCGAAACTGTGTCATCAGTTTCGAGCGAAACTAGTTAGCGAAACTGTGTCATCGGGTATTACCCAGCGAAAATGCTGCCCGTGCACACAGCGAAACTGTGTAGCGAAACTGTATAGCGAAACTGAGACCATACCAAAACCCAAACTTGTACAACTTACTTGAATGTTATGCCATGACTTACATGATTGTGCAATAATGAAACATGCCTTGATTTCTGAATTATGTGAACCCTTGTTATGATCAACCATCGGTGTCGTGTGTCGATATGTCGTGTCATAGTTCCAACGTGCTATGTTATGGGCCATAGTGACGTAAGTTAAAGATTAGAAACAAAACTAATACTTAAGACCTAAACATGTTCATAGGTCTTCGTTAAGCAAACAATATTTGGATTACTTAGCAAGTGTAACAGTGCAACCAAAGGTGAGTGTCACTAACCCATTTACTGTGAACCCGTTCGGGTCACACTGAATAACTTAACGAAAAACAATGCTGACAACCTTATGAGTGCTATGCACCTCTCTGATGAACTTGAGAACCTAGGAGTGCTTGGCACCCACTTGATGAACTTGAAGTGTTTTATGGGAGACACTTGTGAAACAATTAAACAACTATTTCTAAAACAAAACTGAAAATGTTTTCGGGATTCATGAGAACCCAAAGTAAACCATTTTAATATGGCTAGTGTAGGTTAAAGTCTAAACCACATGATATCACATGATTTCTAAGGATTGCCTTATAACTGAAAAAGTCCTCAACTTAATTGTACCATTAATTGTAAAGCGAGGGGATGTTGGGTAGATCTATTGGAGTTTGACAAACTCCGCCTCGTGACACTGGAGGTGCACGGAGGTACAATATCAGCCTATCTGACCGTGATCCCGAGAGGACACGGGGGAGGCAAAGCCGCGATGACGTAGGTCCGCAAAACAAAATAGATGATGGCAATGCCACTACAATAATAGTCAGCTTTGGTACAAACTTCCTTAGTGCATGGAACAACGGATTAGCTACCCGCGATATCGGTTGAGCACTTTAACTATATAAAACTAGTACATACCCGATAACGTATGTTACGGACAATACTTTTACTAAACCACAATACTATGATTTTTGGATATCACTAAGCATTGCTTTTCGTAAATAAATACTTCATAAGTATATGTTGACACGATTATGATTATGAGATCGGGCCACTGCATGACAAGCCCACCGTGAACTCACCAACCGTTAGGTTGACACTTGCGTGGTTTAAACTTTTGCAGATCGCTGAGGAGTATCCGGAGCGGGTTGGCATGGCACGTGAAGACAATTTTTAATTCTATTTAGACTTAATTGGGAATTTAAAACACTGATTTGTAAAGCACGTGGTTAGTGCTAATTTAATATTTTTTTTCCGCTGCGTATTTGAGACTTTATTTCTATATTTGGACTAACTCTGATTCGTTTAGTATTTGTAACTAATGGTTGTGGTCCTGGTTTGCTCACACCCCTTAACGGTATAAACTCCGTTAGTGGTTATTTGGGGGTGTGACAGATTGGTATCAGAGCCATAAGTTGCAGAGAACTGGAATCCTTTGAAAAACGATTTGGAAACTGCAACTTGAAACCATAAGTTACAAACGAACAAACAAATTCTCAAAACAAAATTCTTACGTGCCAACCTGGGATACTCGCTCTGCTGTGTAAGTAAATACTACATATGTATATATATATATAAATAAATATATATATAGACTGTGTCTAAGTAGTCTAACGGAAAACCTTAGGGAAAATTTTCACACACGAAAACGAAATGCGAACGCTAATACGCACACTATTCCGGGGGAAAGCGACAACGAAGCGATGCTACACGCTACGTCCTGATTTCTACTACAATGACTACGCCGACGGTGACTTTTATGGGAAGGCCGACGTTCGACGATAGTACTTACGACTTACGACATTCTCCGACGACGCCTCGATTTGCACGAAAAACTTTTCTGGACTAATAGTGGGATAACGGGAAATTGTTAATATACATATTATGGGATATGTATAAAGTATAACTGTGACTGAACACTGGCTACTTTAACTGTCCAGCAAAATGTCTGGAAGAGGACACGGAAGGAGCAACATTAACATGACACCTGCACAACTGCAAGCTATGATTAACGAACACGTGCAAGCCGCAGTGGCAGCCGTCCAAGCTGCATACGCCGCACAGGGTAATTATTATGCCGGTTAAGGCACAAAGCGATTATATTTTGACCTGTTTAAACTTAAAACCCGAACTATTTATGCATCAGGAAACCACCATCACTGCATGTTTAAGTCCTTCATGGACTACAAGCCAATGACGTTTTCCGGCGAAGAAGGAGCGGTAGGACTCCTTAGGTGGATCGAGAAGTCTGAAAAGGTCTTCTCTATGTGCAACTGCCCTGCTGAGAGCAAAGTGAAGTATGCTACTCGTACCTTTGAGGGAGCTGCTCTCACCTGGTGGAATGCCGAGATTCAGATGATTAGATTAGATGCGGCTAATAACATGGAATGGGAAGCGTTTAAGGAACTGATTATGGAGGAGTACTGTCCCCGTGACCAAGTGAAGAAGTTAGAGGGTGAATTCTTGAATCTGAAAATGACTGCGTCTGAAGTCGAGCAGTACACTGCGCGTTATCATGAGTACGCGGTCTTGTGCCCCACAATGGTTGATGCTGAGTTCAAACGCGTTGAGCGTTATCTGGAAGGCCTCGCGCCTCAAATCAAGGGACTAGTGACTTCCAGCAACCCCATAACCGTGCAGCAAGCCATCCGTTTGGCTCACAAGCTTACTGATCAGGAAATTGAGAAGGGTACACTTCCTGCAAAAGCCACAGAGAAGACTGCCTTGAGTGGCAAAAGAAAAGCTGATGATGAAGCTCCTGAAAACTCAATGAACAACCAGAGTGTTGGAAACAGCACTGGAAGGTCTTATAACTCCCAAGGTCAAAGCAAAAGGTCTGGGAACAACAGTGGAAACAACCGCCAGGGCGGAAATGGTCAAAGTAACTACAAGGGTAACCTGCCCATGTGTAACAAGTGTGGAAAGCATCACGCTGGTATTTGTAGGAGGAATTTGAGCTGTGAAAGGTGTGGCAAGAAAAGCCATGAGGCGAAGGAATGTTGGACGATTCTTCCCGAGCAACAAAACCGTCCAAGGCAAAACAACAACAATCATGGCAACAAAAACTATGGAAACAATCGGGGCAATGGGAACAACAATGGTCAGAACCGTAACAACAACAATGAAGCTCCCAGAGGAAATGGTAATGGGAACTGCTATGAATGTGGTGCTCAAGGCCACATTAAGAGAGACTGCCCACAGTTGAGAAGACCGGGAAATGGAAATCAGGGACAATGGTGGGAATGGTAATGGCGGAAGAAATGGCAACGGGAATGGTAACAACGGGAATGGTGGAAATGGCAGAGGAAGGGCTTTCGTCATGGGTCAAGGTGAAGCTCGCAACGATGCCAACGTGATTAACGGTAAATTCATCCTTAATGGTTTCTTTGCTACTGTATTGTTTGATTCTGGTGCTGAAAGAAGTTTTATTTCCACTAAGTTTGCTAAGCTAATTAATGCTAAACCGATTGCCTTAGATGCTAAATATGTGGTAGAGTTAGCGAATGGTAAACTTCATGATACGACTCAGATAGTTAAGGACTGTAAGTTAGAACTAGCTGGCCATACGTTAGGAATCGATCTGATGCCTTTCCCGATTGGTAGTTTTGATGTCATAGTAGGAATGGATTGGTTATCTGAAAACCGAGCTGAAATTCTATGTCAAGAAAAAGTGATTCGTATTCCACTCAAAGAAGGTGAAGTGTTAACAGTTCAAGGTGAAAAAGGTGGAACAGTCACCGGTATTATCTCGTTTCTTAAAGCCCAAAAGTGCCTTCGTAAAGGTCACTTCGCGATCCTTGCAAACGTCACCAACACAACACTTCCCGAGCGTAAAATCGACGACTACCCGATAGTCCGCGACTTCCAAGATGTATTTCCTGATGATCTACCTGGTTTGCCTCCATTTCGACAAGTCGAGTTTGGAATCGACTTAACTCCCGGAGCGGCTCCGATCGCACGCGCACCTTACCGTTTGGCGGTAAGCGAACTCAACGAACTCTCCGCACAACTTCAAGAGTTACTCGACAAAGGGTTTATTCGTCCAAGTTCGTCTCCGTGGGGAGCACCGGTATTGTTTGTTAAGAAGAAAGATGGAACATTCCGAATGTGTATCGACTACCGAGAGCTTAACAAGGTTACGATCAAGAATCGGTATCCACTTCCTCGAATCGACGATCTTTTCGACCAACTGCAAGGTTCGAGCTACTTTTTAAAGATTGATCTACGGTCTGGATATCACCAACTTCGTGTTCGAGATGAGGATGTCCCCAAGACTGCTTTCAGAACTCGGTATGGTCACTACGAGTTTTTAGTTATGCCGTTTGGGCTAACTAATACGCCTGCTATGTTTATGGATCTGATGAATCGAGTGTGCAAGCCGTACCTCGATCAGTTTGTAATAGTTTTCATTGACGATATTCTGATCTACTCCAAGACAAAGGAAGAACACGAGAACATCTACGACTTATCTTAGAATTACTCCGCAAGGAACAGCTATACGCCAAGTTTTCAAAGTGCGATTTTTGGATTCGCGAAGTCCAGTTTCTTGGACACATTGTTAATGAGAATGGGATTCATGTTGACCCAGCTAAAGTAGAAGCTATCAAGAATTGGTCTACTCCAAGAGCGCCGACCGAAATCCGATAGTTTTTGGGACTTGCCGGATATTACCGAAGATTCATCAAGGGTTTCTCGCAATTGGCTTAACCCTTAACGGCTTTAACGCATAAAGGAGTGCAATATAGATGGGGTGAAAAAGAAGAACACGCGTTTCAAACTCTTAAGGACATGTTATGTTCAGCCCCGATTCTCTCGTTACCCGAAGGGGTCGACGACTTTGTGGTCTATTGTGATGCATCCATTCAAGGACTCGGTTGCGTGTTGATGCAACGAGACAAAGTGATTGCCTACGGGTCCAGGAAACTGAAGGATACTGAAAAGAATTATACAACACATGATTTGGAATTAGGAGCCGTGGTATTTGCACTCAAGATTTGGAGACATTACCTCTACGGAACAAAGTGCACAATATTTATCGATCACAAAAGCTTACAGCACATCTTTGAACAGAAGGACCTCAACATGCGACAACGACGGTGGGTCGAACTACTAAACGATTATGACTTAGCGATTAAGTATCACCCAGGAAAAGCCAATGTTGTGGCTGATGCCTTGAGTCGAAAGGAGTACGAAAAGCCTCGACGAGTACGAGCGCTGCAACTTACCATTCATACGGGACTGCCGGATCGAATCCGCGATGCCCAACAAGAAGCTTTAAAAGAACAAAACTTCGCAGCTGAAGCCCTGCGTGGTGTAGATGGCAAGTCTGAGGTTAAGTTCGACGGACTCCGATATTACAATGACAGAATTTGGATTCCTTTACTGGGAAATCTCCGTGAGCTCGTGATGGATGAGGCTCACAAGTCAAGGTATTCGGTGCACCCTGGATCAGACAAAATGTACCAAGATTTGAAGAACTTGTATTGGTGGCCGAATATGAAAGCCGACATTGCGCGATATGTGGCTAAGTGCTTAACATGCTCAAGAGTTAAGATCGAGTACCAAAAGCCTTATGGGCTATTGCAGCAACCCAAGATCCCAAAATGGAAATGGGAGGATATCTCCATGGATTTTGTAACAGGATTACCTCATCGGTCGAATCGACCGGATGCGATTTGGGTTATCATAGATCGACTAACCAAATCTGCACACTTTATTCCAATGAGGGAAAATGACAATATGGATAAGTTAACAAAGCTGTACATTGACCGAATTGTGGCACGTCATGGGGTGCCTAAAACCATATCTCTGACCGAGATCCTCGATTTACTTCCCGATTGTGGCAATCTATGCAAGAAGCACTGGGAACCAGACTGGATATGAGTACAGCTTATCACCCGCAGACCGATGGTCAGACGGAGCGAACTATTCAGACTTTGGAAGACATGCTCCGAGCTTGCGTTCTCGACTTTGGTAAAGACTGGGAGGCTCATCTTCCGTTGGTGGAGTTCTCCTACAACAACAGCTATCATACGAGCATTGGTGCAGCACCTTTTGAAGCCCTTTATGGCAGAAAATGTAGATCGCCCGTGTGTTGGGCCGAAACGGGTGAGAAGGGACTCACCGGACCGGAACTCATTCATGATACAACTGAACGAATTATTCAAATTAGAAAGCGGATAGCCGCAGCACGTGATAGGCAAAAGAGCTACGCCGACAAACGCCGTAAACCTTTGAAATTCGAGGTAGGCGACAAGGTGCTATTGAAGGTATCTCCCTGGAAGGGAGTGGTACGCTTCGGAAAGCGTGGAAAGCTGAATCCTCGCTATATCGGTCCATTTGAAATCATCGGGGAAGTAGGCCCGGTGGCCTACCGATTGCAACTCCCTGCTGAACTCGATGGAGTTCACAACGTATTTCACGTCTCGAATCTGAAGAAATGTATGGCTGAAGACACTGAAATAATTCCTCTGGAGGAATTGGAAATTGACGAACATCTGAGATTTATCGAGCAACCAGTAGAAATCGTGGGACGCGAGGAGAAGGCCCTCAAACATAGCAAGATTCTGATCGTCAAGGTTCGATGGAACTCAAAGCGTGGACCTGAATATACTTGGGAACGAGAGGATCAGATGAAAAAGAAGTATCCTCACTTGTTCGGGCAAACGTCCACGGAAACTCAAGGTATGATTTAATTTTGGGGACCAAAATTCCTTTAACAGGAGGAGGATGTGGCGACCCTAAAACTTTTGCTTTCTTTCCCCAGCAACTACAGCAACCACGACAGCCGAGGCTGCGAACGCTACAACGCAAGAATAATTTTCGGGACGAAAATTCCACTTACAAGGGGATGATGTGACATCCGAGAATTCCAAGGTTAACTTCCGTTAGACAATCTCCGTTAGTTACGTTATAAGTGTTAACTTAGTAACTAATGCTTAACTAGGCCGAATACGTCCACGACCTTTGGTTGATCACCAAACACGTCCATATGTGTTATGTGTTTATTTATTTATTGTCATTATGTGCAATGTGATTTAAACGCATGATTTAGTATTGATAATAGAATGTAAATTGGCCTCTTTTGGTTTCCAGCGAAACTACCGGGCGAAACTATAGATTCACTCGGTAGCCGGCTAAACTGTTTGACTTACATGTGTTCAGAGCCAGTTTCGCTTGGCCAGCGAAACTAGCCCCTGATATATATATTTTATAAAACCCTAGTTACTTCCCATTTGCATCATCTCACACAAAACACACACCACTCTCCATCTGCTCTCTCGAGATTTCTGGTCATCCGAGAAGACCACCAAGAAACCATCATCTCATCTCATACATTCGGACCCTAGATCGAATCGTGAGTCCCAAAACTATTTTCATGCATTTTCTATGTGTTTTACTTTAAAGCATGCTTAGATCTTCATAGAATCAATTGATCTTCTGATATGATGCTTTGGAATGCTAGATCTGTTATAAAGTCTGCAACTTTACGTGTAAAATCATACCATAATGAAGATTTATGCTAATTAGGTCATTTTAGGTTTAAAATGTGTTTTTGGTGATTTGATGATGAAAATCCATGTTTAAAGTGTTAAAACTTACTGTTTAATGTTGGTAAATGATTATGCATGCTAAATATTGAATCACATGAAGTATGGAAGCTGTTAGATTGATTTTTAGGCTGATTTGTGAGTTTTTCGCGACCAGCGACACTGTGTGTTCTCTGGGCGAAACTATACAGCGAAACTGTTTATGCATCCAGCGATACTATGTAGCGAAACTGTAGTGTCGCCCGCGAAACTAAGTAGACCTGCTCGAACGAAACTACCGAGCGAACCAACCTGAACGAAAGTTCAAACCAGTTTCGAGCGAAGCTAGGCTAGCGAAACTGTGTCATCAGTTTCGAGCGAAACTAGTTAGCGAAACTGTGTCATCGGGTATTACCCAGCGAAAATGCTGCCCGTGCACACAGCGAAACTGTGTAGCGAAACTGTATAGCGAAATTGAGACCATACCAAAACCCAAACTTGTACAACTTACTTGAATGTTATGCCATGACTTACATGATTGTGCAATAATGAAACATGCCTTGATTTCTGAATTATGTGAACCCTTGTTATGATCAACCATCGGTGTCGTGTGTCGATATGTCGTGTCATAGTTCCAACGTGCTATGTTATGGGCCATAGTGACGTAAGTTAAAGATTAGAAACAAAACTAATACTTAAGACCTAAACATGTTCATAGGTCTTCGTTAAGCAAACAATATTTGGATTACTTAGCAAGTGTAGCAGTGCAACCAAAGGTGAGTGTCACTAACCCATTTACTGTGAACCCGTTCGGGTCACACTGAATAACTTAACGAAAAACAATGCCGACAACCTTATGAGTGCTATGCACCTCTCTGATGAACTTGAGAACCTAGGAGTGCTTGGCACCCACTTGATGAACTTGAAGTGTTTTATGGGAGACACTTGTGAAACAATTAAACAACTATTTCTAAAACAAAACTGAAAATGTTTTCGGGATTCATGAGAACCCGAAGTAAACCATTTTAATATGGCTAGTGTAGGTTAAAGTCTAAACCACATGATATCACATGATTTCTAAGGATTGCCTTATAACTGAAAAAGTCCTCAACTTAATTGTACCATTAATTGTAAAGCGAGGGGATGTTGGGTAGATCTACTGGAGTTTGACAAACTCCGCCTCGTGACACTGGAGGTGCACGGAGGTACAATATCAGCCTATCTGACCGTGATCCTGAGAGGACACGGGGGAGGCAAAGCCGCGATGACGTAGGTCCGCAAAACAAAATAGATGATGGCAATGCCACTACAATAATAGTCAGCTTTGGTACAAACTTCCTTAGTGCATGGAACAACGGATTAGCTACCCGCGATATCGGTTGAGCACTTTAACTATATAAAACTAGTACATACCCGATAACGTATGTTACGGACAATACTTTTACTAAACCACAATACTATGATTTTTGGATATCACTAAGCATTGCTTTTCGTAAATAAATACTTCATAAGTATATGTTGACACGATTATGATTATGAGATCGGGCCACTGCATGACAAGCCCACCGTGAACTCACCAACCGTTAGGTTGACACTTGCGTGGTTTAAACTTTTGCAGATCGCTGAGGAGTATCCGGAGCGGGTTGGCATGGCACGTGAAGACAATTTTTAATTCTATTTAGACTTAATTGGGAATTTAAAACACTGATTTGTAAAGCACGTGGTTAGTACTAATATAATATTTTTTTTTCGCTGCGTATTTGAGACTTTATTTCTATATTTGGACTAACTCTGATTCGTTTAGTATTTGTAACTAATGGTTGTGGTCCTGGTTTGCTCGCACCCCTTAACGGTATAAACTCCGTTAGTGGTTATTTGAGGGTGTGACATAAGTGGCTAGTTATCTAATATATAAGTTAAAGATATTATCTTTTATTTGATTTTCATTGTGAAATAAATAATGAAAGTAAAAAAGTAATTTTATAAACCAAGTCACTCACATAAATCAACTAAGTTTAACTTTTTTTTTTTGTTTCTTAACAAGAAGGTGACCTGCCCGCGCTTCGCGGCGGGCCACCCATTTCCGAAACACCGTGGTCAAAGTCGATCACCTGTGCTTAAGTCTGAAAAAATACCACGTGTACATGACACGTGGCCTAACACCCATTTTTCAAAACGTCGTGACCAAAGTCAAAAACTCTAAAAGTGGTCTAAAAGTTGACCACTTGCGCTTAAGTCTGAAAAAAATATCACATGTACTAACATGTGACCACGTGTCGCAAAACACTTGGCCTAACATGTGACCACGTGTCGCAAAAACATTGGCCTAGATATGACACGTGGCCACATGTCACCATACGTGGCCTAACACATAACCACATGTCGCAAAAGCATTAGTCTACATATGACACGTGGCCTAACACGTGACCGCGTGTCAGGCCACGTGTCATAAAATTAGTAGCTTAAAAATGAATAGAGACTTATGTGTTGAACATGACACGTTTCATGTTATTAGTGGTGAACATGACACGTGTCATGTTTCTATAGGTGGTATATGAATAGTGAATTTATACTCTATGACAACCAATTATTAATGTATATATATATATAATTCATTAGCTTAGTTTTTTTTTTCGTCGACAACCATTTATTTAACTTATGTGTTTTTTTTTTTTTGTTGCAATTTAATTGTTTTTTTTTTGCAACCATTTAGTATCTCCTGTTTTAAAGATATTAAGTTGATTTTTAGTTACTTATTAAAATAATTTGTACAAAAGTACTTATATTATACGATAGATCTTTTATGTTTATTATGGTACTTATTATTACTTGATTAATTCATAGTTTATTTATTTGTGAAAAAAGTTATTTTTTGTGTGTATGTGAATATATGTAAGCACAAGATGGTTTTCATCTTGGAGAGAAATTTTTAGAAGTATAATTTGGTTTTATTTTTTATTATATCCAACCCGATTTGATCTAAAAAAATTATATATATTTATAGACAGTTGACACTCAAAAACTAATGACCCCATGAAAATAAATGAGAAAATTCTCATTTTCTTCATTTTGAAAAATAATTTCAAGAATTTGTCCATTTGAAAAGTTTTTCCCTCATAATGTCCATATTTTACGTTATTTCCCTCCCATAAAATTTAGAGTCGACCAACCTTAAAGCAGCCAGCAAAATCTTGCCACGTAACAGTTTTGTCCTTAAAAGTATGGTCTATTCGACTATAGACAATGATTATTCGACCATACATGATTATTATGGACAAACGATTGTTCAACCAATCATAAAAAGACACATTAAAAAACATCTACTATACATATTTTTGGTCGATTTGACCAAATAAATTGTTTTCAAAATTTCTAAGTTTTATTTCCAAAATTTCAAGTTTTAATAATAATATAAGTTTTTAATTAATTTTGATTAAATTTTGTTTATCTTTTATAACTTTTATGATTTATACCGTTGTGATGGGCTTATTTTTATCTACAATCTGACATAATTTTTTTTTTCAAAACCGAGCCGGTGATATTTATATCTAACGTCTCGGTACAAAATATGGTCTGAACCTAATTAATGGTCGTCCGAACCTAATATATAGTCGTCCTAGTCTAAAATATTGTCGAACCAACCTAGAGTATGGTCGTCCAAACCTAAAGTATAGTTGTCCGAGCCTAAAATATAGTTGTCCCGTATAATTTAAAATTTATAAAAGATAAACAAAATTTAATCATAATTAATTTAAAAACTTATAATAATATTAAAACTTGAAATTTCGAAAAGAATAGATTATTCGGTCGAATAAAAAATAAAGTATAGTAGATTGTTTTTTAATGTGCCTTTTCTCAATCATTTTACCAATAATAATCATATGTATGGTTGAATAATCATTGCTTATAGTCTAATAAGTCATACTTTTATGAATAAAAGTATTACGTGGCAAGATTTTATTGGCTGGTTTAAGGTCGGTCAAATCTAAATTTTATAGGAGGGTAAGAACGCAAAACATAGACATTATGATGGAAAGATTTTCCAAATGAATAAAATGTTGGAATTATTTTTCAAAATAGACATTTTGAGAATTTTCCCTTATATA
The DNA here is from genome assembly GCA_039602395.1 of Deinandra increscens subsp. villosa. Taxonomy (NCBI): domain Eukaryota; kingdom Viridiplantae; phylum Streptophyta; class Magnoliopsida; order Asterales; family Asteraceae; genus Deinandra; species Deinandra increscens. Next base: position 7,341,987 of record JBCNJP010000013.1, read on the forward strand.
AATTCTGGGTTTGCCACTTAATGTAGCCTCAAGAATTATGGGTAAACGCCTACTACATATAGCCTTAGGTTGTAACCTCGTGACTTCGTGAGTGGTAAAAACAATGTTCTCTTTTATGTAGTGTAGACCTAAGTTTGAAACTTAAGAGTAGTGTATTTGATTCACAGGGTCGGCTAGGAGGTGGCGTACCATTAGCCATCGTGTAGGGCCCGAAAGGTTAAGGGGCACCAAAATCGTTTTCGAAGCCGTAGTTATATAGTGTGTTTTCTGAAGTATTAAATAAAAAATTGGTAGATCAACTAGTCAAGAGTCTTCCTATTTAAAGAGGAGACATATGTTTAATTCTTATAGCAAGCATATTTATTTTTTGTTCTTTTCTTTGTGTGTTGCTTTTAATAATATTTTTTAGGTTAATTATTGACTTAGGGGCCAAATTTTTTCTTGTGCCAAGCCCAAGTTTTTTTTATCATTCTCAGAAACGGCCCTATTAGTTCATAGTTTAGCTGTTCAAGAAAACAATTTTTTTTTTTTTGAACGGCTTCAAGAAAACACCTTAATTAAATATATATATTCCGATGATCACCCAAAAAGCGAACTTTTCCCTTGAGATATTCCTTTCAGATTTCCATATATTTTTTTGGTGTGGACATTTGACATTATCTATTGGGTTTCTTGTTTATTTCTAAATAGAATGATTTTTAAGCAAGATTGGAATGTAAAGTTTTCGAGGAAAACAAAAACTTGGAACTGAGAAAACCCCTTACCCACCCACCCCCACCCCTCTCTAAACCCATGATTCCCCAATTATGTTGTTTACTTCTCCCTCAATTATGCAAAACCCTACCTCAAAAACCAATAATCTTTCTTATTTAAATACCCAATTTTGTCACCAAATTTCAATTATTTAAGTCAACAATTGCCATTACATTATCATATATAAACAAAAACATCCATTTTCAGATAATTTACACTCTTTCCCTCCATAAACAGAGTATGAGTCAACTTGAAGCCAACTTTTTGGTTTCATGACAAAGAGATCATTAAACCCTCTTCCTTTCCATTAATTCCTTATATTCATCCCCAAAATGCATCCTCAAATCACCTCCATTCTCTTCTTCTTCTGCATTGTAACCTCTCTCCTCTCTCTCATCAATGCCACTCTTAATATCTCACTTCCTTATCAACACCCTAATCCTGAAGCTGTTGTTCAAGAAGTTCACAGGTAAACCAAATCTTTTTTTTTCTTTTTCTTTTCTTAACTGCAAACCCCACATGGGTTTTGAAGCTTCGGATAATCTTTTTCACTTTAAGGACAAATTCCCATCTGGGTTTTGATTGTTACGATGTTTAATCTTGTGGGTGTCTTTCCTTTTCAAGAAACATTTTCTTGATTTTAAAAATGCTCAATTTTGATCAAATTTCAATCAATCTGGGTCTTCTTTATTTTCACAAAATTTTCACCAAATTCTCAATGTTTTAAAAACCTGTTTTTTAGTTGAATCAGAAAACCTTCCGGGGGCCGGTTCGACCAGTCCGAACCGCTTACGGGATTTATATATATATTTTTTGTAAAAATGTTAATAAACTTGTACACCTCAACAATATAGTTAAAATCCAATTATAGTCCACTTAAAAATAATACTAAATAGGTATTTCACAAGAAAATATAAGTTTTAAACTTAAAAAAAATAATAAAAATAACAATAAAGTTAAAAGAAATTCAAAAAAAAAAGTTAGAAAACCGGTTGAACCGGAAAACCGTCGGGTTTGAAGCGGTCTGGTTATGTCCAAAAATCCGGTATGAGGACCAGTTGGCGGTTGAACCCGTCGGTTCAAACCGGTTTTTTAAAACATTGCAAATTCTCCAATTCTTAGTTTGGTTTGTTGCATTCATAATCACAGGACAATTAACACATCTATACACAGAAGACAAACACTAGACCTGGGAAGCGGCTGCATCACCGGAAACCCCATCGACGATTGCTGGAAGTGCGACCCGAACTGGGGCGCCAACCGGCAACAACTAGCCGACTGCGGCATCGGGTTCGGCCGATACGCACTAGGCGGAAAAGGCGGCCAGTATTACGTGGTCACGGACTCCTCCGACAACGACGCCGTGAACCCAACTCCGGGGACCCTCCGTCACGCCGTTTTGCAAACCGAACCGCTTTGGATCGTATTCGCATCCAGCATGCTCATCAAACTAAAACACGAACTCATCGTGAACAGCTACAAAACGATCGACGGCCGGGGCGTGACCGTGGAAATCACCGGCGGCGGGTGTATCACCGTCCAGTACGTTACCAACGTTATTATTCATAACATACGGATTTACAACTGTAAACCGTCGGGGAATACGATGATACGGTCGAGTCCGACGCATGTTGGCCGGAGGGGGATGTCGGACGGTGACGGGATTTCGATATCGGGGTCGAGAAACATATGGATCGATCATTGTTCGCTTTCGCATTGTACGGACGGGTTGATTGATGCGATCTTGGGATCGACGGCTATTACGATTTCGAACAATTATTTCACGTATCATAATGAAGTTATGCTCATGGGTCATGATGACGCATATCTACCCGATAAAGGGATGCAGGTTGGTTAAAATTAGGAACTTTAAAAAAAAACTAGTGGCTCGTGATTTGCTCGAAGCTTGTTCGGAAAAAAAACTCAAAATTAGCTCGCTCGAAATCGGGTCGATTATAAACGAGCCAAGCTCGAGCCAAGGTTAGCTTGGCTCGTGGCTCGCTCGTTAGTTAGCTCATTGGCTCGTTTAAATTTAAACCCAAATTTTAGTATATATACATATATATATATATAACCAAAAAATTATAAGTTTGTTATTTATAATATATTTTTTTGAATTAAATACTAAGTTATCTAATAGTATTTTTCAAAAAAGTATTAATTTAGAATAATACATAAAACTGGTATGATATTTTTCTAAATGAGCTGAGCTCGAGCTCACCCTGGGTCAGTTCGACTCGACTTGGTTACAGCTCTAATTAAAATTAGTTTAATATTTTTTCTTTTTGAAAGGCTAGGGGTAGTTTTATGTAGTGTTGAAAGAAGGAATATTAATTATGACCGTGTTTGTGTTGTTGTTGCATGGAGGTTACATTTGCATTTAATCATTACGGGAAAGGTTTGGTACAAAGAATGCCAAGGTGTAGACACGGCTACTTTCATGTTGTAAACAACGATTTCACGGAATGGAAGATGTACGCGATTGGCGGGAGCGCAAATCCGACGATCAATAGTCAGGGTAATCGCTATATCGCGCCACCAGATCCTAACGCAAAGCAGGTAAATGAAAAGATACATATTTTGTGGATTGATTGATTGATTGGTCGGTGTTTCCGAGTTTACTTAAAGAGGGGAGAGAAGAGAAATGAAATGAAAGGAAGAGAAAAGCAGAGAAGATGAGTAATTCATTTCCTTCCAAATCCTTTTAAATCGAAAGGAAAAAAAAAACAATTGAAAATTGCCTAACTTTCTTTTTCTTTCCCTATCTTTCTCTCCTTAAGTGAAACTTGGGAACACAGTTTTTTTTTTTTCTTTCTCTTTTCCTCCTTAAGTGAAACTCAGGAACAAACACAAAAAAATTTATACTTCTTTCTTTTTCCTTTCCGTTCTCTCCTTAAATGAACTCGGGAACACGGTAAAGAAATGAATATATATTAATTTAGTGTACTATTTTGGGTAAGTGTTTGGATAGGTTACAAAGCGTGTAGAAGCAAATGAGAAGAATTGGGTAGGATGGAATTGGAGAACCGAAGGGGACTTGATGGAAAATGGTGCGTTTTTCGTGCCCTCGGGCCAAGGCTTAGACGAGATGTACGCAAAGGCGACGAGTGTTGATCCAAAGTCCGCCTTCCTTGTCGACCAACTCACAATTAATGCGGGTGTCTTCGGTCAGCCTAGGTACTTACCACCTACATTTTCAAGTACGTTATTGTGTCTTTTTACTTGTTATTTTGCCCTTTTAGTTATCATTGTGTTATGCGCTTCGTCATTGTGTCTTTCTGTTGGGTCTTTGTGTTTTTTACTAAAATTATTAATTTTGAATAACAAATATAATTGTAAAATAACACCATTGTGTGTATATTTATAATATGTAAAACACAATAATAAAATAATAATATTATTTTTGTGAACAATAACAAAATAACCTAAAATGAGTTAAAACATAAACACAATGATGAATACATATTACATAATTACATGAAATATTTGACACAATGATCTAAACATAAGACACAATGACTAAAATACATCATTTCTAAACATAAGACACAATGATATGAACTTATATCCGTTCTAAAAAAAAACAATGATATGAACTTATATATTTTTTTTTATTTGAACCTAACTTTGTTCTCGTGTAATAAAGCGAGTATGCTGTATGTGTTACTTGATACTACACATGGTTCAAAACCATAAATGATTTAATAGATGATCTCGTTTACTCATCCTCAATATCTCAAGTCTTTTTCATTTGGTTTAGATATCATAAGAAAGTGTTTAGAACCTTCAAAGGGTATCTACGTATATCGTCTTTTTTGGTTGGGAAAGGAACATATACCCTTCACTTTTATGGCCTCAAAAGGTCCCTATTGGCATCCTCATAAAGGTAGAAAAATGTGTCATATTGTCCCACATTTTTATATATACTTACTTATCTCTTAAGTTATATGTATATATATAGAGGTATAGTTTGCCTACATCTCACTCTTCCCAGACCTTATTGATAATACCATAGAGTGTGCTATTAGTGGGACTTTTTACTGAGTATGATTGATGTTCTTGTTGTCCCGCATTAGACTTAAGTGATTAGATTCACCGTAAATTAGGGGTGGGGTAAGTTGTCTTAAAACTAATAGATTATGTGTTCAAACCCTACTTTATAAATAATTATTGATGTTAAAAAAAACACTGTAATTTAATGTAAATGAGATTTCATCAAAGTGTTTAAATGTGTTAAACGTATCTTCTGTGCTGGTTAATAAGTGCATTTTGATATGGATCATAAAGTTAAAACTTAATTTAATTATTATTATTATAATCACAGACACGTTGGGTGGGGTTGATCGTGAACAAATTTTATATGATTTGTTAGATATTTGACATTACTTTATTTATCTACTAATGGGGCACTTTTTAGTGTATGTTAAAGTCCTTATAAAGTGAGCTATAAGCCTATAATAGAAATTTTTTAAGGTTCACCCGTACAAATTTGTTTACATTATTATGCCCTATCAAGTTTTAAAAAAAAAATTCAAGTTTAGACAATCTAGTTTTTTTTTCCTGTAGATGTAACACAGGCCAGATTAACACAACCTGTGTCCTACATAGGATTCGACAAATAATACTTTACTTAATGAGACCAAAAATTACCACCTAAATATCATTCCTTAGTGTAAACTTTTAGTTGATCTAGTCTATTGATTGATTATTTTCTTGTCAATTAAATTTGTTTAACACATGCATTTAATCAAGCATAACAAGTATATAATTTCAAATAAGGTAAATTAGTGAACTTATTCCCTGAAGATTGGGTAACATCATCATTGTCGTGCAGGGATGATGTTGTGAGCGTGTCATTTGGTGGTGGCGCGATCACTGATGGTGGCCAAAGCAGGAACACCGGCAACAACTATAATGATAATGATAATGACAATAATAATGATGATGACTATTTCGGTGTGGTACTTGGTACGGGCTCTAGGGCAAGATCATCGTTGGCCACCGCTATCTTTTTGCTCACACTTACTTTTTCAGTTTTCGCACATTAACACCATCACCATGAACGGTGGGGTTTGTTTTCTTATTTGCCAATGTTATTATTGTAATCATAGATTTGAAAATTTGAGTATACAAAGAATAAAAGAAAAGAATATTTGATAAACTTCTTAGTGTTACTATTTTGTAGCTGTCAATAACATATGAAATTAGCGGTTATTAAGACATAAGATTGTAAACAGATGGCAAATAATAATACAAGTCTTAAATTGATGTGTTAGATTTAATGATCATGTAAATTCTAAAGTTAATTAAAAGTAAAAGAAGAAAATAATTAGGTTAATTTTGTGTTACAGAACCCGAATATGGTGAACAAGGCCGAGAACCACTCGGCCGGTTTATTGGCTTTCTTGTGGTCGGCCTCCGAGATGCCCCCACACCTAGTGTGATCATGGTCAAGGACTAGACCTACCTGAGTTAAACAAGTCTGGGATCAGAAACCAGAAAGATGAAACAACAAGAATCGAATGACCGTATTAATTTTGTTTGTTTCGGATCAACCTCGTAGTCAATTCATTGATTTTCTCAAGTCGGCACACAGGATTGTACCTCTAGACATAATACAAATATTGTAAAATGGAAAGCTAAAGTGAAACATAATCTTTTTTCTTGCGTTCTTGACATCTTGTATAAAGGTGAGGTTTAAACCCATTTTGTAAGTGGTTAAAATGTTACATGGTAAGTGATTAAAACACACTTAAAAGTTACCGGTTTTAATTATTTTATACACCTCATTAGTTTAACTTCTACTACTCTCCCATGGAATATAAGAAACTTCTATATTTTGAGAAAACTAAGTAACTACATAAAAGATTGGGATGTTAGAGAAAAAAACTAAAACAAAATTATGTTATATATCAAAATAACTAAGCCTGTAAAAGCAAGCAAACAACCAGTATTTTGACAAGAAATATGACCAAAACGGTTAGATTGATCACAGAACAGAAGTCGTCATCCATCCCTGTGATGTTCAACAACTTTCACTTATCATCTGTACCATAATCCAATCCAGTCCGATCCGTAATTATAACAACGAATGCTACATATTACCTTTGTGGAACACAAATAAAAAAAGAAAAAGTCATTTTCATGCAGGTTGTGAGGCGATTGACTCGAGTTTTTTCCAAGTCAACTCGCGCTGCTTTAACTTCTCGTTCACTATGGCTTCTTTATCCATATATTGAGTCTGGCAATCTTCAAAGAGGTCGGGATCCATTTCCATCAGCATTCTTCTCACATTCCCTGTTAATTCATTGATTGTTTGGTTCCAGTGACCTTGTAGGTTTCTTTCTAATGATTCAAATATTATCGGTAAGATGATGGGTCTATTAAGTGCGATTAGGCTCACAACGCGTTCATTGTTCCATAAAAACAGTGCACGTTCTGCAACCTGCGACAGGGTAACAGCTTCAAATCAGAAAAAAATTCCGATCAAAACTGGATGGGATACAAGAAGTTATTTACAGAGTTATATGCATGCAACATCTGGACTTAGGCCCGGCCAAATGAGCTCAAGTCAAAACGCATCGTTTTCAAAGCGTTAATATGGTGAAAACAGGCTGTTTTAACATAGTATCAATTTGATTCGGACCAAAACGGGTTTAGGCAAAAGTGCGATTGGGTTGAAACAAGGCGTTTTAGGAAGAAAAAAATAGTATTAAAATGGGTTCAACTGCTAATCTTGCATGCATACTGTTGCATACATGTTCACATGAAGTTTTTAGTGATTCTCTAGTTTCTGTTTCAATTCCTTCAATCAAGGAAGGGAGTGGGTTCTTCACTCCCATGATCTCAATAACTAAAGTCCATGTTTTGTTTAGTTATTGTTGTTGTGTGTTTCTTGTAAACCCTATATAAGGGACATCCGTTTTATGAAATAGATATGCAGAAAACTGAAGTCAACTTTCTCTCTATATTAGTATATTTCTCTCTGGATTCCATCTTAATTTCTCTGGCCATTTGATTACCCGATCAAAACCACATCAGCAAGTTTCATAAGAGTGGGTGATTTTAACCCATTTTATAATTTAAGTAGACTCAAACCAACCCACTTAGCAAACAAAGTCACCCAAATTAACCCATTCTGAAAGTTAGGTCCTGATTACTAGGTAGACTGTGCTGAAAATATTTAGGAAGGCAGAACCAAACTTTGAAAATAATCTTTAATAACCAATGTTTAGGATTAAAACCTATTTACAAAAGACCAACAAGAAATATAGATATTTCTCCGAACAATAAGGCTCTTATCTAGGGTAAAGATGTTACAAATGGAGTTCAATATTATATCCTAGACTTTATCATAATACTACTGCTGCTAAACAAACAAACAAACAAACAAACAAACAAAAGTACCCAGCAAATCTCACTCAATCGAAACAAACAAGTAACAACTATCAAGTATCCTAAAGAGATAAAAGAGGGGTAAGACATACAAGGTCCGTACAGCTAAAGTAGATAAGACTAAAAGCACACCTAAGACTAAGGGCACACCTAAGAATAAAGGCAAAGCTAGACAGAGGCTAGTATCTACACCTATGATTAAAGACAACCTAAAACAACCTAAATGCCCCCTACGTGAAAAACAATTGAATCTATGACCCCAGACAGTGACCAAATCTATGCACTTCCTCTAAAAAATGGTAAGCTTCATCCAACGTCTCCAAGAGCTCCCATCATTGAGCATGTCCTTAGAACTTATGTTGTAAGATTAAACTAGTTTAGCTACTTCAAATTAGTTAACTCAAATTCCATAACATCTTTATTATAGAACGCTATCATTTAATTTATCTTATGAGATCTAGCAGGTCTAAGGTTACATAGCATCTGACTATGTGTAAAATGCAAGAAATATAGACAGCCTTTCATTGGTTTCATTCTGTTACATGACCTGAATATGTAGATGATCAACAAAATAATAACTGAAAACATAGATATGAAAACAAAAATATACGAGAGTAACACAAAACTGAGTTGTTAGACATGTAAATTGTAAAGGAGCACGAGCCTGAGCTTCATACACTGAACTTAACTAGGCTCGCTAGCCGAACCAAACATGTTCTATATATAATATAATTATTTAATTTAATATAATATATACTATTGTTGTAAAACTCGTCCGAGATGACCGAGTACTCCCCCAACTTGGGTGAGTCCTCACAACTCCCCAGTCAACTGACTTGGGAGCGCAAAGCGACTTTTGCAACCATAATTTATTATTATATACACACTCACACATAGACGACTAAGTCATAGGATATGAAACCAAAGGCCTAATAAGTGCATTATTTATCGATTCAGATAGACAAGAGGAATGAACTCAACTAGTTCTTCAAGGATTCAAATAGTAAAAAACCTAGAAAACCGTCATCCTAAATATTATTCTGTAATTGGTCCAGAATCGGTTTGTGTGATGAGATTGAAATGAGTATTTGAGATTGTGAAGAATCTGAATGAGAGGGATGAACACAGGTTTCTGGCGGCAGTAATGGAGGGAAACACTAACAGGTTATACGATACAAGAAGGGATAATAACTTCCTTATTATTTACAATAATATTCCTACATATATATACATTGTGAATCGAGGTGGTTAAAGCATCCCTTCATTTTATCCGCTTCTAACTGTAAATAACTACCAACCATAGTCACATGGAATGCGGTACGATCCGGTACGCGAAACGGAAACCGGTACGTGGTTCGTGCATTCGGTACGAGTGGGGGTAGGTTCATTCGGTACGCCAATTCGATACGTGGTACGGTGTACCATATAGTCCGATACATAGTATCTTATACAAAACATTTTTCATAAAATTTTAATATAAATTGTTTCTAAGTTGTGATTTCTATCTGATTATGAATTCTAGTTATAGTAGCAAAATGGGGTAAATCCGTAAATATCTGTTAAATTTTGGTGGGAAAAAGGGAGTGGCTCTTCATATTTCAAACATGTGGGAGAATTAGTTTATTAGTATTTCAAACAGGGGAAACACTGAATCGGAAGAAGGGGTACGCATTTCTTAACGAATCGAAACACTGAATCGGAAGAAGGGGTACGCGATTCGGACGAGTACGATACAATTGGAAGCAGGAACGGGAACGATAGAAATTACCGATCTGGATCGCGTACCACCGCCGACCGGTACGCTTTTGTACCGCGTTTCGGTACGGTATATTGGATACGTGGTCCGTGGGCTATCCAGCGTTTCCTGTGACTATGCTACCAACTAACTACCTTATTTACAACCTAGTATATACAATAATTACATTAATATAATGTCACACTTACTTATATACACAACATAATTTAGGTTCCAACAATCTCCCCCTTGAATTATGTAGTTAGATGTCATCTTCAAATTTTAATTTCTTCACAGCTTGTATACACTTCTTCAAGATCCTTATAATTCCTTGTGTCTTCATCTGATTCAGATTCTGGGCCTGCATAGAAACTGGCTAGGGATCTTGTTCATTTTAACCTTCAAGAGAGATGTTGAAGCCAAGCAGGATGCCAATTTCATCATTGTTACCCTGCCCACTTTCTGGTTCTAGATTTTCTTCCATATCTACTGCATTTGGCTCTGGTTTTGCATGTTCTTCTACATCTACTGCATGATGGTGTGTTGCCATGTAGATCTGGTACGGATCTTCTTCTTCTATATGGACCTTTCGGTTCTTGTAGACATTATAGTACCACGCCAAAATATCCAATTATTTGACATAAACCAACCTTAAATTGAGTGTTACTGTTAAATTTCTAGCAAGTCCCAAGTGTCTTCCAACTTCCTCGCATTTCTGTTGAGCGGTAACAGTTGCATATCCACCGAATGTTTGAACAATCATGTAGAGATCAAACAAGTCCACTTCTTGTCCATTGAAAAGTTTTGTTGGGATAGGTGATAGGTCTCTCATTTGTTAGTTTTAGAAAAGGATGGAGGAACCAGTTTATCACTTTCTTGAAATCATTCTTTAAGGAAGATTTATGATGAACAAAAACCTCATGAATTTGCACCATATCTAGGAATGTGACACAATCGTTTATAGAAGACACAAACTCATGAGTACGAAAACTTTCTCCTTGTTCCTTTTGTTTAAGACTGCTTGAGATATCATCATCTAAAGTTTTTAAGTATTCTTGCAAATAATCCTTTTCTGTATCCCTATCATTACTTATTTCATCACAGACCATTTTCCGTTTCCCCTCTGATCTTCCAAAAACATATCCTTAATTTCACACACATCTCCTTGAAAAATAAATTTAAATCCCTGTTTTACCAAGTGATAAGAATGAGTATGTTTCTTGTTAAAGATGGGACATAGTAAATACTAGGAATTACTTTGGTTTTTCCTTGAACTTTTAATTCACATGTCCCAACCCCATGAACAAACAGAATGCTTTCATCTGTGTTTCTTGTTTCCACTCCAAAGGAGTTTTTGAGTGATGTAAACAGATTTTTACTTGGAGTCATATGATTCTTATACTTGAGTTAAAATACCAAATGTCATTCCATCCCTTGAATTGAGTTCCAATCACAATATAGTCTCTTCCATCAGGTGCAGAATTATGGTATATGGCTAACCTTCTTGCGTTGCAATTCTTCAGGATGTGGCCTAGACTGTGATAGAAGTAACATTGAGTTTTCTGCGATCGCCCCTTCAACCATTGCCTGTTTTGTATTGCAGTGAACCCACCGAATCTCCTAATTCTTGTTCCCGTGAATCTTCTTTTTGTGTTTCGAGTGTGAAATCTGTAGCTGAAGACGGTTGTGGGTCAGTTTTGAATAATGCACGTTTGAGATTGCAACGTAGAGACCATACTAGCACCGAGTATTTTTCTGGTCATCTCGATCGACTGTTCTATTAGCGAACTGACTCGTCCTGACTCCTGAGTCCCTTGATCGGCACTGCTTGGTGTCGAAGATGATGAGGTTTTCATGGATTTGGTGTTTTAAGTGTTTCTGGGAAGAATTTGAGAATTGGTGAGTGGTTTTCGTTTGGTGTTTTTTTATCATAGTGTGCGTGTGCTCTGATACCACATGTAACTGGTCCAAAATCGGTTTGTGTGATAAGATTGAAGCGAGTATTTTTTATTGTGGAGAATCTGAATGAGAGGGATGAACACAGGTTTTTGGCGGCAATAATGGAGGGAAACACCAGCAGGTCATACACATACAAGAAGGGATAATAACTTCCTTATTATGTACAATAATATTCATACATATATACACATTGTGAATCGGTACAAAGGTGATTAAAGACTTAAAGCACCCCTTCATTTTAACCATTTCTAGCTGTAAATAACTACCAACTAACTACCTTAGTTACAACCTAGTATATACAATATTTACATAATATAATTGCACACTTATTTATATAGACTAGAGACTACATAACTACATTATATAGGTTTCAACACCAAAAGTTGAATTTGAAAGGTGTAGGATCTAAATAAGGCACCATATTCATCTAATGGGCAAAACAAGAAGCATAGAAGCACTCAGAACAATTCATATAACACAAAAGTAAAGAGGAAAATCTCCTAATATCAAATTAAAGAAATTAACTGATTTTATAACTGTTATACCAAAGAAAGGCAGAAATCACAAACCTGGAAATGAGGGCTGTTTATGCAGCATCCAATCCTTCTAAAAAGAGGAACCATGCATCGTTGGAACTCTGTAGGTTGAGTAGCATCCAACACTTCTTCTAGTTCTCCAAGAAAAAGGATTTCTTTACCACAATTTGTAACAGGCCAGTACTTCAATAACCCTTTAATAACAGTATCAGCCAATTTGTAATCTTTTTCAACAAATTGTGTTATGCAGTAAGACAACTGTTGATGATATAAATTAACAGACTTTGGTTTGTGAAGTGGAATAAGAGCCCGGGAAAGAAACAGCTTATGCTCTTCCTTCATTGGTACTGCAAAACCGTTAATTATACTTCCAAGAATCTCCAACAATTCACTGATACCAGGATGCCTTTCGGTTTCAAATATAAATCTATAAAAGATATTATTTATTGCCCTCCTTATAAAGGGACGATGAACCATGAATTTACCATATACACGATGAAGTATAGTCTTCAAATACTCACGCTCCCGTGGATCTTCTGTATCAAACAGATCAAGCAAGTTTAATACAAATGAGTGATTGATGAATCTTT